>JAVLUX010000001.1:20965000-21020000 GCA_032164185.1 Moxostoma hubbsi | reverse complement strand
TTCCGAGGTGAAATGTCCACTGTATGGTATTAAAAGCTAATTAAATGCTCTCCCAAACAGATGAAGTTAAGGTTAAGCTCTATGAGTTTAAAAAAAAAAATACCTTTATACCTTAAACTTAAACCTAAACAACTGTGTCATAAAAGCCAATGTAAGATGAAAAACTGAAGAGGTTTTCAGGGTAAATTATCTACTCTAACTTATCCCTGAGAATTAATTAAATAAAACCATTCTCCCTGCCCCAAACCTAAACCTAAGCAACAGTGTGAGATAAAGCAAATGTGAGATGAAATTGCTAGGGCTGCCCCTGACCAAAGATTTTACTGTGTTAATTTATTTAATTAATTTTGTGTTAATTTAAGCCATTAGTCGACTAGTCGCACGTTTATGATATTAATTTTATTACTTAAATATATATTTATTTGGGGGCATCAGAAATTGGTTTGAGTTCCAGGGCTGAGAAAGAATGTTATAAGTAACATTGCTAACACTGTTCTACATACAGAGAAAAACTAAACCATAATAATGAGCCTTTAAAATATACATTTGACAAGTGCACACATGAAGCGAGCTGCAGCAACACCGGCAAAAGTAGTAATGATTCTGGATGTGTCAGAAAAACCAGCAAGAAGACTGTCTGAAAATGTTGTTAATTTATAGAGAGAAGTGCACATTAGGGTTGTGCCGACAGACGATGATCTCGGGGATCAACGATGGTCAGAGTGATCACCAATATCTGATGCCTTTGATGATGTCAAGACGATATTTGGCTCATTTTCCCATTAATGTATAAAATTATTATTAGGCTATTATTATTATCAAATTAATATTAGCCGCAAACACACAGACATGCGCTTGAAGAAGCACTTTATTATATTATTAAGAACAGATGACAGAAAAGCCGTCTATGCACATGTATGACACGCAGTCTCGTGGAACACGAGCATCTAAAGGACAGGCCCACCGACAGGCCCGCCGTCAGGGGGGTCAAAGGGTGCAGATGACCAATTATTGCAGATGACCCCAGGGGGCCCATACAAAGGTCTGTGGTTGACCCTTAATGGGATCAAGTACAACAATTTACGTACTGACTTATATCACCAAAAATAGAATGTATATGTATTTACATGATAAATACATTAATTGTTATCATTAAAACACATTACACCTTGTCATCTGATTCTGATCCCCATCCCCCCGCTGTTATTGTGTAAATGGTGCGGTTGGAACACCTGGCCAATCTGATGTGCGGAACACACACAATGTTGATTGAGCAGCTAATGTAATGTGAGGACTGAATAGTGAGTAAAAATGCCTCACCATCTATCTAATTAAAAAAATAAATATCGCAATTTTCTGCCATGCAGGCAGTAGGGATGTAACTGTTTCAAGGTTTCATATACCTCGGTTTTGAAATCTTCTCATTGACAGTATTGCATGAAGATATAAATAAAAATTTTTCAGAACTTTTTAAAAATCCTAATCAGTTTAATTAAGACAGAATCTGCGACAATTACACAGCATCAACATATAAACTTGGCTAGATAAAATAAATATTTAAATTGCGCCTTCATCATTTTGCATTTGACTGTCACTTAATTTTAAAGGTGACATGCAGGTGTCGCGAGCGCTGTGCATCATGAGCACATCAGAAGTCCAGCACGAGCGCAACATATACAGACATGTCCGGGAGAGCCTGAACCTTTATTTCTGCTGTCTGGGATTACTTGGCTATGTAAACGACCCACGAAACACCATCAATGCTGATGGCTACTCAGTCCGTAAAGTGTGCTGCAAAAACTATCGACTACAAACCTTCAGCACGATCTCCGTTAGCACCCTCCCTCGGTATTTGCGGAGATTAATTATGTGGAAATACCGTATACGTGATAATAAATGATAGCCCGTTTCATAAAAACACAAGATTCAATTTAGTTTTACATGATTTGTAATGACTAGTTAGGCTAAAGTTATGTTTATGCTTTCTGTAAAATTCAGCAAATGGATTTAAACCCTCGTTCAACTTTACGATGCGCCAACTATTCTTTTGCCTAAGTGCAGCGCAACAGTAGGCCAAATGTGTTTGATAATACTAATAATGTTTATTTGTAAAACATTGTACTAAATAGGGTTTACAATATGCATGGCTTTTGGTGTTCAGGAAATTGACATTGACAATATGCATGCAAGAATTGACAGTGAAACTGTGACAGAAATTGTCAGTATTGGACAAAATGCCAATAAATAAACTGCACATGCAAATGCATATTTGAAGTGTTAACCTGGGCAATAATCATTACAAATGACTACAATTCAATTTAAAATATTTATTTAAATAATTAAATATTTTTTAGTTATAATCATCTGACTACTGTACATGTTTCTTTTTCTTTTTTTTACCTTGTCTGATTAAGAGAGTGTCCTGATGTTCAAGATCAAAAGTTAAAGGATTAAAGTTGAAGAAATCCAAAATAAAGTTCAAGAATTGGTTATAACAGAAATATTTATCTGTGTGTTGATCAGAAATAGCCTATGTTATAACCAAATATTGAACTGCTTTTAATACTGTCAATGCAGCTAAATACAGTGAAACTGTAAGACCGTGGTAATTTTTGTGATGGTTATCATACCGTTACACCCCTATCAGGCAGCAAAGACGGTGACAGGTCCACCTGCACTTGACCCACATATTGACATCAAACACAGCCCCTTGATAGCCTTCCCTGCTTTCTTCACAGCCATTGGATACAATTATTTAACTGACATTTTAGATTTGTTTCCAGTGAGATATTGGTATGGGGGGCCCAATTTGGAAAATGTTGTCCCCCTGTCCATAAATCCTGATGGCGGCCCTGCTAAAAGGTTCTCACTCTTTCTATGTTTCTGTCTTCTGAAATAATTTTTTTGCAAGGACAGTATTATCTACGAGTGCTGCAAATGACCTCAGACATCTCAGCTCAGGAGTTCAGAGTTCAGTTCACTATATTTCGACAGAGCAGTTTGTTGTGACCAATTCTGCAGCCTATACATCTGTGATTAAAACATAAAATTATTAAAAAACACATTCACCTTGAACCATTTATTATATTTCAGTGAATATTATCATCATTACAATTATTATTTTTACATTTAGAATTGTTTTTATGTCTTCATTTGTGTAAGTAATTTGTGCAATTTAAATTTAGAAATGTATTTAAGTTTTTCATTTTTTAAATAAATTCATATAATTTTCAATGCAAAATCTCTAAAGCATGCATATTCATCAATCCATCAGCCCGGATTTCCGATGTAATTGGATATTGTGACATACATACATACATACATACATACACACATACATACACACACACACACACACACACACACACATACACTGCATGCCCAATTATTAGGCAAGTGAGTATTCTGATCTTATCATTATTTCCATACACATTTTCCAACTCCAAACCATATAAACTTAAATGCTTATTGGATTCAATAATTTTCAGGTGATATGAATTTGTGTAATTAGGGAAGGTGTGGCGAAAGTGAATAACACCTTATATCAACGTGTGCATAATTATTAGGCAGCTTCATTACCTCAGGTAATATGGGCCAAAACAGAGATGTAACTGACACTGAAAAGTCAAATATTGTAAAATGCCTTTCAGACAGATGTAACACTCTTGAAATGGCTAAACTGTTGAGGAGTGACCACCGGAAAATCAAACTTTTTTTTGCAAATAGTCAAATGGGGCCCAAAAACGCATGGGGAAGAAAAGGCGCATATTAACTGCAAAAGACTTGAAGCTACCAGGAACCCATTATCCTCCAGTGCTACCATATTCCAGAACTGCAACCTACCTGGAGTGTCTAGAAGTACAAGGTGTCAAGTATTCAGAGAAATGGCCACGGTCAAGAAGGCTGAAACACAACCACCACTGAATATATTCACAAGTTGAAGTGTCAAGACTGGGCAAAGAAAAACATGAAGACTGATTTTTCAAATGTTTTATGAGAGTGACTCTTGATGGACCAGATGGATGGGCCTGTGGCTGGATCACTAATGGACACCGGGCACCACTTCGAGTCAGGTGCCAGCAAGGTGGAGGAGGGGTACTGGTAAGGGCTGCTATCATTAAGGGTGAAGTAGTTGGACTTTTTGAGTTGAAGATGGACTGAAACTCACCTCTCAAACCTACTGCCAGTTTCTGGAAAGTGCTTTCTTCAAGCAGTGGTACAGGAAGATGTCCTCAGCATTCATTCAAGAAAGCCATGACCTTTATGCAGGACAATGCTCCATCACATGCATCCAAGTACTCCACTGCTTGGCTAGCAAGAGCCTCAAAGATGCCCAAATAATGACTTGGCCCCCTTCCTCACCTGACTTAAATCCTACTGAGGACTTGTGGGCCCTTCTCAAACATGAGATTAACACTGAGAGAAGACAATACACCTCTTTGAACAGCATTTGGAAGGTTGTGGTTGCTGCTTCAGTGGAAGTTAATCATGAACAGATCAAGAAACTGACAGAATCCATGGATAGAAGGCTCATGGCAGTTATTGAAAAGGGTGGCTTTAATGGTCACTGAACATTTTTGAAAGGCCAAAAATGTTATTTAATTGTCATTTTGTTAATTATTTGTTCCTACTCTAAAATTGGAGAATAAACTATTGAGTTTTATAAATTGATAACAATGATATATTTCTGTGAGAAAGACAAAACGTCTTGATTACGTATGTAACCTCCGTTCCCTGATGGAGGGAACGAGACGTTGTGTCGAAGAAGCAACACTAGGGGTCTCTCTTGAGCACCGAATATGCCTCTGATCTATGAAAAAAGGCCAATGAGAGTTGGCGAACAGTATTTGCATACCCCGCCCCCGGATATAAAGGCGAGGGAAATACGCTCGTTCATTCAGGGAGTGTTCCGGGCACCTCAGCAGCTCGGCTCAGCGACGTGGCCGGGAAGACACGACGTCTCGTTCCCTCCATCAGGGAACGGAGGTTACATACGTAACCGAGATGTTCCCCGTCTGTCGCTCACTTCGACGTTGTGTCGAAGAAGCGACACTAGGGGTCCACTTCAAATCACGCCATGCACTGAGCCATGTACGTGTCCTGCTGACACAGAAGCGGGCAGGTATTTCACGTGCACAAGCGACCAACTGTGTTCAGGCAGCACGTACTCTTCCCCAATGCCCCGTCGTCGGGATCCTTTTGGTTACCCTAGAGGGGAACAAGGCGACGCTGCCAAATAGGGAACGGGCCAAGCCTGGCCGGGCCTCTTTTCTCTCTATGTTTTCTCGGCATAAAGCAAGAGCAGCCGGGGCCCTTACTGCATCGTGGGAAGGGGGTCTTACCCGAATTCCCGGCTGTGAGTGGCGCACATGCCCACGGGACCGATCAAGTAGCCCAGGAAGCATAGCGGATCTCCGTGCGTCAGGCTCAGGCTGGGCGAGCAGACCCGAAGGTATATATATATATATATATATATATATATTGTGAAGGAGGGAACAAAAAAAAATTATTCACACTCATGAGGTATTTTCCCAGACAACTGTTGTAAAGCTATCTTTCAAAAGTTGAACAACACATGTTTAAATTGCACTTCCAGTTAAAATAAATAAAAACTTCAAAAGTTCAAAATATTAAATCAAGGTGTCTTGCTTTATTGTGTAGCTTAACCTTAACCTTGCTTAAATAAAAGTACCCCATAGTACCACCTAGCGTCTAACCAGCGGTAATACCGGTGTTAGTCGGTTTCCTGTGGAGTTTTTTTTTTTTTCTGCGACCAACTGACCAATCAAAAATTGTCTGACCAAGACTTTTCTCATCGACTATCAGCGGGCAGCCCTAGAAACGGCAGAAGTAACCAAGACTTTTTGTGGTGCTTCTATAACACTTTTGGCTCACAAGTCGAACAACTCTGTCCAAAGTGCAACACTCTATCAGTTGAGTTATGGTGAAATTTGTTTGCATTTAAACTAGCTCAGAAATGTAGCTGGTTATGTAATGTACACTTTTAAATGTACTGCCATAAAAGTCATGTGCTATAGTAAAAGATGTCATAAGATAGCATTGTGTGAGGAACAGAGCAAAAAGTAAGGGTTAATGAACTCATAATCTGCCGTTTTACATGTGATATCTGTGAAAGTGAATAAGGGTTGTCATTGTTGTAGCGTCTCTAATGTAAATTTCACCACGAAACTGCAGCGATATGCACAACGAGCATTTTGTGAATGGTTGCACAGTAAAAATAGCTAAAATGTGTAGAGACTAAAAATATCAGTTTGGGGATATCTAATTTAATTGCTATTTAGTGGCTCAAAAAAAATGAAAATCTTTCAAAGACTCAATTTCACTAAACAGTCACTAATCTAGTGATTACCTTGTGGTACCTTGTAAATCCAACGATCAGTGAACAGACTGCAGGCAGTCAAGAGTTTTTGACTAGCTGAGACATAACTGATTCTACCCCATATTCATTTTACATTCTACAAATTCCCAGTTGTGTTAAATATGTGTTTTTGAAAGGAAGATGCATCAAATATACAAGTTAGATGATGTGAGGTAAACAGTAATGGTTTGTGTGTGTAATAATAGTGGTGGTGTTTTGGGAAGGGCTTTGTGGACAGAATCACAGAGCTGCTGTGTGTTAGTGGGAAGCAGTTTGGCAGTGAAGTGTTGTTTTAAGCTGTATCCATTATTAACACATTAGAAAAATGAGGAACTGAATAGAAAAGAGAATTAATGGAGCAAATTGGATGAGTGTGTGAGCTAATTGTTTTGTTCCTGTGATTATGTGCGGTCAATGATTGCAGTCAATTCATAAGACAAGAATAATTCTTGTAACAAAGAGGTTTTCCAATGGTTTTTCTTTGCTTTTCAATAAATATAAAAAGAAATTGGAGGCCTATAACTGCTTTACATGTAGAAAAATGTTTTACATGTTTTTTTCATGTTTAATTGTTGACTTCCTGACTCTGTTGCAAAACCTAGTCAGCAACATACACAAGCATCATTTTAAGGTGATATTTTAAAAGTGAAAGAACTCAGGATTGTTCCCACTGCAAAATTCTTTACCATACGTTTCACAGAAATGTTTTTTTGTTCTCTTTTAGAATAACATCTATCAATTCATCCACCAAATGTATCTTGTCTGGTGGATCTGGAGTGAGAAAATAAATCAAAAAGCAAGTTGAACCTTCAAACACAACTGGGTTAAAGGTCACCATGATACGTGAAACCAGACTGTCCCCGATTGCAATCCTTTCTCGTAATAACAAACAGATGACTCCAGGGTTGCAATAAAGCAAGCAAGTTCACCCTCGAACCCTTATAGCAGACAGTGTTATTTCTCATATAATTAAATATGAATGCAAGATATTGGCTATGTGGCCATTTTTGACTCCCTGTCTTTGGTGAGATTGGATGTATCAGCAGAAGATGAAAGGCTAAAATTAGAATAGAGCGGATGCAGATAGTGCTGGATTCGAGGCTGTGCTGAAATTGAAGTGCAGAGGGTGAGCAGAACAAAAGTAGAGAGGGGAGACGGATGTTTCATTATGAAAAAGAGGTGAAGTGAATTCATTTTAAGCAGTTTCAAAGCATTCACGTTTCAGAAAATATTTCTCCAGTAAAGACACATGTGTAGCGTGCAACACGTGATTAGTGTGTCTTACTAGCGTAACATTCAATATGGGCCAATTTGATCAGAAGATAGATACGACTACTGGAGAGAGGAAGACAGCACAACAGGTGAGTGAACAATCAATACAAAGTCTTGTTTCTGATTCAGTTTGGTTTTGTATTAAAAGGAAATATACTTTTACATAAAATGTGTGAATTACAAAGATAAACAAATAAAATACAATAGATGACAATATTCACACTCTTGTTTTTTTTCAGATATGTGGACTCAGTTTTGGCAGTACTCTATTGAATCAGATTCTCACATACTTATGAATAATAAAAGAAATAAAATAAATCTCTGTGTCAGATTCCTTGTAACACAATAAAATTAAAGAACAATGGATAATGCTTTCAAACAAAGTATATCAATCAATAGTTCAAATACCCCAAAATATAATCAAATGAACAATCAGTTTGATTCAGTTCACAGAATGAAATTCTGAATTTTCACTTTCAGTTACAAACAAAATCACTTTCTCTTCAAAACTTAATAGTCTGTCCGATGTAAATCAGAGACTCAAGATTTGACAAATCAATTCAGTTAACCTGAGTTCATAACTCGGGTCGATGAGTTCAGAAACTGTAGATTCTTTTAGAATGATTCTGGATCATTATCAATGTCTTTTGTTGAAAAATCAAAAAAGAAAAAAATAGAAACAAGATGATCTCAATGAGTTCGAGTCCCGTTTGTCCAAAAGTAAAAGAAAGAATTCTCCTACCAGTTTGATGGCTCAAAAACACAGTTCAACAGAGAAAACGGTTCCATGGGTGGCTCGCCATATAAAATCTGCACCTCGTGCGTCCAGCACGAATCAGGGAACTCATCACAGAAGAACTTGAATCTCACAAAAAAAAACCCAGCCTTGTAAAACACAAGGCAGAACAATAATTAATCTTCAATTCAACAATTTCATCGTCAAATCACATGTATGCACTTCAAACAACACATTAAACATAACTTTAACACTTAATAGCATACTTCATTAGCTTATTAGCATTTTCACACGTGCATCAGCTTTAGCCCATGTGCTATCCACTTCGGCTTGCACGGCCTATATAAAACACACTGTACTGGTTCTCTATCAGATCCGCTGCACTTTTTTTTACATAAACATCAAGTTAATGTTTGAGTTTTAACTCACCAAGGCGATGAATTTATATATTTCCAACTAGGAAGTTCATTTATGGCACATTGATGTTCCGTGTATCTGCATCGATCGATTTCACAAGCTTCCGTTTCATCCGCTTCTCACTCTGGCATCAGCTCCTTCATATTATAGTATCAGATCAGAAATCCTGTTTTTCTGTTGTATTCGATCACTTTTCTCTGAATTAATCACTTTCATGGAGAGGTTTTGAAGATCGCTCCGTGCAGCTGCTTCATCTCACTCGCTCACACATAGCAGATGGGCGGGGCTTGGCTCACTGCTGCACTTTCTCTGCTACTAGTTCTTAAAGAGCCCATCACCTCATTTAATCAATGATTTCCTTGTTTCTTCCTTACTTATTTTTTCTGTCATTTTATTTTATTAGTAGCCTGGATTACCCGGGTTACACTCTCCCCGCCTTGAAGATATGCAGGTCCCTCTGCATCGTCCAGGCTGTGAAATTACAGCAGAGGGAGATCCAGCTTCCATTCCTGGAGAGGCTTCCCAAAGACAGTCAGACTCCTCCAGTGATGCAGTAAACGCTGTACTGAGTCCCTGCAGTAAAGACTGCATGACCAAGGAAAGGGGATTCCCTAATTGAGGGTACTGTAGCCTTTTTGGTGGCTCATGGCATCTTTGCGAACGCCTCAGGACACCTTCTCCAGCCTGATCAACCACTGCCTGGTCACTCTGTGGGTTTCCCTGATCAACTGCACTGTCTTGCGGCAGGACATCAGTCCTATCATCTTCAGTGGAGATCTCAGATGCCAACTCATCCGATCCCCCTCTCTGCTCTACTAGTCCTGGGTCATCTCCAACAGGTAAGTCACTCAACACATCTGCTCTTACGAGATCCATCACCCGTTCATCCTCTCTCTCAGGCTCATCCAGTGGAATTCCCTCCCCAGCGTCAGGTAAGTTAGGCAAGCTCACTTGCAACTTCACTGGAGCAGGTTGCTCAGGGTCTGTATTAATCACAGTTCTCATTTCAGGAGAAACTTCTGATGTCACTCCACCACTTGACTGCTTCTGAGGTCTGGAATTGGAGAGAATTCTGTTTCCAACACTTTGCAAGTACCTGGGTGTATAATAATCCATACAATCATTTTCTGATTCAGAATCCTCAGTCACACTTTCGGGATCTTCGGTACCAGGGTTTGTTCGAGTTCTAGGCCTCCGGGGTATCTTTGGTCTTACTGGTTCCTCAGGTGTGTTTTCTCGCAAGTATCCACAGGGTAGTAGCAAGTCTCTGTGCAACGTGCGAAGCGGCCCATCCTTGCCCTCTGGTTGAACGGTATAGACTGGTAAGTCAACAGCTTTCTTGATCACAATGTATACTTCTTCCTCCCACTTATCTGCCAACTTATGCTTTCCCCTCAGCTTGACGTTCCTTACCAGGACCCGATCTCCGACTTCAAGGGGTGAGGCGACCACTCGCTCATCGAATCTCTTCTTATTACGTCTTGCCACTTTTGAGGCGTTCTCACTTGCCACCCTGTAGCTCTCCTGCAAGCGATCTTTCAAATTTCTGACATAACTTGAATGAGATGGGAACGACTTAGCAGGTAAACCGAAGGCCAGATCAACCGGTAGTCGAGGCTGCCTCCCGAACATTAACTCGTAAGGTGAGAATCCTGTCGAGTCGTTACGAGTGCAATTATATGCATGAACTAACGGTTTCACATGGTCCCTCCAGCAGGTCTTCCCCTTCTCATCCAGGGTCCCTAGCATCTGAAGCAGCGTCCTGTTAAAGCGCTCAACCGGGTTGCCCCGGGGATGGTATGGTGTCGTCCTTACTTTACGGATTCCTGCTATTCCACATAGTTCCTTTATCAACTTTGACTCAAAGTCGGGTCCCTGATCACTGAGGAGTTTCTCAGGAAACCCGTAGTGGATGAAGAAGTTATCCCACAGGCATTTGGCCACAGTTTGAGCCTTCTGGTTCCTAGTGGGCATTGCCACAGAATACTTGGTGAAGTGATCAGTGATCACTAAAATATCCTTAATATTGCTCCGATCAGGCTCCAGAGACAAGTAGTCTATGCAGACTAGCTCGAGGGGTCTGCTGGTCACTATGTTCACCAAGGGCGCGGCACGCTCGGGAAGGGTCTTCCGTCTCACACAACGCTCACAGGCCTTTATCTTCTCCTCCACAGTCATTGCCAGCTTTGGCCAGTAGAACCGGGACCTAGCCAAATCCAGGGTCCTTTCAATTCCAAGATGGCCCATGTCATTGTGCAGGCTTGTCAAGACCGTCTCCCGCAGATCCACAGGTAATGCCAACTGATACAGCACATCTCCTTGATCTTGTCTTCTTCTGAATAACACTCCATTCTTGAACTCCAGTCTGTTCCACTCTCTCAGCCATAAAGCTATCTTTACAGGCACAAGTTTTCCTTCAGGTTTCTGCCCATATTCAAGGTACTTAATGACTTCTTTGAGTTCTGGATCAGCCCTTTGACGTTCTCTCAACTCTTCTTCAGTCATTTGGGAAAGAATCGGAAGTCCATGGGCATCTTCTTGCTGGAACTCCAGAGGTACTGCACTAGCATTAATGCACAATGACTCAAACATAGTGGGTTGGGAGCATGACAAGTCAGGATCATCACAGCTCTGATAGACTTGGTGTCTCTCACAGAGGGCTTTCACTGCTGCTGGGAGAATTGTTGGCTGCTCTGATTCTGCTAAATGGTGAAGAGTGAATTGCTTAATTCTTTCACGCTCTTTTTGAGAGGTAAGGTCATCCACGGGCCTTCCATGAGGACGTCTGGAGAGTCCATCAGCGTCCAAGTTTTGTTTGCCTGCACGATATTGGATCTTGAAATTGAAGGTCGACAGGCTGGACAGCCACCTATAACTGGTCGCGTCAAGTTTTGCTGACGTTAGGATGTAGGTGAGTGGGTTGCTGTCTGTTACTACAATGAACTCTCCTCCATACAGATAGTCGCTGAATTTTAGAGTGACCGCCCACTTGAGCGCGAGGAACTCCAATTTGTGCGCGGGGTACTTTGTCTCACTTTTGGTTAGACCCCTGCTCGCGAAGGCAATAACTCTCATTTGACCCTCCTGCTCTTGATAAAGGGCAGCCCCTAGTCCTGTTATGCTTGCATCCGTGGTCAACACGTAGGGAAGTCTGGGATCAGCAAATCCAAGGACTGGAGCTGAAGTCAGCTTCTCTATGATATTATCAAACGCCCGCTGGCATGCATGGGTCCACCGGTCCCCAAACTGCTCCTTGGGATCCCGGTACTGTGCTCTTTTCTTTGGGTCTCGCCTTTGGTTTTTCTGCAGAGGGGGATATCCAATGGTAAGGTCGTTAAGAGGTCTTGTGATCTTAGAGAAGTCTTTAACGAACCTCCGGTAATATCCCGCAAACCCAAGAAAACATTTGAGTTCTTTGAGATTTCTGGGCCTCGGCCAGGTCTTGAGAGCTTCAGTCTTGGCCGGGTCTGTCTCGACTCCATTCTGAGATACTATATGGCCTAGATATCGGACTGACGTCTGAAAGAACTTGCATTTCGTGGGCGAGAGTTTCAGTCCATACTCTCTCAACCGCTTTAAGACTTGCAAGAGTCTGGTTTCGTGCTCCTCTAAAGTTTTAGAGAAAACTATGAGGTCGTCAACAAAGACCAACACTTCCCTCCTGTTAAGATCGCCCATGCACCGCTCCATTAGCCTTTGAAATGAACTCGGTGCGTTTGTGACCCCTTGTGGCATTCTGTTGAATTCATAGAAGCCTAAAGGACAGACGAATGCCGTTTTCTGTTTATCAGTCTCTTCCATCTCAATCTGATAGAAGCCTGATTTTAAGTCGAGGACTGAAAACCACTTGGAGCCAGTTAGAACTGAGAAGGCTTCTTCCAAATTTGGCAGAGCGTACGCGTCTTTTATGGTCTGTGAATTCAATTTCCTAAAGTCAATGCAGAGACGTACATCATTGTTCTTTTTCTTTACCACTACTATCGGAGAGGCAAAGGGTGATTCCGATTCTCTAATGACACCTGCATCGAGGAGTTCTTTGAGATGCCTTCTTACTGCATCGACATCTTGGGGATGGATAGGCCTAGGCCTTTGCTTGAAGGGTGTGTTGTCACTGAGATTGATGTGGTGTTTCACCTTATCGGTCCGACCGTAATCCAAATCGTGCAGTGCGAATACATCTGATATGGAGCTCACTAGATCAGTTATTCTTTCTCTCCATTCACTTGATAAGGGAGAGTCGCCGAAATCAGGGACAATCTCTGCTTGCGCAGGTCTCACAACTTTGCATACAGGAGCACTCACAGGGTTTCTTCCCTCAATCACACTTTGGACAGTGTGCACTTCAGCCAACACTGCTTTAGGAGGGATTGCTAAATCAACTTGGGTCTCGTTTTTCAATACTACTGGTATCTGGATGTTGCGCTTCGGAGGTAGGGAATGCAAACAACTAGCCACTAACAGTCCGCCAGGCAAAGACGATGATGCTGATGGCTCCACAGTTACCCAAGTCTCTGACAGTGTCCCGACGATGTTGACACAGCCGTTTAGAACCACTGTGCTTCCAGCCACTACTACTTCAGGCATTTCTCCTTTCACTTTCACTTGGCCTAAGACACTCGCACCAGCTCGTTGCCGTCTTGCCTCTAGGACTCTTATCACAGCTTGATATCCATGGTAGCATGACTTGGCTTTGTGTGTAGTTTCTTGCAGGTAAACAGCATACAAGACATCCAGAGTGTTAGTGCCAATGAGGATCTGGGGCACATGTGTCAGGTCTGGGACTACTAGGGCCAACGTTGGAACTTCAGCTTCTGCTCCTAAAAACTCTTGAGGAAACTTCAGAGCTAATTCAACATATCCCAGGTAAGGAACAGCCTGACCGTTTGCCCCTTCGACTTCCAACAGGCGATTCAATGGCTGCAGGGGATGGTGCGACAAGTGACTGTTGTAGAAGGACAGAGGGATTGTCGTGACCTGAGACCCTGTATCTAACAGGCAGTTTACTTCCTTCCCTTCGACTCTGACTTGCGCTGTGCATCTCATTCCTATTAATCCATCTGGTAGCTTCAAAGAATTTCCAGCACCGACATGCTCATTAAATACTAGTCGCTGCTTAGAGCTTTGTTTCTTACTTCCAGTCCCCATCCGCCCTACGACAGAGACTGCTTTTAGTTTAAAGGCGCCGTTGCGGCTCCATTTTGAAAATCCCACTCAGCTTGTCTCTCCTTCAGCTTCCGCCTCTTCTCCTCAACTCTAGGTGGGTTGGGTGCATTCTCACAATCAGCGGCTAGGTGGCCATCATCTCCACAGCGAAAACAATACCATGGCCGAGGACGATTTGATCTCATCTCAGTGTACTTCGGTCCTTCATTCTCCTTTCTGCTGACTTCATTGAAATTCGATCTGCCCAGACTGCTTCCGAGGTGAGGGAATCTTGCAGGTTGGTTCCTCTGTGCACTAGAGGCAGCAACTTGAACTTTAAGCTCCTTTATCTGGCTTTTCAACTCCTCAAACTCATTTGTCTCAATACATGCTCCTTCTTTCTTCTTAGTGTCTGCTTTCATGGCGGCGATTTGACTTTGAAGGCCAGCAATTTCCTTCCTTAAAATACCCACTTCTGACATGTCAGGACACTGGACTTTGCCTTTCTGCTTAGGTGCCTTCTGCTCTGCATTTCTAGGAGCTGGGGTCTCTGCAACATCCTCCTCAAATGTGCTGAATGGGTAAGCAGACTGTTGGTGCGACGCTGTCTTCAGTTTGAGAGGAACTGATGGATACTTGCTCACACCCAAGTGCTTCCTCATTCTCTCCTCCTTAGAGGTCTGCCTGTCCTCAGCTGTGCGAATGAGTGTTGCTAATTCAGCAAAAGGAGGTGGGTCTACTTTCCTCTTTTCAAGCTGCAGGTCAGCTATCAGGGTGTTGTCCCAACAGCCACGGCAGAACTGCTTCAACAGACATCGGTCTCGTTCACCTTCCACAACTCCTTCACGTCTGATGGTAGCACTCAGGATCACGTGCAATCTGTGGAGGTAGGCTGATGATTTTTCACCGGGATTCTGCAGGGTGCTGATGAACTTAGCCAACAATTCATCTCCATCCTCCACCGAACCATAGACGGACTCTAGTAACTTAAGGCACTCTGACGATGGAGCGATTGGATTCACATGTTTAATGATATCGGAAGCAGGCGGTAACAGGCTATCTAGAATTCTCCGTGTCTTGTGTGACTCTGGAAGGGATGGATCATTCAACAGGTAGTCAACACTTGCTCGCCAGGTGTCAAAATCAGGCTCATTGCTTGGGCGGGGGCTCCTCCCAGAGAAAGCTCTTAGGCGAAACGGGGTATTGTGTGGAGACAAGGAGTCACTCGTTCTTACAATGTGTTCCATCACCACCTTCTGGATACCTGGAGGGTGTACAGCAGCTATAGGGAATTTTAGTGATACCGTCTCAGTAGTGCTGTCGTCGAGATCCCTTGAACAATGCGGGGATGCAGCGCTCATGGCTTCCTTGACTGGGTTTTTGAGTTCATTGTTCTTCAAAGGGCGAGTCAATGTCTCTGCAGCAAATTCCGTTCTCCGTAGAGGTAGTGATTCACACACTGGATGCTGAGGTGTGCTGGTGGCATGTGTCAGAAAACTTGATTTACAAGGATGGTGCTCTATTTCAGGCTCTGTTCTGGACGACGTGTCAACTGGAGTTCTAATCTCACTTATCTTATTCAATTCTCGTTGGAGCACGTCCTGAAGGGATTCTCCACTGGCATCCGCTATTGCCTGTAACTTCGCCAAATACCCTGTGGTGGCGCTACTAGCGGTAGGGGTGTATACACTACTCAAGGCGCGCACATGAAACACTGTGCCCGCATCAGTGGGACTTGTGATGGTTGCGGGTAGCTGAGGCTTGAGGTTGGACATGGCGGAATTGTATGAGAATTCTATTACTGCATTATGATGGAACTCAGAACATGGGTCATCAATTAGTAAGTTTTGTCGAATAGAGCCAAACTTCTGCAGATAAGCCTCAAGAGCTTCATCTAGTTCAGTTAGTGTTATGCCACTGACAACTACTGCATTTTGCACATTGACATTTTCTCGTTCTACAACATCCATTTTTGTCTGATTCACTGTATGTGCTATTTTAATTGATTATTCACCTCAGCAGCTGCTGCGTCCTCTCTCCTGGCTGGCTCGCCAAAGTGTAGCGTGCAACACGTGATTAGTGTGTCTTACTAGCGTAACATTCAATATGGGCCAATTTGATCAGAAGATAGATACGACTACTGGAGAGAGGAAGACAGCACAACAGGTGAGTGAACAATCAATACAAAGTCTTGTTTCTGATTCAGTTTGGTTTTGTATTAAAAGGAAATATACTTTTACATAAAATGTGTGAATTACAAAGATAAACAAATAAAATACAATAGATGACAATATTCACACTCTTGTTTTTTTTCAGATATGTGGACTCAGTTTTGGCAGTACTCTATTGAATCAGATTCTCACATACTTATGAATAATAAAAGAAATAAAATAAATCTCTGTGTCAGATTCCTTGTAACACAATAAAATTAAAGAACAATGGATAATGCTTTCAAACAAAGTATATCAATCAATAGTTCAAATACCCCAAAATATAATCAAATGAACAATCAGTTTGATTCAGTTCACAGAATGAAATTCTGAATTTTCACTTTCAGTTACAAACAAAATCACTTTCTCTTCAAAACTTAATAGTCTGTCCGATGTAAATCAGAGACTCAAGATTTGACAAATCAATTCAGTTAACCTGAGTTCATAACTCGGGTCGATGAGTTCAGAAACTGTAGATTCTTTTAGAATGATTCTGGATCATTATCAATGTCTTTTGTTGAAAAATCAAAAAAGAAAAAAATAGAAACAAGATGATCTCAATGAGTTCGAGTCCCGTTTGTCCAAAAGTAAAAGAAAGAATTCTCCTACCAGTTTGATGGCTCAAAAACACAGTTCAACAGAGAAAACGGTTCCATGGGTGGCTCGCCATATAAAATCTGCACCTCGTGCGTCCAGCACGAATCAGGGAACTCATCACAGAAGAACTTGAATCTCACAAAAAAAAACCCAGCCTTGTAAAACACAAGGCAGAACAATAATTAATCTTCAATTCAACAATTTCATCGTCAAATCACATGTATGCACTTCAAACAACACATTAAACATAACTTTAACACTTAATAGCATACTTCATTAGCTTATTAGCATTTTCACACGTGCATCAGCTTTAGCCCATGTGCTATCCACTTCGGCTTGCACGGCCTATATAAAACACACTGTACTGGTTCTCTATCAGATCCGCTGCACTTTTTTTTACATAAACATCAAGTTAATGTTTGAGTTTTAACTCACCAAGGCGATGAATTTATATATTTCCAACTAGGAAGTTCATTTATGGCACATTGATGTTCCGTGTATCTGCATCGATCGATTTCACAAGCTTCCGTTTCATCCGCTTCTCACTCTGGCATCAGCTCCTTCATATTATAGTATCAGATCAGAAATCCTGTTTTTCTGTTGTATTCGATCACTTTTCTCTGAATTAATCACTTTCATGGAGAGGTTTTGAAGATCGCTCCGTGCAGCTGCTTCATCTCACTCGCTCACACATAGCAGATGGGCGGGGCTTGGCTCACTGCTGCACTTTCTCTGCTACTAGTTCTTAAAGAGCCCATCACCTCATTTAATCAATGATTTCCTTGTTTCTTCCTTACTTATTTTTTCTGTCATTTTATTTTATTAGTAGCCTGGATTACCCGGGTTACACATGGGTACAGCTTGCATGCCTCCATTTCACCATTTTAGATTTATTAGCATGCACATAGTTTTGGGGGATATTGAAAATATAGAAAAAAATAAAAAAGGTCTTGCAATGCAACTTTTCAATAACTTTAGGGTGGAATTGTGAGGAGAGAAAAGGACATAGGAATGACAGCTTGTAGAGGTAAATGCGAAACTGCATGGGATAGAGATTAGTGTTCTGAGGTATATAAATTACGTGCGTCACAAGGATTGACTAGATAATTGTACCGGTTGCACCCTGACCTGGTTACAAGTACACAAGCTAGATGCTATGAATATACTCCTATCTAATATGTACTTCTGGAAATATATGCCAATAGATTCATAACTAATACAAACGCAATGATTTCACAATGTTCAGCACGCATTACAGCATGACCATTATGCCATTAATTTGAGTTTGTCATTGTTTCCTATTGATTTGACCTGCAGTACTAAGAAGCTTAGATAGCAGTTGCTAATCTTATGGCAATAAACAAACACAGCCATTCAAAATTCTCTCTAGGGTTATATATAACTGGTCCACGCTAGCTGGTGGCCTTATCACAGATCTCTTAAGGCACGTATTGGTCGGGATAATCTGATCTAAACCTGAACTCAGTCAGCCAGGCATGATGGCATATCAACAGAACAGGAAATGCACTTCATTTCAGATGTGCAGATGTAAACAAAGGGGTCAGGGTTTGGCTGGTTAGCATGATCAAGTTATGCCATGCTGCTATTTATCATTATATGGGGCAAAAACATGTACAAAATCAACTTATAGTATTATAAATAACTTCATGCCTCATTCTATGAGTAGAATTCACACAAGATCAGTAAAAGAAGCTGTTTTAACTACTCGATGATGATTTGAAGTAATGTAGTTTATATGCAGTAGATAATGTGTAATTTGTTTTATTTACATTCTGAATTTATGTAGCTAATGCAATTACACGCTTACATGGCCATAATATTAGCAGATTACACTCTGTTATAGTAATTTACGATAACACTGATGCTATTTGCAAAGATGGGTGTAAAAAGGAGTGTTAATGATAGAACGCAGACAAAAGGAAAATCATACATGCAAACGATCATACAGATGTAGGTAAGTTTGCACCAGCTTGCTAATAACTCTACACGCCAGTGTGTTCATGTTGACTGATCTTGACTGACTAAATGTGAATTAGCTGTCTGCCTCAAAATAGCTGGAGCTTCAGGTCACACCTAATGATGTGGACCAATGGTAGTAAGAAGGTATTTAGCAGCCATAAGAAGTTTTCCTGAATGTTCTTCCTGGCAAGCCGTTTCGAACCACCAAAACTTAAAAGCACCTTCTTTCTGACCAGATTTTGTTCTAAAAAATTATGGCTGACCCGTTTCGTAGGAAGTGTGCAGGGGCCTTAACATTGTGAAATGGGACTTACATTTTTCACATTTTTGGGTGAATTATCCCTTTAAGTACAAATAATGTTGAAACCAGTAATGTACAAAGAGTTTTTTCCATGATTCATTCCAGAGATTTGCAGATGTACATTTCTGAAATCCACAAACTACACTTAGTATTGCACTAACTGAAGAGTCAAAATGTGTTGCTTATTCTATAAATTACAGTGTATTTTGGGATTTTTGACATTTGAGATTTTGACATTATTGCTTTCCTCAGCGATAATGTTTTTCATCAAATTATTCAAGGAACAAATGATCTGAGCTATTCTATCAGCATTATGTTTATAGCTCTATACTCTTACTGAATGTAAATAGGCCTAACTGTTTCATTTATGCATTTTTCTTCTAAGTAATTTCAGGAAAGTTTAAACAAATACGAAACATAACTGAGATCTCAAATAAGTCTCCAGATCATAGATGGAAGCATTCAAATCATGGAGGGGTGATACATGTGCCAGCCGAGCAACTACCATTGAGATATATTATAGAGGTACTTGGTGTAAACAACTAACAATTGTTTGGTTCCTCCCAAATGCATTACATTTTAAATAGATGAAATCATGGTGAGTGTCTGATCTAACTAAACAACCCTTTCATTGCAAGTGAACCATCAAAAGAAAACAAATGCTTGTCTTTGTTTGCAAGAAATGAGCAATGGCTAAACTAATGCCCTGAGTTAACAAGAGAATCACAGAAGCATGGATGGATCACACAGCCCCTGGGGCATATCCATCTCATAGATCACTAATCCAGTTTCTATCAGAACACCATGAAATGTATCTGTACAAGTCAACAAGTTGCTCAATCTGAATTATATCCATAGTGTCCATAGCACGAACACACTAAAAGTCAGTTTTTTTTTTTTCTTCACTTAAGCTCAATTATCAGTATGAGCAACATTATACTTGAAAAACCCCACAAAATAAATAATATTAAAATACACAACAACAAAAATAGGAAGATGATATGTTGTAAGAAAGAGTAACAGTATTCGCTAAATAATTTGACTACATTTTAAAAACATAAAACCACCTTTTTTTGTATCAATAACGGAGTAGAATGCCAATGCAAGAAATAAAAACTACTGCGTGAATATCTAAATCAACTGAACTGCTCTCCTGCCATCGTATTGTGAGCCAAATAGATGGGAAGTGGGAATACTGAATATACACCTGGGGGCTGGAGCTAAAATATTTATTTTCATGAATAAATTGAATCGATTGGCCGGGGGGTGTTCGGCTTGGCAGCAACGCTTACAGAGAACCAGTCAATAACGCACTAGCCCCACTCTGAATTTAATGATCCAGAGAGATTACATGCTAACAGTGATAGAGCAGTAGACTGCTGGAGTTTGCTTTCAGCTTACCCAAAATGCACCTCTCTGATTATGAGGCCAAAGGCCTAAGGGAACTAGTATAATACTGTAGGGTTCAGGTAAAAAATATGGAGAAACTAGAAATAGAAATTCAAGTTCCCCGTCTATCGCTCACTTAGACGTTGTTTTACATGAAGCGTCACTAGGGGACTTTCTTGATGGCCTCGGTTACCTCTGAACTTGAGAAAAGGCCAATGAAAATTTGGCAGACAGAATTTGCATGTCCCTCCCCCGGACGTACGGGTATAAAGGGAGGGAATCATGCATCTGTTCATTCAGATTTCTTCTTCGGAGCCGAGCGGTTGTGTGATCAGCGAGCTGAGATCACTACTGTTCCACTCACCTCTGTAGAGCATTGCTGTTGGATCTACGGCACATATCAGCGGCTTTATCCTTCTCAGCACGGCAGTGCAGCTTTTCCCCTGGGCGCTTCGACAGCATTACCTTAAAGAGTAAAGAGTATATTTTCTCTAAAAAGAGTACACATATTGGCGTTGAACATCTCTTTAAAGATGCGCCGAGTTGCATGATGAGTTGACGAAGCCTTAGAGGGCATCTTTTACTGCCCGAAACCGGCTTCCTCGCACCTCTGCACTGACTACCCTCAGCGGCGGAGCAGCCCCAAGCGGTCTCCGCCCTGCATGCCGTGGCCCCCCTGCAAATCCTCCAGGTCA
This sequence comes from Moxostoma hubbsi, assembly GCA_032164185.1. NCBI lineage: Eukaryota > Metazoa > Chordata > Actinopteri > Cypriniformes > Catostomidae > Moxostoma > Moxostoma hubbsi. Next base: position 20,998,882 of record JAVLUX010000001.1, on the reverse strand, counting down.
AGGCACTTAAAGATCTGCACTTGAGTAGTCCTGTTCCTGATGTGCTGCAGGAACTACGCTCGATGACTGATCGCGCCCCCCGGGCCACGAAGGTCACAGCGCCGACACTCTGACAGGCGACGCCCACACTTGTGGTCCAGGAACAACATCTGTGGCTGAACCTGGTCAAGATGCGGAACCCCGACAAAGTCCACTTTCTCAACACCCCGTCTCCCAGTTCGGCTTTTCCGGCGACACCGTTGAAGACTCTGCCCAGCAGTCTTCGGCACTGAGGAAGGAGACAGAGGCCATCTCCCACATCATGCCTCGCCACAGTTTCAGCGCGAGCCGTGCTCCGTCTGCTCACCGAGGGCGTCCCCCTGCGGCTTCTAAACAACAGGCAGCTCCTCTTCAAACTGGACCCAGCTCTCTTTCCAGCGCAGAGCTCCCCGCAGGAAGCTGACGCCCCTGTCTCACGAACCCCTACCAGGACACAGAAGGAGCAAGATGGCAGCTACGGAGTTGGTATCTGGGCCACTCCATCCCCCAGGGGAGGGCCGGGAGGGAAACCTCTTGCCGCACCCCGCCCGGGCCGCAGTACCCACATTGCCAGGAAAAAGAGAGTGGTTCCCTCACTCCTTTGGTCACCTAACCGTTGCCCCCACATGCCGTTTTTGTGGTTGCTTTGGCACGCAACTGCCTGCCCACACCTGCGTCAGCAGCTCATGTACACGGTTCAGTGCATGGCGTGATTGAATAGGGACCCCCTAGTGTCGCTTCAATCGACACAACGTCGAAGTGAGCGACATACGGGGAACGTCCCTCCGGCCATTGCACTGCAATGGCCGAACCTTATTCTCGGCTCCTCGGTGCAAACCCTGAATGAACACATGAATGATTCCCTCCCTTTATACCCGTATATCTGGGGGAGGGACATGCAAATTCTGTCTGCCAAATACTCATTGTCCTTTTCTCAAGTTCAGAGGTAACCAAGGCCTTCAAGAAAGTCCCCTAGTGTCACGTCATTCGACACAATGTCTTGTTCGCTCCATCAGGGAATGGAGGTTACAACAGTAACCTAGATGATTTGAGTTATTGACTGATGTTTAATTTTTAAGAAAATAAATTCTAGACATTGTCTAATCATTTTAGGTTCACCCAGTGTTCAGCTCTATGTAAATTACTACTGCATGTAAAAGGCATAGTTCACTTAAAAATGAAATTCTGTTATCATTTACTCCGTCTTGTGTGGTTCTAAACGCTTATGACTTTCTTTCTTCCATGCAAAGCAAATGGAGCCATCTATGAGATTAATTATAAATGAATATTTGTCTAAGCTGCTCTTTTCCAAACAATGAAAGTGAATAGTAACTAGAGCAGTAAAATTTCAAAACATCATGAAAGCAGCCCATACCATGCATTATTTAGCAAAATGTCCAAGCTGCTTTTTTAATGTAGGCACCCTTCAAGCAATACAATTGAGAGTATTTTTCTTTCTATTTTCATATAGAGAATAATAACTGGGGTGGTCAAGCTTCCAAAATGACACAAAAGAGTGTATGTGTAACATGAAAACAGTCCATATAACTTGTATATATGGTGCTATATTTCAAGTCTTCAGAAGCCATACAATAGTTTTGTATGAAAAATAGAGCAAAAATGTTCAAATCTTGCATTCTGCCAGTTCAACTGTGTTGTTTATGCATGCAAGAAATGTGTTTGCATGCAAACAGAAGCATAACACACTCCGAAGAAGAATTAGGAGCAGAATAAAACCAAACATACCTAACATGCATCGTGAATGTGCCTGCTTTCAATGTGTGAATGTCTTAGGAAATTTTGAGAGCTATGTCAGAAGACAAGGTTTTCAGTGAAAAATAACTTGTATAACATATTATATAGTATTATACATATAATAACATATTCCACAAACTAAGATATTGTAAAACTTTGGAAGACATGGATTATGGTAGATGACTTGTATGGATTATGGTCATTTTTGGAGCTTGATTTGCCAAGTTACCAATCGCAATTAAAAAAAAAAGAAGATTTTACTAATCAATAATCACTTTTTTTGTTTGTTTGTTTTTCCAATTATTCTCCAATTATATGGAAAAGAGCAGCTTTGACATTTTGGCTATCTCTTTTAAGACCCCTGCACATTTCCTGATTGAACTACCATTTTAAATGCATAGATTTACAGAAGCCACTCCTGGTCCCGCATACAGAAGTTAAAGGCTTTTACCTATTTAATTCCCTGCAGTGTTGGCCCTCCATTGTTGACTGTTAGGGGCCAGTGGGAAGCTTTGTATTGGGAGGCTTGATGCTGACTGGGAGGATTGCAGTAAATATAAAGAGGTGTTTTGCTGAGCTCAGATACTGAAGCAGCACTACCCTTCCACTGCGGTACTGGAGAAAGGCCCACTATATAAGGATACATAAATAACCCCACAGGTATCTACAACAGGAGGAAATAAATCAATTCTGATTTATGACTATGTACCAGCACTAAACAAAGATGCAACTGTGGAGGAAAAAGCAGAAATAACAGGATAGTAAAAAAATAAATAAAAATAATTTTAATTATGTGATCATTTACACACTTTCATGTTGTTCCATACTCAAATGACTCTTATTCCTCCGAGGAATTTTTTTATTTTATTTTTATTAAAATAAACTAATTCCTTACTATTCCTTTAAAAAGCATGATGGGATTTGCAGTTATATATGCAGTTCTGAGTGTGTCTGAGCAGTCCAGAGCGAGAGAGCACATCTGTGAATGTAACATCTGTTCTCCATTAATGGGTCTGACTGTTATTGCTCATGCAGTAGCTTATAAACGCTTTCACATCAGCGTTGCACACGGGCACTATTTGTCTCTATTATAGGCAACATCTGTGTCCGTATGCATCTATAATACAGATATAGTGTGCCCATATGCTGTAAATGGTAGGGATGTGCTGAATGACTAATTTAACTGAAGTTGACTAGTCGACTAGTCTAAAAATAAACCAACATTCAGAAACCAGTAACAAAAAAAAAAATGTATGCGACCCAATTTAATCTAATATGACTGCTGTTCTGTAAAGAACGTTAACTAAAAAGTTACGATGACTAAAAAAAATAAAAATGGAATAGGATAGAAAAATATAGGCTTGTGATGAAGCCTAAAATAAACCTAATGTATTCTAAACATGACATGCACACATAATAAAAGATAGTTTAACCTGTAAGCATCTCGTTGAAAATAAACTTTTTTTAGTTTTAGGCCTAAGTGGTGGCATAGTGACTCGCCTCAATTCGGGTGGCAGAGGAGGAATCTCAGTTGCTTCCGCATCTGAGACAGTCAATCCGCACATCTTATAACGTGGCTTGTTGTGCACGTTACCGCTGAGACTTAGTGCTTGTGGAGGCCCACACTATCCTCCGCGGCATCCATGCACAACTCACCACATGCCACACTGAGAGAGAGAACCACACATTATAGTGACCACGAGGTTACCCAATGTGACTTGGCCCCCCAGATATCGTCTTTTTAAAATATATATTTACACATGGAATGCAAAAAAACACCCTGTTGGCCCTGATGGCCAATATTTGCATGTTATGGTGCACCTTGCTGTTTTCTGTGTTTTCATGTGCCACAAGTTCAATGTTTATAAGACACTTTTTAAAACAATGGGCCAATCAGATGAATCTGGGAGCGGGATAATAATATTTACGCATGAACAAGCATCTGAAGGGGTTTATTTTAAGAACATTATGCCTTAAGCGCAGTGCTATGATGTCATCCCTGCAAAATCATTGTGCATGGCCATGAAGTTTTTATATGTTCGTGCATGTATGCTAAGTGTAGGCGCAAGTGGGTTGGTGAAAACTGGGTGCACAAATTTGGCCTGGGCCAAGTGCAATTTAATTTGGAAGTTTTTCTCTGGTTAATGCACCATATGCATCCCATTATATATATATATATATATATATATATATATATATATATATATATATATATATATATATATATATATACACAGTGAGGAAAATAAGTATTTGAACACCCTGCTATTTTGCAAGTTCTCCCACTTAGAAATCATGGAGGGGTCTGAAATTTTCATCGTAGGTGCATGTCCACTGTGAGAGACATAATCTAAAAAAAAAAATCCAGAAATCACAATATATTATTTTTTTAACTATTTATGTGTATGATACAGCTGCAAATAAGTATTTGAACACCTGTCTATCAGCTAGAATTCTGACCCTCAAAGACCTGTTAGTCTGCCTTTAAAATGTCCACCTCCACTCCATTTATTATCCTAAATTAGATGCACCTGTTTGAGGTTGTTAGTTGCATAAAGACACCTGTCCACCCCATACAATCAGTAAGAATCCAACTACTAACATGGCCAAGACCAAAGAGCTCTCCAAAGACACTAGAGACAAAATTGTACACCTCCACAAGGCTGGAAAGGGCTACGGGGAAATTGCCAAGCAGCTTGGTGAAAAAAGGTCCACTGTTGGAGCAATCATTAGAAAATGGAAGAAGCTAAACATGACTGTCAATCTCCCTCGGACTGGGGCTCCATGCAAGATCTCACCTCGTGGGGTCTCAATGATCCTAAGAAAGGTGAGAAATCAGCCCAGAACTACACGGGAGGAGCTGGTCAATGACCTGAAAAGAGCTGGGACCACCGTTTCCAAGGTTACTGTTGGTAATACACTAAGACGTCATGGTTTGAAATCATGCATGGCACGGAAGGTTCCCCTGCTTAAACCAGCACATGTCAAGGCCCGTCTTAAGTATGCCAATGACCATTTGGATGATCCAGAGGAGTCATGGGAGAAAGTCATGTGGTCAGATGAGACCAAAATAGAACTTTTTGGTCATAATTCCACTAACCGTGTTTGGAGGAAGAAGAATTTTATGCTTTGGGGGTGTTTTTCTGCACATGGGACAGGGCGACTGCACTGTATTAAGGAGAGGATGACCGGGGCCATGTATTGCGAGATTTTGGGGAACAACCTCCTTCCCTCAGTTAGAGCATTGAAGATGGGTCGAGGCTGGGTCTTCCAACATGACAATGACCCGAAGCACACAGCCAGGATAACCAAGGAGTGGCTCTGTAAGAAGCATATCAAGGTTCTGGTGTGGCCTAGCCAGTCTCCAGACCTAAACCCAATAGAGAATCTTTGGAGGGAGCTCAAACTCCGTGTTTCTCAGTGACAGCCCAGAAACCTGACTGATCTAGAGAAGATCTGTGTGGAGGAGTGGGCCAAAATCCCTCCTGCAGCGTGTGCAAACCTGGTGAAAAACTACAGGAAACGTTTGACCTCTGTAATTGCAAACAAAGGCTACTGTACCAAATATTAACATTGATTTTCTCAGGTGTTCAAATACTTATTTGCAGCTGTATCATACAAATAAATAGTTAAAAAATCATACATTGTGATTTCTGGATTTTTTTTTTTAGATTATGTCTCTCACAGTGGACATGCACCTACGATGACAATTTCAGACCCCTCCATGATTTCTAAGTGGGAGAACTTGCAAAATAGCAGGGTGTTCAAATACTTATTTTCCTCACTGTATCATTCCCTGTCAAGCAACGTCGATGTAAATGAAGACAGCCTATTGATAAGAAATTGGTTGTGTAAATGGGCTGTATGTTATGCATTAGAATTATAATGAAATATGGACCATTTGTCTCGTACATTATTTTGTGCAACTACGTCCTAGCTGTGAACTCTCTGCTGTACAGACAGTGAAATACTACTGAAGATGTTTGCGTTTCCTCCTACTGTCGGACCGTGGTCAGGGATGTAAAAAGTACTCAGAAATTATACTCAAAGAGTGAAAACTGTCAATTAAAAGTCCAAGTATCTAGTCAAAAACATAAATAAAAAAAGTATTCAAATTAAATTATACTTAAGTATTGAAAAAGTGAAAAGTAACTTTTTTTCAAGCTAGAATTAAATCAAGAGAGGAGATTGTGTGAGAGAGGATGTTTAAGTCACTTTTTTACTGTATCTGACGACTGTCAAATTTCTCACACAGTGGCATTCGCAACCTGGTCAAAGAATCATGTTACATGCAACTACATTTTTGCAAAACGATTTTTATGTGGCCTGTTGTACATAACACAGCAATTTCCTGATTGAATGAACACTAGAGGTGCTAAAACAACAATTACTTTTATCCCCTTTCACTCAAATTATGAGTAAAATGGCATATTATCAGTTCATAAACACTTTTTGCTCTGTTCCTCACAATATGATATAACATATAAACACTTTACTATAGTGCATGACTCATTTTAATGTTTGCAATACTTAATCAACTACATTTACAAGCTTGTTTAGGTGTCATCAAATTGTGTGGTAGCTCAACTGATAGAGTGTTGCATATGCAATACAAAGGACCAGTACGAGCCCTGAAGAGCATGCGAGTCAACATGTGAGCTGAAAGTGTCATAGAAGCACCACAAAATGAGGTGGTTTCTTCAGAAATTGTGTTTGCTTTTTATGACACTATTGGTTAGGTTTAGGTTAAAGGTTTAGGGTAGGGAGGTAGGTTTTGTTGATTTAAATATTGATAGAACATTAACCTTAAACTCTGTTCGGAAGATTATTTCACTCTTTTTTTTTAGTGGCACAAAGTGGATATTTCATTTCAGAACTGCCCTGAGACATGTAATGAACCAATTAATTATTCATATTATAAAATTAATAATTCATATTTACTCTGATTCAATTATTTTTATTATCATTATCATCATTATTATCATTTCTGGTTTTATAGTTATTACTACAATCAATAGTTGCCTAACAAAAACAACAACAATTATAATTCAGCAAATAGGGAGTAGAAATTCATAGCTATGATTTAAATATAAAGGAAAGTGTAGAAATAAATTACATGTACACATTTTCAAATACACAGTCTCTGGTGTGTCACTCTTCTCTCTCTCTCTTTCTGTGGACTGGGCCATCTTTTATGGATATCTGTACATAGGCATCTGCATCAGCCATTAAATGCCCCATAATGGTCGACCACTACACACATTTACATTTATATTTATGCATTTGGAAGACGCTTTTATCCAAAGCGACTTACAGTGCATTTATTACAGGGACAATCCCCCTGGAGCAACCTGGAGTTGTGGGGATCGAACCAGCGACCTTCTGATTAACAGTTATGTGATTTAGCCCACTACCACCACCACCACACACCACACAAGATCCAATTAGTGCCACCCATATGCACACACATGTCTGCAGCTTCTTGTAAACACAGATGAATTCAGCTGGGCTTTCTTGGGGCCACAGACAGACAGACACTCAAACATATGCTCAAAGGCTATGTACATGTACTTGAAAAAGCCCAAGACATAAATATTCACAGCAAAATTAAGAAATTCTAGTGTTAATCAAAGCCCAATATATCCACATAATATTCCTTCCTCATGATGCCATATATTTTGTGAAGTGCACCAGTCCCTCCTGCAGTAATGCACCCCAACAATTTGATGCTGCCACCCCCATGTTTCATGGTTGGGATGGTGTTCTTTAGCTTGCAAGCCTCATTTTCTTTTCTCCAAACATATCAATGGTCATTATGGCCAAACAGTTACATTTTTGTTTCATTACACCAGAGGACATTTCTCCAAAAAGTGAGATCTTTGTCCCCATGTGCACTTGTCCACTGTACTTGGCTTTTTATGGTGGTTTAGGAGCAGTGGCTTCTTCCTTGCTGTGCAGCCTTTCAGGTTATGTCAAATACATCCACAGGTACACCTGCAGTTGACTCAAATTCACCAATTAGTAAGAATGTACCAATACCACTTTTTTCTCTTTCAATCCGATATCTGAAATCTCTGTATAGGCCGATCCTGGTCGAAAACCAGTGTTGTTGTTTTTGTTTTTGCATATTCAGTTTAGAATATCTTTACATTATTGTATGGAACTAATAAGGGGGTTCTCTGTAATATGCAAAGAAACACAAACCGCTAACTACACATTATTTAAATATAAATGTATAGCTTATTAATAACATTTTTACTGTTATCTAGTCTACTGGATAGTGTAGCAGCACAATTAACAGTAATTCATATTAGTAATTCATATATTCATAATAGAAAAGAAGGCAACATTTTTTCAATTTTGTATCTGGATTTTAAAGGATTCAGATTTATTTTTTGTTTAATTTAGTTGTAAGATATCAGTTAACTTAAATATTGTTATAATTTGTAAACAAATAATACAAAATAATTATCATAATTATTATTACTATTATAATTGACTTTTAGAATTTTAAATACAACAGTAATATTTCTCAATCATGCACATTTAACTTTAAAACCCTCAGACTTTTATTTTGACTAGGGTTGCAATGGTATGAGATTTTCACGAAATGATAACCGTCTCAGAAAATATCATGGTTTTACGGTATTACACAATTACTATTATCAGTGAAAACAGAAGGGTTATTTTATTTATTTATTTTTGAGCAAACACTATTATAATTTAATCTTGAAACCATTTAATTTATTGAAGTATGTGTAAAAAAAGTATCCCTTTTGAAAATAAAATACATAGAAAAATAAGAAAGCTAAAAGAATTATAATAATAAATCGAATTATAAACATTATTAAAAAAAAGCATGTAACTATAACATGGTATATAACTAAAGCATGTTAGTTTATATGTTAAATTAACTACTGAATGAAAAATAACAGCTGTGTGAGCTTTTGAAGTAATGTCCTATGATTATTAACAGTTAACATATACTGTAGGTGCGCGACATTGAGGCCAGACTGCTCCTGTCTGTACCTTTAACTCAAGTGGTTCACATCTGGTTTTGCTTCAGGACGCAGATTTAACATTGGACATCAAGTGTCGACCTGCCATAGATTAAACATAACCTGTGTTTAATGTATCTTGGGTTGCATTTACTTTTATGTTGCATAGTTTTGTTCATGGTTTTCCAGTACAAGGACATGCATCAAGTGACATTATTTTTGTTATTGATGTCAACGTTTGACTTTCAGCACACAACTGAATAACAACAACTGCATGACTATAATAAATGATTACTGCAAGTGTTAGATTAACATACAGGCGTGAAGGGACTTCAACATTTCTCAACTGCACAAATAATAAATATACATATTTGTCTCTGGTTTGCTTTTGCTCGCATGTCAATGATGCCGAGATCTACTTTTATATTTAATTTAATCACTGAGAAGGTTTACCTGCAAAATTAGTCGCACCAAATATCACAAGCAGCCTCAAGAATGGGCACAGAGTAGCCGTATAACACTTTTCCTTGAGCAGAATATTGCACTACATATCGCTAAGTTTGTTCAAAGGGGAAAGCCAGATAGAAATAGCGTCTCTTATTTGGCAACCATGAGCATGTTAAATGCTTGTGGATATGCGTTATGTCCCAATGCAAGTTAACTGAAATATCCAATAAAAAAAATCCACATTAAACCATGTGGAGGGCCTGATCCAAATTGCCCATGTCTGCTTTAGCTGTTTGTGAGATTATCATTAAATCTGCCTCGGCAGTCCTAAATAGTCATCACTTGGGCGGCCGCCGAAATATCATCAATGGGAGAATCATGGCATTGCTCTTTCCTTGCTGTCCGCGACCCAGTCCAAATAAACCAGTTGAGAAACACTGCTTTAACTTACTCACACACACACACACACGTCAGACCCCCTCGCCTCGCTTCTCTCTGACAGTTTCTCCGCTGCATTTGTGTGTGACGCAAGTTGAAGAGTCTGACAGGCGCATGTGAGATCTCCGTCCGGTTGCATTTTTTTCTCAATACCATAGATAAGCAAATGTACATGGTATGATAACCGTCAATTTTTAAACCATGGTATACTGTGAAACCGGTATACCGCTGCAACCCTAATTTTGACATTCTAAAATCTTCAGGAAGTCCTGTATTAGTTTTTGTAGGCAACTTCACAGTAGTTTATTTTGCTTTTTATTCAAATTCTGGTAAAATGCACCTCCAGTGCCATTATAAATGTAAGTGAAGTGAACCGAACTATTGAGCATCTACATCTGAGATCTTGTTCTTGAGTGGCTCTCAAATATTAGGCACCACTGTGAAGGCTAAAAATAGCTGTGAGTGCATGTGTGTGTGTAAAAAGAGCAGCACCATTCACTGATGTGCTGGCTCTGTGTGTGCATTTTATAAATTTACTTATAAAGCACAGCCTTTTGTGATTCACAGAGCTATTGTACATCCTCAAGTGGCTTTGAATAAAATGCACGAGTCATATGAACTACTTTAATTGTGTTTTTATGGTTCTTTTATGTCATTTATTGAGCTTGACAGTTACGAACATGACACACAGTATCGGATTTGGATCGTGCTCGTCAGACTGATACCTGAGCACTGAGCCGATACTGATCCAGGTATCGGATCAGTGCATCCCTACCAATTAGCCTACCAGAAGCTAATTGACTTATTGCCTAAAGGATTGACATAATTTTCTGGGATTTTACAAACTGCTTAAAGGCACAGTTAACTTAGTGTATGTAAACCTCTGGAATTGTGATAGTAAATTAAACTGAAATAATCTGTCTGTAAACAATTGTTGGGAAAATTACTTGTTTGCTAATATGAAATCTGTGGAATGGTTCAAATGTTTTTTATTAATGACTTCAACATACTGTAAGTGTATGTAAACTTCTGACTTCAATTGTATAATAATATAAATATAATAAATAATACAAATACAGTACAGCAGACATAACCCATTTATATAAAATAAAAAATGATTGTCTACACTCTGCCCCCTCTACCGGCTGTGCAGTGACGCATGCAAAATTAAATCACTCCAGGGTGCACTGCAAGGGAATTTAGTCCCTACTCATGTAAAGGATCAATTACTCACCCTCATGTCATTCCAAATCATTATCAATGTCTTTCTTCCATGAAACACCAATTCAAAAGCTGATGTAATTAAAGTGAGGATGTTAGTCCTTAACCTTCTACTTAACATCTCATTTTGTGTTAAATTCAAGAAAGAAAGTGATATTAGGGTGAATTTGGTGAATTTTTGGGTGATAAATCCCTTTAAATGCAAGTTGCATTAATTCCACTTCACAGAAAAATGACAGTGGTGCACAAAGAAAAGCATGATTCTGAGTCACATTCACAGATAATAACACATCACAGTGTACTTTATTTATAGTGTACTCTGTAGAAAACATCCCCCCTCTGTTTTTCAGCATCTCTCTTGCCTTTGAACTCATGAGTTGTCCCAAAGGAAGCAGCCCTATTTTAGGCCTCTGCTGAAGCCGGAGGGGTGGGTATATTTGAGTCTTTATACAATATCTTCACATATAGGTTCTATCTTTCTTTTCATTCATCCATCCATCTGAATTCATGTTGAACGATCAAATTTGATTTCACACCATTTCTGAAGAACTTCTTTTATTTTGTTTTACAACCTCATCTCATAGAATCAGGTTGCTCTACCAACTAGGGATTTCAGAAGTACCAATACTTCTGTAACAAGTCGATACTAAAATAAAAATGTAAAAACAGTGTTTCTGTAGTACCAAGCACAGACTTTTCTGTCCCCGTACACTGTCTGACTGACAGACGGCTGCTTTCAAATGCTCACATGCTTATTCGTACCACGCCTTAACTAAACCCCAATAACAACTATTACTATTGTATAGTAATATGCTGTGAGGATCTGATTTACTGAAGCACTTTATTTGATTAAAAAAAAAAAACAAAAAAAAACAATGGTACTTTGAAAAGTAATTGTTTTATGGATTCATTTTGATGATGAAATGTATTAAACTTTAAAATGTGGAATTTAGAAAAAAGTAAAACTGCATTTTGGACTTTTCAAAGAAAAAAATCAATTAATAAATACAACTGATTTCATAGGGGCCTTGAAGCAATGTTCACTTAATTGCAAAACACTTGAAAGAAAACTGCAATTCTTTTAATTTATTATTTACATTGAAATTTAACTTTTTATTAAACTGAGGTTACAAAAAAAAAAAAAAGTATTACCTACTTATTCCGTGGTATCAAAATTGGTATCCAGAATCTTGAAATTTTACTGGTATTGGTACGGATTACTAAAATGTTGGTCTTGTGACAACCCTAATAAGTTTGTGCAAAATGATTTTTATGTGGCTCATTGCAAATATTGCGGCAGTTTCCTGGTGAAATAAACACTAGAGGCACTACACCAATGACATACACTTGCACACAAATCACAATTAAAGCGGCAGATTATCAGTTCATAAACACTTACTTTTTGCCCTGTTCCTCACAAAGTGCAATCTTAGGACATCATCAAAATGCGTTTACTATGGCAAATTTCTTGTAAAGTGACACATTTTAACATGTGCATTACATAACCAACTATATTTACAAGTTTGTCATAGCACAATGGAATTGCTCAGAGCTCAACTGATAGCGTTGCAAGGACTGGGGTACAAGTCGACATGCCAGCCAAAAGTGTCATAGAAGCAACAAAAAATTATGTAGTTGCTTCAGAAATTGCATTTGTTTTAACTCACCTTTGCTTTTTATGACACTATCATTTAGGTTTACATTTAAAGGGATACTTCACCTCTGGGAAGATGAATGTGTATTTAAAATTGGTCATTTATATAGTATAAATGTGAAATTATTTTTGAATTTGAAGCATTCTAAGGCAGAAAATATATTTTTTACACATGTGGCTGAAAGACAACAACTCCCAGAATGCACTTGCTTTGCTGCCCTTAAGGCCACTCCGAAACCACGCCTACCGGTTACAGGCAGCAGTATCTGAAAATATGATACAACTAGGCTTGCTTTGATACATCGTGACTCTATAAATGGTGAGTTAGTTGATAAATTGACTGACTACGCGGGAAGAACATTATAATTCCGGGTGTCCAAACTCTGTACATGACGTCTTAGTAACAAAAAGAAAAACAAACAAAATACTCACGTTACACTAAGCCGTCCGTTTGTCCCTGCGGGCTTTGGCTGGCATTTCCAATTTATCTTCGGGATCCTAAAATAAGTTTCCAGGACTCCCCTGTCCATGTGTGGTACAAAACTTGGGTGCTCAGTTATACATGCTCAAGTTAGCGGTGCTGTTTCATCAGCGGATTCAGCGATCTCGTCCAGAAGAAAATGGCATCGCTATCTGTTTCCATAGGCGCACAGCGAGAGCACTGACACCACCAGTCCGCCCCAACTCGAGTCTGGCCGGGCTCTTCTTCCTGCCTGCCAAGCAGGTTTTGCTCCCCTGCTACAGCAGCTGCTCCGGCTGCCTCTGTTCATCACTGTATTGTGGCTCGTACAGGTAGCCGCGAGCATCAGATTCTCGCAACAGATCTTCGAAATCCCCTTCTGCCATTTCAACTTCAAAACTACCTTCCGCCATCGTGATTAGCCTACTTGTATAACTTTCTACACAGAGCAAGAGCCTGTTTTCTTAGCTTCTACAGAAAGATGGCTGACACTATCTTCACATTCTGTGAGTGAGATCCCACCCCATATGGGCGTGGTGAAAACATGTGGAATACTGGTTGTAGTTTTAAGCCTCTGGCCCAAAAATCCTCCGATGACGCAAAATGACGATTTTTGCGTCATCGGAGGATTTTTTTCCAGACTAAAAATAAATAAATCTCTGGTCTCAGGGGGATATGAGGGGGGGGAGCTCGGTAATTCAAAAATACTACTGGTTTTCTACTGATACAAAGCTTAATGCTAAATCCTGAAGTAAACCTTTAAGGTTTAGGGTTTTATTTAACTTGCTTCAAGCACCACACGGTGGACATTTCACCTCGGAACTTCTGCAAAATAAGTAATTTTCATGAGATCAGGTCATGTTATTTTAAGTAGGCCTACTTGATGCATCAGTTTTGCATGTGAGCTGACCTAGGACTTAACGATAACATGAAACCTGCATTCATAACTCATTTACTTCTGTCGTGTGACAGAATTCTGAGTGAAACAGGATTTTCAACCTAATTTTATCCATCAGGAAATTATTAGATTCCTCTTTCTATGTCTGGTTAGACAGTAAAAACTGCCAGAATGCCAGAATTGGTGGACGTGAGAGTAGGGATTGGTGATGTATAAGTTAAGTTTTTTCAGAGACATAGCAAGTATTACATTTTAACGAAAGATTATTAAGGCAAACTTTATTTTCTTTGAAATAACATGCACAGTGAATCATGCTAAACAAAGACTAGGAAAGGGTTTCAGAATGTAAATAGGTCAATTTTCACTCTGATCTGTATTCAGTGAAGATCTCCACAAGATACTACAGATTTTCACTTCTTTTAGTAATATTATCAGAAAAAAACCCAACCTCTCAACCAATGTATTTGGGGGTATTTACATGTGATCATGAAAAGTGTATATAGCCTTCAAGATGCATTCAGGGTGGAGATATCCTTTTATTTCCACTACAAGCTGGTTGGACAGCCAAACTCATGAACTGCCATATAGGGTGAAAAAGATTGTTCAACAGAAACTCTCCAAAAATTAATGCCGGGGGCATTAGCAGCATCGCTGAAGTTAATTTACAGAAGTTAAATTTGCATATAGTTTGGGAATACTTGATCAGATTAATAACATTTAGGACACATACCCAATTGGATTGCAAGTCGATCAATCATGATGCATGAAGTGACTAATCAGACAGTAAATAGGCTCTTTGAAGAGTGCAGTGTTCTTTTTCCAGCCTGAAAATTACATGACTGTGGCTATATTTTTGCTAAATTATATTATCTGGTTCATGACACGTATTGCAGCTGTTCCAAAGTTAAATGACCACTGCGTGTTGCTAAAAGCAAATGTTCTCCCAAACAAATGAGGCTTTTAAAGTCAACGCTCTATTGAGTTTTAAGTACACAAAACATATCTCCCTACCCTTAACTTTAAACCGAAACGATAGAAAATGTGAGATCAAAGCATCATTTTGTGGTTCTTATGATACTTTTGCCTAACACTTCAACTTGCTTTCTCTTCAAGACTCCAGTCCATTGTAACGCAAGTGCAACACTCTATCAGTTGAGCTACTGCACAATCTGATCACACTTCAACAAGTTTGTAAATGAAGTTGGTTATATAATGCAAATGCTAAAATGTATTGAACAGGGTGAAAACTAATTGTACCCCGGCTGTTGCTCACGTCAACGTTGTGTCGAGTAAAGGCCTATGAACGATGTTGTGAACTTGAGAAAAAGGCCTATGAGAATTGTCCCTTCCCCGGACATATGGGTATAAAGGGAGGGAATCATGCATCTGTTCATCCAGATTTCTTATTCGGAACTGAGTGGTTGTGAGATCAGCAAGCTGAAATCCTGCTTTATCCTTCTCTGCATGGCACTGCAGCTTTGCCCCTGGGCACTTCATCAGTGCTGCTAAAAGATTTTATTTGCTCTAACAGAGCAATACACAGCTGGTGTTGAATGTTCTTTTCAGGACACGTCTTTGTAAAGATGCCCTTCCGCCCCTGTTTAGTTCCTGGATGCTGTCGATTTCTCTACTTTCGTCCAAGCTCGAGGTGAGAGCGGCTCGCCTCACGTCCTGTCCGTTTACTCCCTCGAGCCCCCTGAGCTGGATGATGAATTCACCGCAGCATCGGAGAGCGTTCCGGTGTCAGACACGGAAGACTCGACTGGACTGCCGCCTTCAGGTCGGCTCGCCCAGTCTGAGGCTGACGTCCAGATGGCCGACATGCTTGCCCGGGCCGCCATAAGCGTGGGGTTATACTGGAACCCTCCTTCTTCCCCACAGCCTTCACTGCTAGACGATCGGTTCCTCGGGTCCGGGCGCCGCTAACAGCCATGCCCAGTCCCTTTCTTCCTGGAGGTGGAAGATGAGCACCTTTCACTGCCCACAACTGACCTCCTCGCTCATCCGCTCTCACCACCCTCAACGGCGGGGCAGCCCAAGGGTACTCGGAGGTCCCCCAGGTGGACAGAGTGGTTGTGATCCTCCTGTGTCCAGAGAACGCCGCCACCTGGCGGGATCACCCGGTGCTCCCCTTCAAGGCCTGTAGGATGATGTTGTCACTAACCGTCAAAGCCCCTGGACAGGCTGCCTCCACCCATGGCCCTCCTGCAGGTTCACCAGGCCACTCAAATATCTGCACTTGGGTAGTCCTGACCCCGAAGTGTTGCAGGAGCTGCGCTCTGTGATTGACCTCGCCCTCCGGTCCACAAAGGTCACAGTGAGGACACTCGGGCAGGTGATGGCCACCCTCGTGGTCCAGGAACGTCACCTATAGCTGAACCTCTCAGCCCCAGCATCGAGCGCCCTGCAGGAAGCGCACGCCCCCTGTCTCCCGAATGTCCTCGAGGACCCGGAAGGCTACCAAACGTTCCTGAGACGGACGACCGCTCCGTCTCCCGGTGGAGGGCCAGGAGGAGAATCTTTATTTGAAATTACTTCCTTTGCTACACACCCTTCGGGCTGCGGTATCCACATTCTCAATAAAAGAGCAATTTCCTCATTCCCTGGGTCATCTGTCCCACAAATGCCATTTTCACGGCAGCCCGGTGCCACACTGCAGCAGTCCCGGCACCCTGGACGTGGACCCCTCGCCTCCGGACCCACAACTGCTGTTCTTATGAGTCTAGAGGACGCCTACACAGGACCTCCTCCTCAATTACTAACCCGCCCTCTGCCGGGTGCGCGGAGCAAGGTAAGTGCTTCGAGTCTTCTCTCAGCATCAAAGCCTCGGGACGTGCTTTTGCCTCCCGACGCCACACTACCTGCTCCACCCCGCTGTGAAGCCTCGCCAGGTACGTCAAAAACGATCGTCCCCTTAGTGCCCCTTGCACAGAGCTAGAACGCGTGGCTCTCACTTCCCAGGACCATCCAACTCGGCTATGCGATTCAGTTTTCCAAATCCCCACCCCCTTTCGGCGGCATCTACTTTACCTCAGTGCACTGCAAAGACGCCAACACCCTACATGCAGAGATCACGACCCTTTTACTCAAAGACGAAGACGGGATGAAGAAGGGTTTCTACAGCCCAAACTTCATCGTACCCAAGAAAGGCGGCAGTGATAGAGAAAACATTGCTTTGAAGAGATGTCTTGCAAGGTTTGAATTGTGACTTTGAATGAACTATCTCTAAGGTTGATTCTTTGGTGCACTTTGCTGCATAGATTGTAAAACGCCAAAAGTTAAGAAGAATTGTTACCAGTTAAGAGTGGCTTGTGGCTTGAGCAGTTAACATGCTGATGCCACTGTGGTTTTGGCAATCATATAAATAAATGATGACTTGTGCATTTTTAAAAGCGTTTTAATGCATCCATGTTTACCCCTGCTATGCTTTGTTCCCCAGTGTTCTGTTAGCATCTTTGTGCAGGGTAGACAACAACAGACCATATATAAACCAAGAAATCAAAACCATCTCAAAGACACAAAGTTGAAACTCAAGCATGTGATGAAAGGAAACATTTGCTCTTCAAGACCTTTTGACTTTAATACGATGTCAGTCACATAGAGGAAACAAAGGTAATGCCGCCTATGTTTTGTCTGCAGTAAAAGCAACCTGGTCTCATGGAATTATGTTAGCCTATGTTCAGACTAATACATTTTCCACACTGACTCACCGTTTTTTTCCAGCAAAAACAGAGCTTTTCGAAAAAGCTCTTCAAGTAGATGAATTTGAACACCCTCTATTCGCATTGTAGTGTGGACATGGAAAACGTAAATGCTGAAAAACAATGATTATTTGTTGTCATGCGATGCTGTCATGTGATCCATCAAACCCAAAACAATTAAGATGGCGTCCCCTGTTTTGTGTTGTTGTTGTGCCTGCTCTCCACTTTGATAGTGTTGTTAAAGGTACAAGTTACCTCACACAACATTCACATTGCATTACTCCAAAATTGCTGTCCAGCAGCGGAACACCAAGACAATTGCTTTTTAGACCGTAAATGAAACCGCAAACTTTCACATGCGCAATCAGAGGATTTAAGCATTTTCAGAAATTTCAGTGTGGACGAGAAACTTTTGGAAAACATATATAAACAGAGAGAATTTCTTTTTATCTGGATTAAAGTGGACATTGCCTTAGTTATTACACTGTCCTTGTGAAATGAACACTAAAGGCACTACAACAACTACTTTTACATTGTCAGATTATCAGTTCATAAATTTACGCATTTGGCAGACGCTTTTATACAAAGCGACTTACAGTGCACTTATTACAGGGACAATCCCCCCAGAGCAACCTGGATTTAAGTGCCTTGCTCTAGGACACAATGGTGGTGGCTGTGGGGATCGAACCAGCAACCTTCTGATTAACAGTTATGTGCCCACTATGCCACCACCACAGATTAGAGATGAAGCGCCTCAATGTAAACAATGGTCGAGTGTTTCTCTATAAATTAACATTAATGTTTTCTGCACACACTGTTATAGAGTGTTAAAATACAACATGACAACAAGCACCGTTGATCTCCTTGTTCCATTTCAACCTAAAATTACGTAAGATACATTCAGCTGACATCACACTATCACTAGAGAAGCGGTAGCCTATATTATGTAATGTGTTTTCGCAGTGTGTTATGATTTGACTTAATTTAAAATAAAAAAAATAAGTCCAAAGATCCAAAATATCCCACGATCCACAACGTTAATTTTTAATCAACTCAAATATGTATACAAATTATAGCTACAGTATATTTTAATTATCTTAAGATAGAAGTTGGAGCTAACAGTATTTCATTGACAGTAATTAATAAAATCCCAAATTCAAACTAAACACCAATACTAGCATTTCTCAAGTGTATTAATTTAAATAATTTTTAAACAGTAGGCTACATACACATTTGATTTGGAGTCCTCCACGTGTGTTTTGCTATATTAACATTAACGATTAATTGATAGTTAGTTTCCACGATGATCGATTATGAAAATGTCTGAAAATTGGCATCCTTAATATATATTCCTATCTGCCATAGCATTAAAACCACCTGCCTAATATTGGGTAGGTCCCCTTCATGCCACCAAAACTGTGCCAACCTGCATCTCAGAATAGCATTCTGAGATTATATTCTTCTCACCACAATAACACAGGTATCTGAGTTACCGTAGACTTTGTCAGTTCGAACCAGTTTGGCCATTCTCCGTTGACCTATCTCATCAACAAGGCCTATCCATTCACAGAACTGCCGCTCACTGGATGTTTTTTGTTTTTGGCACCATTCTGAGTAAATTCTAGAGACTGTTGTGTGTGAAAATCCCAGGAGATCAACAGTTACAGAAACACTCAAAACTTCTGCAGTGCATAAAATCATGCAGAGATGGGTCAGGAGCTTCGGTAAATGTTCACAACAGAATAGGGAAAAAATGGGGACCGTGGCATGATCGTTAATGATTTCTGGAACGATCGGTTATATGCAAAAATTCACACCAATAGTTTTTCCCCATTGTGTCTGGTGCTGAAGCGGCTGGGAAGGGTCCGCTGTCATTATACAGTATGAGAGCGGCCTCTAGGGGCTAAATAATATCACTTATTGAAATATCACTTCACTGATGCCTTATGGTTTGTTTTGACACATGAGACTACACTCTTCATTACACTTCAGATGCAGTGAAAATGTATACAGTACACGTTGTCATATCACTATAAAGTAATTAATTTGTTGACTAGATGATGCATTAGTAGAGAACAGCAGTATGTTTGACGACAAGGCTGTGAGGACAGTGGCATGTTTAAATGTAATGATCGTTGCCATTTATTATCATCTATTTGCAGTTTATATCCATCGGGTCACGTTTATGCATTCGTTAACCAGCTAAGTTGCATAATTAAAGCTAGTGACGTTAGAATGGAAATTAATAGCCTTTTGCAGCCGAGAGAAACGTATAAACAAATCAGAAACACATCCGATTTCAATTACATTTATTTAGCGATTTTTTTCTATTTTAATACGATGACTTCAGATCAATCATATGCTTGCGCTAAAAAAGGCTAGAAAGGCAATTTAACATATGCTATTAAAGTTTTTTTTTTTTTATTAGAATTAATTTTTAATCATCTAAAAAACAGCGTTGGTGGAGGTCTTTGGCTGTTGCGTCTTGCTCTCTTAATAAATGTTTCTCAGATTAAGCAATGAGTTGTTTAAAGGGTTACTTCAGGATTTAGCATTAAGCTTTGTATCAGTAGAAAACCAGCAGTATTTTCTAATTACCGAGCTCCCCCCCCTCATATCCCCCTGAGACCAGAGATTTATTTATTTTTAGTCTGGAAAAAAATCCTCCAATGACGCAAAAATCGTCATTTTGCATCATCGGAGGATTTTTGGGCCAGAGGCTTAAAACTACAGCCAGTATTCCGCATCATTTCACCACGCCCATATGGGGCGGGATCTCACTCACAGAATGTGAAGATAGTGTCAGCCATCTTTCTGTAGAAGCTAAGAAAACAGGCTCTTTGCTCTGTGTAGAAAGTTTGTATACAAGTAGGCTAATCACGATGGCGGAATGTAGTTTTGAAGTTGAAATGTCAGAAGGGGATTTCGAAGATCTGTTGCGAGAATCTGATGCTCGCGCTACCTGTACGTGCCGCAATACAGCGATGAACAGAGGCAGCCGGAGCAGCTGCTGTAGCAGGGGAGCAAAACCTGCTTGGCAGGCAGGAGGAAGAGAGTGTTAAATTATATTCAGACTCGAGTTGGGGCGGACTGGTGGTGTCAGTGCTCTCGCTGTGCGCCTATGGAAACAGATAGAGAGTCCTATTGCTGTCGCGAATTTCAGCGATACTGGACGAGATCGCTGAATCCGCTGATGAAACTGCACCGATAACTTCAGCATGTATAACTGAGCACCCAAGTTTTGTATCACACATGGACAGGGGAGTCCTGGAAACTTATTTTAGGATCCCGAAGATAAATTGGAAACGCCAGCCGAAGCCCGCAGGGACAACAGCTTAGTGTAAAGTGAGTATTTTGTTTGTTTTTCTTTTTTGTTACTAAGACGTCATGTACAGAGTTAGACACACGGAATTATCATAATGTTCTTCCCGCGTAGTCAGTCAATTTATCAATTAACTCACGATTTATAGAGTCACGATGTAGCATAGTTGTATCATATTTTCAGATACTGCCGCCTGTAACCGGTAGGCATGGTTTGGGAGTGGCCTCGTAAGGGCAGCAAAGCAAGTGCATTCTGGGAGTTGTTGTCTTTCAGCCACATGTGTAAAAAATACATTTTCTGCCTTTTCTCTGTCTAGAATGCTTCAAATTCAAAAATAATTTCACATTTATACTATATAAATGACCAATTTTAAATACACATTCATCTTCCCAGAGGTGAAGTATCCCTTTAAATGCTTTGTCAGGAAATATGTTCTACTTGGAAATGTGTGTATTGAGATCGGCTCCAGTCTGTCTTGTTCCATCTGTTTGAACAGCCCCTGGCCTGGGCTCATTGTTTGAGCCACTTCACCACCCAGTTCAGCCAAATACCACTGCTATCTGTGAATATTGCTACTCTACATACAACTGTTCTGAATAAAAAAAACAATGTATTTCGCTGTTTTTATTAAGCTTGAGTCTAGAGTAGTAGGAATCAGTGCAAGTGTAACACCATGTGAACTGTCTATTGTCTCTCAACACTGGAGCCCCGCAGGGCTGTGTTCTCAGCCCACTCCTGTATTCCCTTTACACACATGACTGTGTGGCAACACATAGCTCCAATGCCATCATTAAGTTTGCTGACGATACGACGGTTGTAGGTCTGATCACTGACAATGATGAAACGGCCTACAGAGAGGAGGTGCACACTCTGACACGCTGGTGTCAGGAGCACAACCTCTTCCTCAACGTCAGTAAAACCAAGGAGCTTGTGGTGGACTTCAGGAAGAAAGACAGAGAACACAGCCCCATCACCATTAATGGAGCACCGGTGGAGAGAGTCAGCAGCTTCAAGTTCCTCGGTGTCCACATTACTGAGGAACTCACATGGTCCGTCCACACTGAGGCCGTTGTGAAGAAGGCTCACCAGCGCCTCTTCTTCCTGAGACGGCTGAGGAAGTTCGGAATGAACCACCACATCCTCACACGGTTCTACACCAGTACTGTAGAGAGCATCCTGACTGGCTGCATCACCGCCTGGTACGGCAATAGCACCGCCCACAACCGCAAAGACCTGCAAAGGGTGGTGCGAACTGCCAGAAACATCATCGGAGGTGAGCTTCCCTCCCTCCAGGATATATATAACAGACGGTGTGTTAATAAAGCTCGGAGGATCATCAGAGACTCCAGTCACCCGAGTCATGGGCTGCTTTCACTGCTTCCATCAGGCAGGCGGTATCGCAGCATCAGGACCCGCACCAGTCGACTACATGACAGCTTCTTCCCACAAGCAATAAGACTTTTGAACACATGATCTCTCACGATCAACAATCAGCACTGCACTTTATTAATCATCACTCTGTCAATATATTCTCCCAATTCAATTAGTGTTTATATATATTTATACCCGTATCTAGTGTATGTGTATTCTACATTGTGTGTATTGTGTACATTTGTTATGTAAATTGTTGTGTAAGTATGTGTACATTTGTTATGTAAATTGTTTTGTGTAAATATGTTGTTTATTGTAAAGTGGTTTATGTCTCGTCACTGTCATGACTGCTATGTTACTCGGAACTGCACACAAGACTTTCACCTACTGTTGCACTCGTGTACACAGTAGTGTGACAATAAAGTGATTTGAGTTTGATTTGATTTGATTATTGAAGCGTTTTCCCCCCTCATTTTACTTTTGACTTAACATTTGAGAATATTGGCCGAATAAAACTTTTTATTGATTTATTTTATGCAAATTTGTTGAAAATGAAATGGTCTTTTTTAACAGCCAGGATAGGAATGTTCTATGAAATAATATATCATGCTGAATGGTTTATGTATCTATTGCGCCTTCCTGTGTACCAAAAAAAACATCACCAATTTAAAAATCAACTGACTTTAAAATTTTAATATTAGTTAATATATATTAATAAGTATACATTTATTTCATTTTAAAAAAGTAAATTTTCATGGTTCAGTCATTACTGTTTATTTTTGTAATAAAGCACTATTTTACTTTATTTTTTCATTCAGGATCAATTTTAAAAACAATCTGAATCATTTTATGGAGATACTTTTTATCTCCATAAGATTTATTTTTATAAGCACAGTGGTGATACTATGGTACAGTAATGGTTATTTGATACATGTGGGTATTGACAAATAACACGGACAATTACAGCGCATTTATTTATTAATACATTTATTTTAATTAATTTATTATTATTATTATTTTATATTTTTTAATCTGATTAATTTTCATTACATTTTTGGGGTGAAATGTAACCAACAAAAGATTCAACCATCCCATCCTGAGGAAAATACTGAGGAAAAAGATCCTCCCAGAGGCTGGATTTGAGCAGAGTCTGGAGACGGGAAGAGGCCTGAAAAGTGGATTTTCGAAGCTGGAATGACATCACATATGTCTATGTTTTCTCTGCCTTTAATCTCTGATTTATTCCCTTCCCTCCGTCTCTCCCTCCCTCCCTTTCTCTTTCTCCGTCTCTGTCTCGAACCAACCCCCCATTCACTAATGCATCACACCAGTCCTGTTGAAGGCTTCTTGTCTGTGCCTGGGCTTAGTGAAACTCATCAGCTGTCTATTGACAGAGAAGAAGAATGCCTTTATACTCTCAATATGATCTCTAGAGTTTGCACTCTACTGACGTGGAAGAAGAGAGAACATTATAATGTCTGTAAAAAAAATTCATAATATTTTATGGGAATAGTTATGTTTCTTCTTATTTTTAATATCAGTTATGTACTTTGGGGTGTTCTGTGTTATCTTTGATGTAGTGTAGTTCATGTATATTACATTATTTTAATTTCACATGTGTTACCCTGATGGTGTTTAGTGTTTGTGAGTGACACTAACTCACAAAAAATATTTCAACATGTTAATTGGTCATTGCTCCTGGAATGGGCTACTACTTATGAACTTAATTTCATTATGTGCCCTTCAGTGATTACTACAGTAATTAATAATACATTATAAAGTGAAAATGTACTGTTTCAGGAGGTTAATATATCAAGTTTATCATTTAATAATATAAACGGTAATGAACTGTTAAATATACAGGCATCAAAATTACATCCAGTAAAGCCTTAAACGTGGTTACTGTATTTCTCACGGTAAATCTCTGGCAACCACAGCTTTATTTCCTGTACATTTTACAGATTTTTTTTTTAGTGTTTGCAAACTGTGTAAAAAGCATAATTAATATATTTTCACTGTAAACTTTCCAGTTATGAAGACAGTAGAGGAATGGTGACAAACTATTTGTTAATCTGTAAGTAGTTTTCTTAAAGGAATGTAAACTGGATTCCTCTTCGATCCTACAGCATCCTAATAGGATTAAAAAAAAAATCCTCTTTTAAAATCAAATAAGATGATAAACTAAAACTTTTTTTTTTTTTTTAGATTTCTTAAGAGTTCCATTTGTTATTGTGTCATCTTTATAAGAACTACCCTTGTATTGCACTGTAATAATGACTAATAATTATTTTAGATGATCTACAGGGGTTATATCCAATTAATAATCATAACAGTCTTTTTTGGAACTGTGTTCTAAAATGTATAGTTTATATTTGGTGTTGTGTTGGAATCCTATTAGAAATTTCCATTTTGAACACTTTAGATTTCCAAACTATTACAGAAATTCCAGCAGATTCCCTGCACACATTCCTTCAGGATTGGTTGATATTTTAAATTGGATAACTGGTTTACTTTAACTGTGGTTTGTTAAATGTGCATGATTCCTACATTTGTTATGGACCACATTCAACTGTATCACAGATCTAAACTTACATAGGATAAGCAGCTATAAAAATGGGTAGATGGATGGACAGATCTAAACTGTCAGCTCTTATACTGATGGAGCCAGGCAGACTAAACCACCAGCAGAAAAGCTTCTTAAGGTGTTAGACTGCTGCTCAGCTATTTTTGGCCACAATAAAACACTACAATCTGTATTACACATCAGAATATCTTTGTGTTAAAGATACAGGATGCCAGCAACACTTGCTTGCATATAATCAAGGAACACAGATATGTGGATCCCTATAGTCAAAAGATGTATAGGATTGGTACTTAGGTTGGAACCAAACCTCATCCTGGATAAACTGAAACATTTCATTTTTTTTTATTTTTTTTTTATTCAATATTCCAGTTTAACCAGTCTGATCCCATCAGGATCATGCAGAATTGGTTTAAAATTATTAGAAAGTCATTCAACAGTCCTGTACACATCATTTTGACTTAATGTGCACCTGCTCATATGATGTTTATTTACCTTCAGTTGCATAGTTGTGGTCTCGGAGGAAGCTGTTGTTGATCTTGCGGGTGTCTATTTCCTCATCCATTGAGAAAGGCGCTGATAACAGTGAGAAACGCAGCAAGAGAACGCGCAATCCATGATCAGCTCAGAGTCCGCCGCGCCAGACACGCGCGCAACGGCGTCATGGTGTAAACGAATATTAAACTGCAGTCGCACTTAAATCCTCGAACAAATGAACAATAGTACTGAAAAACGGGAGAAAGCCGGTGCCGGTTCGCAGTGTCAAAAGGCGTGGCTGTCTGCGGTCATTTAAAGTTGAACGGCCGTCATCCAAGAATACAACAACATGCCGCGTCCAAACTCATACTTCGAAATTAACTGTCATTCATCGACTGAGAAGTGTCAGACGTGACCGGCGATGATGCCTCACAGACTACCGGCATACAGAGCTCGCTGAGTTAAGTGCTGACGCGAACGCTCCTGTCAACACGCCGCATCGGTTGTGTGCGCGCGCGAGAAAGACTGGCGCTACAGGGCGCGTAACGTGAGGACTCCTCCCCTACACAGTGTTGCCAGATGTACGATAATTATCGTATTTGTACGATAATTTTGACCTCTGTACGATGTACGATCAATAATGAAAAAAATCCCATAATGTACGATAATTTCTGAGTTTTCAGTCGTTCGTCCAAACACACATCCTACCGCTTCTCTCTCGGACCCCGAATCATTCGCAGGCAAGCACGTATACACACGCACACACACACACACACACACACTAGGGTGACCACCTGTCCCGCTTTACGTTGTACTGTACAGCAATTTTACCCTTTGTCCCGCCTCACGCAAATTGAGCATCTGTCCCGCTTTTTCATTGGACCCTACCTAAATACACGGATGCGTCCATAGGCGTACTGTTAACTTATGTCCAATAGTTCAGAGGAGAGCAATAAATGCGGTAGTCGATAGGCTGAGTCGTCGTACGTCAATCAAACTGTTGACTGGTGCACGAACGCCTCCTCAACATTGTCAACAATCTCAAATTGGAGGGCGCGCTGTTCGGTCGGTTAAGCAGCCATGGCCAGTGCGGCCACGAAAAAGAGAAGATGCACTTTTAATAGCGAATGGACCGCAAGATACTCTTGGTTAAGACCTGTAGATGGCGAAGCAGAGAGAGCTTTTTGTATTTTATGCAAAAGCAGTTTTTCCTGTGGGACATGGTAGAGAGTACGATGTGAAGCGACATGGTGCATGTGAGTACCACAGAAAAAAAGCACATCATCAAGAAACATGCAAATCAGTGCAATCGTTTTTCAATAAACCAAATGACCCACAGGCTGACAAAGTTTCGGCAGCAGAAGTGACGAGCATTTATCATGCCGTACATCACACACATTCATATCGCTCTACCGACTGCAGTAACAAGTTAGCCCCAGTAATTTTTCCAGATTCTGAAATAGCTAAGAAAATGTCGTGTGGCCGCACCAAAGCAACATCTATTGTAACAGATGTCCTCGCTCCGGTCTCAGTGGAAAAATTAGTGTTTTGTCTTTTATAGGCCTAGGCCTATGCCTTAAGCTGTAGAAACTTTGGGTGATATTTTGGGTCAGGTAGTGTCTTAATCTTTTAGTTGGAGGGTTTAAAAAATGTTTCTGGGTAAATTAGATAGACAATATATCTTAAGTTTAAAGTAATTACGTCTGTCCCACATTGTCCCTCTTTACCATGCTACTTGTCCCACATTTTGTCTGACTGGAGGTGGTCACCCTAACACACACACACACACAAAGCACAAGTGGATGTGGCATCCGATGATGACAGCGACTTAGAGATCGAATTTGAATCTTTTTTGTGTTGTGCACTTTTTTCTTTTTTGTGCACTTTTTTTCGGCATATCTTTTGCACTTTGGAAAAAAAAGTTATTCAGACTTCCTCCAGTTAATGTGAGCGTATTATACAGCTTGTTCAAATTAGCTGTAAAATTATTTGGAAAATAAAATTGTTGGAAAATAACAATATTTTATGCGTTTGGTTTGTGTACGATAATTTTTTTTAAAAAACGATAATTTTGAGGTTTTGGTACGATACTTCGACATTTCTAATCTGGCAACACTGCCCCTACAGCTCGCCTCTGTCCACCTGCGTCAGCATCACTCCAGAGTGTGCGCAAATGTGCTGGCGGAGACCACTTGTGATGACTTAAGTCTGGCTCATGGTGTGATGTGTCATGGTCCAACAGGACTTGTTAAATTATGCTCATCTGAAACAATTTTATGATTATGATGATGAAGAGGACTGCTGTTTACAAAAAAAAGTACTGTAGCGATACCACGGTACAGTGATGGTAGGCTACTTTGATATATACAGCGTATATTTATTTATTTTTTAATTAAAATGACCATTTTTATATATATTTTACTGCAGTTTTGTGCACAAATAGTCCTTTTGCAACGTGACAAATTACTTTTTGTAAGTTCTAATATTTAATATAATTTATGAAAGTACATAAATACTGCATGTATAATTTTGCAAATTTTTTTTTAAAACACTTTTGTTAACATAATGTGAATACTGTAGAGCTACTCATTACCTGTCATTGAAAACTACCTGTATGTCAACAACCTGTATGTCTGGTCTGATCATGTTCCTGAATAATTACTATACTCATGTATATCAAAGGTACTTCCATGGCATTTACCATGGTACTTTAAAACAGGGCAGTAACCACCATAGACAATAAGCTCCAATAGTCCAATAGTCAAATTAGTGGTCGAACATTACGGATTTTTCAATGGTTGATGCTAATCTGCTTCGAAGTAACTTTTTTATTATTTATTTATTTACTTATTTTATTAATACAATTTTTGGATATCAACATTTACTTAGCGCTAGTTTACCCAAGAATTACAAAATCTAATTATTTACTCACCCTCATGATATCCCAGGTGTGTATGACTTTCTTTCTTCACCAGAACAGATTTGAAGAAAATTAGAAAAATATCTCAGCTCAGGAGGTCCTTAAAATTCAAGTGAATGGTGATCAGATGCTCCAAAAATCACAGACAGTCAGCTTAAACATCATATAACTCCAGAGGTTAAATTAATGTCTTCTAGAGCAACACGATCACTTTTGGTTTGAAAAAGATGAATATTTAAGTACTTTTTAACTATAAACCTTCTTCAGGTCAGCAGCTGTATATGCATTAACGAGAAAGCTGTTTGCGTGGTCTCTCATGTGACGAATTCATGTTGGCATGCTACAGATGTAATCTCAAGTTTTTCTCTTGGTTGAGACATCCAGGATAAGCACACAAAAGCACCATTGTGAGACAAACAGATACAAATATACAGATCTAAACCAAAACCAACAAAGCTTCTGTACAGCGTTCCTCCTACTCCTACACTTGTAAACAGCACTGCTCTTCTGGCTGTGACTCACATGCCTCATGTGAACATGTCAACGTGTTTACGTCACATGCGCATTCTGTTGCTGACCGGAAGCGATAGCTTAAAGCTAAGTACATAAATATGGATCTTTTTCACACCAAAAGCAATTGTGTTGCTTTAAAAGACATTAATTTAACCACTGGAGTCATATTGATGACGTTTATGCAGACTGTCAGTGATTTTTGGAGCTTCCAATCCACTTGCATTATAATGACCTACAGAGATAAGATATTTTTCTATTTTTCTACATATGTGTTCTGCTGAAAAAAGTCATACATACCTGGGATATCATGAGTGTGTAAATAATGAGAGAATTTTCATTTTTGGGTGAACTAACTGTTTAAAGAATATTCCTGGATTAAATGTATTGAATCTGGAATATTCCTTTAAGCAGACAACAATGGATACGATTTACTTATGTTTAACTGCATGTTGTTCTCCACTCAGTGTTTAAACATTTAACGACAGCACAGGTTATTTGACACATCACTACCCTTGAAACGCACATGAAATTAGTCAAACGCATGATCTTTTTCCTCCATAATACAGACTGCTGAAGCATTCACCTTCTTTACCGTTCAAAATCCTCATATCCCAATCCTATTGCGTGTCACATGTGGCAAATGAAATCCTCTCTGCATCAAATCCCTTTAATTAGAATATAACAGGGCAGGGAAAACCCTTGGAGTAATCTTGATACTAGTTCTGGTGGAATTACATAATATATCTTTTTCTGCACAGTAAATGGAGTCTTTAATTCAAGTCATAATTCTTTAAGTCATAATCTTTGGGTCAAAACCTGAGGATAAGAATTGCACATTTACATAAAATAAATGAAAAATCTCTCATCATTTATTCACCCTCATGCCATCCCAGATGTGTGACTGTCTTTATTCTGCAGAACACAAATTAAGATTTTTAGAAGAATTTCTGCTCTCACAATATAAGTGAATGATGATATGAACTTTGAAGCTCCAAAAAACATATAAATGCAGCATAAAAGTAACCCATACAATTACAGGGGTTTAATGTGGTTTAAAATTCTACAGAGAAAAAGTTAAGAGTTATATTTTGGTCTGTTCTCACCCAAAACCAACTGGATTTCTTCAGAAGACATGGATTAAACCACTCGTATGGAATTATTTTATGCTGCCTTTGTGCTTTTTGGAACTTCAAAGTTTTGGTCACCATTTACTTGCATTGTATGCACCTACAGAGCTTAAATATTCTTCTAAAAATCTTCATTTGTGTTCAGCAGTCAAACATATCTAGGATGGCATGCGGGTGAATAAATGATGAGAGAATTTTCATTTTTGGGTGAACTATCCCATTAACCTCATGAGACCTGAGCATGACGTCTTTGTGTATTTTTCATTTCCATTTTTGATTTGTAACTAGTAGCATCTAATAAACATGCAATATATATATATATATATATATATATATATATATATATATATATATATATATATATATATATCTTTTTTTTTCTTTTTTTTCCCCCAGAGCAAATTGTTCACATTTATGTCCACATACAGTACGAGTACAGCGGGTTAAAGTTTAAATAATACAAAGTGATAGAAAGTCCGATTTTTTAGTCAAATGGTTTAATATATTTCCAGGAGTGTTGGTTATTCATATTTTTGAGACATTACAGCTGATTTTTATTTATTTATTGTAAAGTTGCTTTGAAACAATGTGTATTGGGAGAAGCACAAATAAAAATGATTTGACTCTTATGTTACAATGTTTTCTTTCTACTATGGCAACAAAATCTCAATGTTCTCTTGCACAGTCAAAGAAACAAAAGATAGCCAGAGCTGAAGCATTTTACCAATCAGAAATTAGCATAATTCATTCTGATACAGTAATGGTCAGCATCATCCAATTACTGCCAATCATGTTAAAATAAAATTTTGCATTATACAATTCTGAATCTATATACTGATTATCATTGTCCCATGTCTGCCAAACATATAGAGTGGTCCAAACATCATCTGCAGCCTGAACCAGAACTTTCTGATTTTAGGAGTGAAAGCACTTAACTACATAGAAAGCAAAAGAATGCACCCTTGCTCCCTATTTAGAGCACAACTTAACCTCCAGTGTTCTGTCTGTCTTCACTGGTCTCAGAACAGTTCAAAATGCACCTTATTTTCATCCTAACTCCATATAAAGCCTCTGAAAGCAATATGTTTCAGCTTTTGGATGAACCCATTGATTCTCATTATGATAATGCAACGTAAACATATATTTGTATGCTAAAGTACACATTAGTGTACATTGTGTTTAACAGCATGGTGTTTCACAATAAATCGCTCAAATAAAAAAAAATGGCATATCGGATTAAATTAGAGACTCTAATTTTTGACTCGAACAGGTTTCAATGTAAAAACTTGAGATTTCTTACCAGATGTAGTTTTGTTGCCGTTTCTCCCAACGACAAATTCCATTGTGTTCGACACCATGTTGTTTTGTCTCATTACTTTGTACATCGAAAGTTTAATCCTTTACTGACAACACAGATTCTTCTGAACTGAGATCAATCTGCTTAAATTATTATATAGCAAAGCCAATATACAACGTCCATGCATGCGTCCGTGGGATCGCACAAGGTTAAAGGGATATTACGGCTTAAAGGAATATTCAATATAAAACATATCAATTCAAGTTGAACCTGAAATACAAGCATTTGTTGCAAAATGTTGATTACCACTGACATTAATTCTTCTGTTTAAACTTTATTATTATTATTTATTTTTGTATTATTTGAGCTGTCATTTAAATGGTCATTTTTACAGTCATTTCAGGGTTTCAGGGTTTACTGGCATTACATCATTACATCAGGGCAACAAAGTTGTCAAATTCACTATAACTTTACATAGAAGTAAGTGATTTTATTACATTAATCATGATAGCACACATATTGTTAATGTCTTGTAGCTGTCCTTTTGAAACAGTGAGTATTTTAACATTCAAAAATTGGCCCCCATTCGCTTCCATTGTAAGTGTCTCACTGTAACCAAGATTTTTGAAATGGAGGGACGTGTCAAAATAAAAGTTTGTGGTTATCGATATTAAGCAACAAATGCTGTTGATTGAGCTTAACTTGAACTGAAACCGAGCATTCTTTTAAATACAACTAAAAGTCAACATGAAACAGCATTCACAACTCATTTTACTACGATAAAGTTACAAATATTTTGAGTAAAAACGAATCCTTACTAAGTGCATTTACATGCACACTAACAACTACCACCACTATCGCTGACAACTACCAAAAACCAGACTATTCAAAAAATCTGACAACACAAGAAAACTGCCTTTATATGAGATTTGATAGGGTTTTTCTGTGATTTTGATGTCAAAAAGTAAATGCACACCACTTGCTCACATTGGATAAGCTGTGAGGAATGCTGTTAAAGGTGTTTACATGCAGTGCAAAATCAATGTAATGTGCTAAAATCGATATGGGCAGATTTTTTATTGTTTTTACCATTTATGACCTTACTACCAAAAAAATAAAGATGCTTATGGCGTTTACATGACCTTCATAGGTAGCATATTAAGCATAATCAATGTAATAATCTCTCAATGAAAAAATAAAATGTATTTTAGAACTGATTGGATTATTAATAGTGGACAATCCATACTACACTTGAGCCTGACCTAAATGTGATTCGATTGTGGATGACTACTTCCCTCCCGGTACCCACTTTTGAACTGGCCTTTTCTCCAAAATCATCTTGACATAATTATAATTACAAAGTAACACTTATTTGTCAAATCTAAAAGCCATAATTTATTAATTATTAACAAAAGTAGCCTAAAGCAATCCCTAAAATATATTTGAAAATCAGTTAACTTTATTTTCCCTGCCCACTCGGCCTGGACGATGTCAGCTGAAATAAAAATTAGTTTCAGAGACGTAGCAAGTTACTGCATTTTGTTGAAGGATTACAAAGACAAATATTTTTTTCTTTGGAACATGTCCACCAATGAATCATGCATAATTAGACCAGTAATACTTATTAAAGAAGTAAATGGGTCAATTTCGATATCATGCTGACTTATTAAAGAAAATAATTTTGACTCGACCCTCGGTTTGTAAAAACAAGCTAAAAATGAATTTAGAGTACTGCACTTAGTAAGGAAATATACATTCTGGATCTATTCATAATGCAATGTGTCCAGTGTCCCTTTTTCCCCTCTCTCATTCACACTCTCATACATACACACACATTCATACTGGTGGAGGGTCAGATCAATAGTGTTCCTGCTTTAATTAACACTCATCTATTCAGGGCACACAGCTAAACCAGCAGCAGCGAGCCAGATTTATCATTACTCTTTGTGTCTGCATGTGTGGGAGAGAGATGGAAAAGAGAGATGAAGAGCTTCCTGGCAACTCTACTTCATGTATAAGCTAATAAAATGGCCTGGCTGTTAGTCTGTTCAGTTTTTCTTCTGCAAAATAGTATCTTTTTGAATATTCAATAATCAAATAGTTTACAAACTAGTTCACCCAAAAATGTAAACTTTTCATCATCTAAACCTTAATACAAATCATAGAATGCAAGGTTTAAAATGTTTAAACTTTTATGAGTTATTCAGGTTAGTTCAACATCCCCACCACCAATTCACTTTCACTGTATGGAAAAAAGCAGCCTGAACATTCTGCTAAACATCTCTTTTTTTTGGTCAATGAAAAATAAGGTTGTCGGGGGAAAAACATATTGAAATCTTTTTAAAGGTAGTTTAAAACATGTCAAACACGTAGAAGTATAATCGTTATGTCCAATTTAGTCTCATACTGTATATTTATGAAAAAAAAAAAAAAATGAATACATGTGTATAAAATTTTATATGTTTCAAGGTAAATGTATGTATGTATATATACATTAGTGGGGTACTCTAGTTCGGACTTGAGTCCAAGTCATGAGTCCAATTTGAATGGGCTTGGACTGCTCACGGATGCATTTTTACTCTGACTTGACTCGGACTCAAGCCTTTTGGAGTCCAGCCAAATCCATGGCATTTGTAATGCAATGATAAATAAACAATCAAACAAACAAATAACGTAACATAGGG
>JAVLUX010000001.1:20620000-20960000 GCA_032164185.1 Moxostoma hubbsi | reverse complement strand
TAATTTAGCCTTTTTTTTTTGCCCCCAATTTGGAATGCCAATGTGCTCCAAGTCCCCATGGTGGTGTAGTGACTCTCCTCAATCCAGGTGGCGGAGGACAAATCTCAGTTACCTCAAGTTTGAGCTTGCATCTGAGAAAGTCAGTTTGCGCATCTTATCACGTGGGTTGAGCATGTTACTGCGGAGACATAGCATGTGTGGGGCTTCATGCTATTATCCACTGCATCCACACACTACTCACCATGCGCCCCACTGAGAGCGAGAACCACATTATAGCGACCACAAAGAGGTTACTCAATGTGACTCTACCCACCCTAGCAACCGGGCCAATTGGTTGTTTAGAAAGCCTGACTGGAGTCACTCAACACGCCCTGGATTCGAATTTGCAACTCCAGGTGTGGTAGTCAGTGCCTTAACTAAGCTATATGTTTGTCAATATTAATCATTGGTTTTTATTTTCTGTATATTTGAGATTGAATTTGACTTTATTGACTTGGATGAATTATATTACAATGTTAGTATTCTTCACATTTTAACATAACTCTTACAATGTTTTAATGTTTGTCATTTAATGCCCATTTTAAATGACTGCTTTATGTTGTATTGTATGTAGTGTAGTTGCTGTTTAATGTATGTTATAATACTTATTGATCCACACCTGCTGTTGAGAGATGTGCAAAGTTATGAAATTAATGTAGTTCTTTTTGAAAAAGAGATTTATAAATGGCTCTATCACTGGGGTGGTACCCTAAAGGTACAAAGTTGTTCTTTTTAAAAAGTTAAATTTTTGTACCTTCTTTGAGCGGAAGAAAAAGCAACAAATAACTGAAATGTCAACAGAACGCAATAAGAAGTGTGTTGAAGGACAGTTTTGTTTTTCATATACTAAAGCATATGATTTCTTAAACTTGAATTTAAAATTGAAGTTTGTTCAGCAGGATACTAATCATAAAGTGTGAATATGAAATGCAACAGATGTGTTTTTGTTGCATTGATATTGACAAAATGTTTTTCTTAGTTGTGAAGGTTAAAATAAGCTTAAAATATTGATGTTGAGTTTACGGTTACAATTTTAATTCGGATTCTTAAACCGATTAATTCAGACTCGACTCGGACTCAGCCTGTTATGGACTCGGTCTTGAGTCCGACTCGGGCCCCATTTTTGACTTAGACTCAATTGTTTAATGACTCAGGCTTGACTCTGACTCGACTAAGGTGGACTTGAACCCAACATTAATATATATGTATATTTTGTTATTACTATTATCATTAATTTTTTTGTCAAGTATTTTAAGACATTTTCTCAGGGTTACACCATATCTCCTGAACAAAATACGCCTTTCATAAAAAAAATAATATATATATATATATATATATATATATATATATTTCTTTAAACTTCACAGTCTTGAGGGTCTGAAGGTGTTTTATTATATATTATTTTATTTACTTATTTTTTATGTATTTATTTTTTAAAATGCAACCAACATGCTGGTTACACTTTGTTGAATATTTTTCAAATATTAATATTTCACTGTTTATTTTTTGTTAAATAAATATTATTCTGCAATCTTCATGCTTCAAGAATTTCAGCATTTAATGATACTTTTTTCAATGATACCATTGTCTCCAAATGGTTACACCAGATGACTTTTTTTTTACTTTAACCCCTGAAAAAAATATCAAAATTACTTTGAACTCATTGAAGAGACATTGAAGTAATTGTTTTGTGTGAATTGCATTTTTGAATAATTTAATAGGTCCGGACAAAAAATAATAATTCATTGACAATTTTGTGTTCAACAGAGGACAGTCATAAACGTTTGGAACAAAATGGGGGGGGTGTGCTGGAGTAGTTTTCTCTCCCTCCTGCAGGAGGCGTTGTAGTTGTTACAAGTGTTATGTTTAACCTTTACTAGCATGAGAGTTAGAAATACAGCACATGTTGAAATATGACTGACAGCAGTATCCACTTCTGACGTGATCTACATTCATCCTTCTTTGTTGTCTTACAGAAAGCATTGCTTGTGAGTATTTTATGTTTAATATGAGTCTTGAAAACAATATTTGTGAACATTTTTGTTAAACAAGATTATATTTGATAGTTTAGTTTTGATGAATGTTAGCCCGACTTTGCATAAATACATGTGAACATACATCAGAATACATGCTGTTTATTTGTTTCTTTTTGTAGTTTCACTCTGTCGATAATTGAAGGATACGTCAATAAAAGGACATCACAACTGTCAATTGTCGAGGAGTTTATCTATCTGCATAGCTGTGTCTGAGTCTAACAGTGAGGGCAGAATAGTGAAAAAGCACCTATCTACGCGACAACAAGTGGATATTACATCAGCCTCAGCATAATCAACTATGTCTGAAGAAGGGAGAAAAAGCTCAGCGTCCGTCTGCTCCAAGAAATCGCATCACTCCAGGAGCTCTAAAGGTTCAGTTAAATCAGCTGCCAGTATAGCCGCTCTCAATGCTCGAGCTAAAGCCGAAGCAGCTCGTACAAGAGCAGAATTTGCAAAAATGGAAATTTAAATAAAAGTTAAGAAAGCGGAGCTTAAAGTAGAAGAGGTGCGCTTGGATGCCACACTACAAGCACTACAACAGCAGCGTGATGCAGAAGCCGCACAAGCTGAGGCGTATGTCTTTGAGAAAGCGGCCACTGATCTAGAAGAAGAATCTGCATCGGGGTCTGTGAAGGTAGATTCCACAGAACGTACTCGCGATTATGTAAAACACCAAATAATCCTAAAGGCAGATTCAAGTCCATTTCGCAACACAGAGCACAATGATACTCTAGCAACAACTGTCCCATACGAGCCACCAAAACAAGAACCAGGCCAGTCTACGGACGCAGAGTGCGTCCATCTACTCCTGAGCGCAGACAAACGTAATGATGTTCCCCAACTTTCCCAAAACATTCCTGTGCAGAAACTTTCATTTGGAGCATTACCGACACATCAAAGTACGGGATGCACTCCACAACATGGCAATATGACTGATATAGCCAGGTTTCTAGCACGACGTGATTTGCTCACTGGCGGCCTCAGAAAGTTCGGTGACAAGCCAGGTGACTATTGGGGATGGAAATCTTCATTTAATAATGTTATTGATGGTTTGAACCTGTCTGCTAGCGAAGAATTTGACTTATTGATCAAATGGCTCGGAGCATAGTCCGTTCAATATGCAAAACGTCTGAGAGCAGTGTATATTAACAGACCCTCCGAAGGATTGGGCAAAGTATGGGAAAGACTGGATGAGTGCTACGGCTCCCCCGAAGCCCTGGAGAAGGCGCTACTCGACAGACTTGAGCGTTTTCCGAGAATCTCCAACAAAGACCCATACCTCTTGAGAGAACTTCAAGATCTTCTCCTAGAGATAGAGGCTGCAAAGGACGAAGGCTATATCCCAGGCCTACTGTACCTCGACACCGCAAGGGCAATTCATCCTGTTGTGGAGAAGTTACCCTTCGGTATGCAAGAAAAGTGGATGACGTATGGGTCTAAATACAAGGAGGAGCATTCTGTATCGTTTCCACCATTCTCAGCATTTGTCGCCTTCATTAGCAGGGAATCAAAAATGCGCAACGACCCAAGCTTTAAGCATTCAGTGCAACCCGGTCTTGTACCCAATAAGATGAGGTTTCAGGACAAGCAGAGTAAGAGAGACGCAATCTCAGTCATCCGGACCGAAGTGGTCAGCACTGAGCCAAATCCAACTGCAGGAACAAACATCCATGACCCAAATAAAGAATGCCCAATCCACAAGAAACCTCACGCGCTTAAAAAATGCAGAGCTTTCAGAGAAATGCCTTTGGAGGAGCGTAAGGTCTATTTGAAGAGGAACCTGATATGTTTCCGATGTTGTGCATCCACTAATCATCAGGCAAAAATATGTAAAACCGAGACCTTTTGTGCAGAATGTAACTCCAACTCACACATTACTGCTCTTCATCCTGGTCCTGCACCTTGGGCAACCACCACAGAGCCTGCTTCCGACAACGGCGGGGAGTGCAATATAGCTTTACCTATGGCCACGTCTACATGTACGCAAGTCTGTGGGAGTGAAGTTGAAAGTCACTCATGTGGCAAGATTAGTCCTGTATTCATTTATCCACAGGGCTCCCCTGAGAAGAAACTCAAAACATACGCTATTTTGGACGATCAAAGCAACAGGTCACTTGACAGATCTTCAATCTTCGATACGTTTGGCATCACCAAAGGCTGCTTCCCATACAAGCTGAGAACCTGTGCAGGCCTTGAGGAAGCTACGGGGAGGAGAGCATACAACTTCATCATCGAATCTGTTGATAGCAAGTCACGCCTAAAGCTCCAAACACTTATCGAATGTGACATGCTGCCGGACAATCGCAATGAGATCCCTAGACCTGAAGCTGCTCGTAACCATTCCCACCTCCAAGACATTGCATCCGACATTCCAGATGTTGATCCTGACACTAAGATCCTGCTTCTCATTGGTAGGGATGTTATTCAAGCACACAAAGTTCTTGACCAACGCAATGCACCTCCAAATGCACCCTTTGCTCAGAAGGTAGCTCAGAAGCTAGCTCTAGGATGGGTGATTATTGGAAACATTTGTTTGGGTGGAGCTCACAAACCCATACAGGCAAGCGTTTTCAAGACGAACATTTTGGACAATGGTCGCCCGAGTCACGTCCTTCCATGCAAGAACTTCATCCAAGTAAAGGAACGCATCATCCCACAAAGCCACAATAAGGTCAGTTTCCCTAACCATATTAAGAACACGTCCATCGGAGAAACCGTGTTCCAACAAACAAGTTTGGATGAGAGACCTGGTTACTCTCAAGAAGAAACAGCCTTCATGCAGATAATGAATAAGGAAGTCTATCAGGACAATACAAATAGTTGGGTTGCTCCGCTGCCCTTTCGTTCACCTAGGCCACGCCTTTCCAACAACAAGCAGCAAGCCGTCCAGCGCCTAGCTTCAGTTCGCCATATGCTGAACAAACGTCCTCACATGAAAAGTCACTTTCAGGAATTCATGCAAACCCTTTTTGACAACGGCCATGCGGAAATAGCACCACCCCTTACTGGACAAGAAGAGTGTTGGTACCTTCCCTTCTTCGGAGTGTATCACCCCCGCAAGCTGGACCAAATAAGGGTTGTCTTCGACTCTAGCACGCGATATGAAGGAGTGTCCCTCAATGACGTCCTTCTTACCAGTCCGAATCTCAACAACAGCCTGCTGGGAGTGTTCATGCGGCTCCGTGAAGAGAAGGTAGCCGTAACAGCTGATATTAAGCAAATGTTCCATTGCTTTGAGGTCAGGGAGGACCATCAGAACTTTTTGCGTTTTCTCTGGCACCAGAATAACGACATGGAACAACCAATCGTGGAGTACTGAATGACGGTACACGTCTTCGGCAACAGCCCATCGCCTGCAGTAGCAACCTATGGACTCAGGAGGGCATCAGAAGATCAAGAGAAAAGAGACAATACAACAATACATCTTGTGGGACGTCATTTTTATGTCGATGACGGGCTTGTCTCCTTGCCATCAAGTTCCGAGGCCATCTCTGTCATTCAAAAGGCTCAAGAAACCTTGGCCTCATCTAACTTGAGGCTGCATAAGATCACTTCTAATGACATCAGAGTAATGAAAGCATTCTCCAAGGAGGATCTCGAAAAGGGTCTGAAAGATCTCGACCTAGGAGCAGACAGTCCACCTATGCAAAGGAGCCTTGAAATAAGCTGGGACATTGCAACAGATGAGTTCACCTTCCAAGCGTCTACCGCTGAGAAGCCCTACACTCGTAGAGGGGTACTATCAATCATTAACCGCGTGTACAACCCTCTAGGTTTCGCAGCTCCGGTCAGCATCAAAGGCAGGGCCCTTTTGAGAGAGCTTTCTACAGATGCAGGTGAATGGGACGACCCACTTCCAGAACGAATGCGAGAAGAATGGAGTACATGGAAGGAATCCCTGAAGCATCTTGAACAAGTGCAAATACCAAGAATGTATACATCCATATCCTTCTGTGGTGCAGCCAAAAGGGAGCTCTGTATATTCTGTGACGCGTCCACCAAAGCTATTGCTGCTGTAGCTTATGCAAAGGTCACAGATACAGAAGGCAAGAGCGAACTTGGAGTTGTGTTTGGCAAAGCTAAACTTGCCCCACAACAAGAGATAACTATCCAGAGGCTGGAACTATGTGCAGCTGTTCTTGCCATCGAGATTGCAGACTTGATTTCAGAGATGATCGATGTGCCATTCCATTGTACAAGGTTCTTCACAGACAGCAAGGTAGTACTTGGATACATACAAAATGAATCCAGAAGATTCTATGTCTACGTGTGTAACCGAGTTCAAAGGATTAGAAAATCATCCAGCCCAGAACAATGGAACCACGTGCAGACAGATTTAAAGATGACGCTGACTGCCTTAGAGTTGGAGGTCATCTTTCACAAGCCGACATGCAAAATGACGAAGCACATCCTTTCATCATCCCAGGAAAGCACCACGTAAGTACACTACTGGTACGGCATTATCACCAACAAGTACAGCATCAGGGACGCCATTTCACAGAGGGCGCTGTAAGAACAGCCGGATTATGGATTGTTGGCGGAAAACATTGCATCAGCTCCATCATTCACCACTGTGTCAAATGTCGCAAACTGAGATGGAACACAGAAACCCAAAAGATGTCCGACCTACCTATTGATCGTGTAACTGTCTGCCCACCATTTACTTACGTTGGTGTCGATGTCTTCGGACCCTGGACTATCAGTTCTTGTCGAACTTGTGGAGGTCTTGCCAATAGTAAGCGCTGGGCCGTCATTTTTACCTGCTTGGGTACCAGGGCCATCCATATCGAGGTAATCGAGTCAATGGAGTCATCCGGTTTCATCAACGCCTTACGACAGTTCATCTCCATTCGTGGACCAGTAAAGCAACTCAGGTCTGGTTGCGGAACCAACTTCCTGGGTGCATGCAAGGAGCTTGGTATAACCTCAAACCAGTGTGATAACCCGGAGATACGAGATTTCTTGGATAAGAGTGAATGCACATGGGTCTTTAACCCACCTCATGCCCCTTACATGGGAGGAAGTTGGGAGCGCATGATTGGGATTGTGAAGCATATTCTCGACTCAATGTTAACTACCAACTCAGTTCAGCCGCTGACCCATGAAGTTCTCGTAACCCTTCTTGCAGAAGTAACCGCCATTGTGAACGCTCGACCTCTCATTCCTGTCTCATCTGATCTCGACTGTCCCTTCATTCTTACACCTGCTACACTCCTCACCCAGAAGACTGGATCTCCACCTATCCCTCCTGGAAGCTTTGGCAAGTCAGACTTGTACGGATGCCAGTGGAGACAGGTGCAGTATCTTTCTAATGTCTTTTGGCACCGCTGGAGAACTCAATACTTGCCAACATTGCAAGATCGAAGAAAATGGCAGACGAACAGGCCAAATCTACAAGTAGGAGATCTTGTACTTCTCAAAGACAACCAAGCCAAAAGATGCCTATGGCCCATGGGAGTTGTGATCAATACCTTCCCCAGCCGAGATGGAAAAGTCAGGAAAGTAGAGATGAAAGTTGCTTCTGGGGGTACGTGCAAATCTTTCTTGAGACCAGTTACAGAGACTGTACTTCTGCTGCGCAACTCCAATGAATGTAGCCAACGGTCCAAGAATTAAGGGTGACATCCTATGGACGTCAGGCGGGAAGTGTGCTGGAGTAGTTTTCTCTCCCTCCTGCAGGAGGTGTTGTAGTTGTTACAAGTGTTATGTTTAACCTTTACTAGCATGAGAGTTAGAAATACAGCACATGTTGAAATATGACTGACAGCAGTATCCACTTCTGACGTGATCTACATTCATCCTTCTTTGTTGTCTTACAGAAAGCATTGCTTGTGAGTATTTTATGTTTAATATGAGTCTTGAAAACAATATTTGTGAACATTTTTGTTAAACAAGATTATATTTGATAGTTTAGTTTTGATGAATGTTAGCCAGACTTTGCATAAATACATGTGAACATACATTAGAATACATGCTGTTTATTTGTTTCTTTTTGTAGTTTCACTCTGTCGATAATTGAAGGATACGTCAATAAAAGGACATCACAACTGTCAAATGTCGAGGAGTTTATCTATCTGCATAGCTGTGTCTGAGTCAACAGTGAGGGCAGAATAGGGGGGACTTTTCCTTCACAAACATCATAAATGCTCACTGTCATTAATGTACAATTGAAAAGCATTATAACAATTATATTGATCTTTTTATCTTTTATGTTATTTCTTTCCTTATTGCATGTACTGTACATACGGTACATATCAGAGTCGAATTGGGAGAACATTTTTTACCAGGAATTTCTTGATTCTTGCAGCACTGAACATAAGTTTTGATATCTAACATACAGTATCTACTATATTTATTTATTATTATTGATTTATATATGGTTTCATAGGCTATGTTGTGCATAAATAGAACAGATCGATCAATGTTACATCCCACTGCCTGATGTAATAGACGACACATTGAAATTGTTATAAAAGGACAGGACACACAAACTCATTTACTCATGCTTATATTTATGCAGCAGAATCGTGAACAGACTAATAGCAGATGTCCACGTGAAACACTGAGGAATGAAGCATTCTGGAGGTCGTTTTTATTTTCAAAATTAAATACATTGTACAGCAATATTGTAAAATTTTAAATTTTTTATATACAGTATGTCATATTTTTCTAGGCACTAAAAGTGGGGGAATCTCCTGGACGATGCAACGGCAGACACAGTGTGCCAGATGCCTACCACACACCAGCCATTGATGAAAAGGAGAAGAGTACAGTACAGTGATGTAGCCAATTTATATGTATAGCGGAATATTAGGAAGTAATGAAATCCCAACTCTCTCTATGACCAATCTGACCTTGGTACATAGAGCATGACTGGTGTGTATGTGTGACTTACACCTCACCATATGCTCCAAGCAGCACTGCTGTTGACACTATTGAGCTGACCTTCATAGCAGCCATGACTACAGCACAAACGATATCCACTGGGATTGAGCTTGAGTCACAGTACAATACATAAAGCCTAATAACTCTGGTGAGAGCATACAGTATGAAGTAATCAGAGTGAGTTACACCAGGGTACACTGCATGTCCAGATATTGCAAAATTAAGCTGGACCATCATCCTCTATTCTCCCTCGACACCTTGCTACGTTCCACATAGATGTTTTAGGAAGTGAGACAATTTATCTATTTAGGAGGGTATAAGAAGGGAAGGGAGTCAGAAAGTCGCAAAGTGTTGTAAACAAATACAGGACGCCTTAGATACAGGGGGCAGGACAAAGAGATAATGAATACTGCTAAATCAATGGAACTCAAACAGACAGTGAGAACAAGACAAGATCCACAGGACTATTTATACTACAACTGAATGCTAAAATTTAAAGTAAGAGGATTTAGAAATTATTACAGGATGATGATACTGTATATATGAGTATGAGTGGTCGTGTATGTACGAGTTAGGCAGAGAGACAAATTTCACAATGTTTCCCATTTCTACATTTAAATCTTATTTTAATGGACCAGCAGTGTGCCAAATTATGTACAAATATTATGTAGTCCCTCAGATACATTGTGGTCATACAAATTGCATGTAAAATAATTATAGGAGAATTATAAGAAATTTTGTTTAAAATTGTCATAATGCAGGGCACTGCTTGAAATTTCATGTCAACTACCCAAAAACAGTTCAGATGTCCTGGCTTAGAATCTACCAACATGATCACATGAAACTCGACATA
Organism: Moxostoma hubbsi; assembly: GCA_032164185.1. NCBI lineage: Eukaryota > Metazoa > Chordata > Actinopteri > Cypriniformes > Catostomidae > Moxostoma > Moxostoma hubbsi. The sequence continues at coordinate 20,950,187 of JAVLUX010000001.1, read as the reverse complement.
TTGCTACTGAATATTCCGGTACACTGACATCGACCCCTTTCTGTCAAGATACTGACAAGCGCCATCCCCGATCAGATATTTCTGCATCAATTAAAATGTATTTACTATTTCCTGTGGCACTGCTGATAACGCATAATGTGAGCAGCTTCAGAGACATGGGTTCAGGTCCCATTAAAACCAGGAAGCACTTGTGTTCACATAAACAATGGTTAGCGTGATTCGGAAGTTGCATTTTCACTCTGATTACATTTTTACCTCACTGATGGTTAAGGTTAGTGTTGGGGTTTGAGTGAGAGGGCAGAGTAAATAAATCAAGCATTCCTGTTGACTGTATTACATTATTTAAAACTAAAATATACAACTCGCATTTGGTGCCCCTCTGTGGACATTTCACCTGAAATTTGGAGATCACACATGCCCATACGTTCAACAACACTACCAGTTTCAGCCACTGGGGGCAGTGCTTCAAATTTCGGTAAGCACAGATAACTTTCACCTGAACATCTTTTGACCTACTGTTGCAGAATTCACAGTGAGATCAGTCTGAATATACAAAGATAATAGGCTTGCTAATTTAGAGCCATGGATAGCACTGTACAGTTAATCTAAGATGGCAGTTGCATAATCACCTTCACCTCAATCTTCCGACAACCCTAGCTGCCAGCTGCTATAGCCCCTAGTGACTACTCGCTCCCTAAGAAACACCTCCCTCATTAGCACCAGCAGTGTTGACATCTCCCAAGCTAAACTGAAATAACTAAGCAAACCATGTAAAGAAGGAGCTAAAAAGGTTCTATCAGGATGGAACTGATTGAGCACATGGTAGCTATCCTCATTAATCTTGACTGTGTCAATCTTTAGAACCTCTGCACTGTGCTGTGGAAAATATCACGCCTGGTCCTGATACCAAAAAAAAGGTTCCAAACACGCATAATGACTACAGACCTAGAGACTCTACAATGGCTGGTCTTAGTTCAAGTGGATGCCCTGGTTGGTTTTGTATAGGGATGCACCAATATTGGTATCGGAATCGGGTCCAATACCATGCTAATGGGCTGGTACTCGTACTCATAAAAAATGCCATACGAATGTCATTACATAAACATTCAGAACACATTAAAATCATGCCACGTCCTAGTTTTTAACAGCAAAAGCTGCAGTTTAATTAGATAAATAGATAGTTTGCACTTGGAGCATTTTAAATGTGAGTGCTTGTGAATGTGTGGGGCCAGTGTTGTCAGATCCCCTGCTGATATTGTACATTTGCCCACTGACAAACACATGATCAGTCTATAATGTTAATTGTAGGATATTTGAACAGTGAGAGACAATAACAACAACAAAAATCCAAAATGTTAAAAATTGAGTTGCATTTTATTTAATATAATCCTATGTGCAATTATATCTAATATATTTGCCAAAATGCTATATCCACATTTTGATGATTAATTACAGAGAAGTGCTAATCTACAGGTGTCTTCTCCAAAGATCCCTCAGTTATGTTCATGGTTTTTATAGGGATATTCGTTGGTCATTTGGGTCGATTTTGCACTCTCACCACAAGCGAACCACTCCAAAGTTAGTTTGCAATTGGTCCAAGACAACCTCGATCAGGCAGTCGCGGACCAATTGTTTTGGTGCGGATTTGAGTGCGATTGTTCATATAAACCTAAACAAACTGAACCAAGGGAGAAAATGCACCAGGTTCCAAAACAAACGCTCCAAACATACCAGGTGTGAAAACGTCCTAAAACAAAAGGTGTCAAACAAAAGTTAAATTAATGTAGTGTTTTATGTGAATGAATGAACAGGATAGTTTTCACAATATGTTGTAACAAAGACTCTGGTCTACTAAATCCAGCACTTAAAAGTCTTGTGAAAAAATATTTAGTATGCGGTTTATGGCCCTAACCCAGTGTCCTTAATTTGTTTTTGTTTTTACTAAAAAGTTTAAACTTGATTTTCTCAAAAATAAAAACAGGTACATACATGTTCCTCACACACAGTATAATTGTAGCATAATTTTTGCAGAATACAGTATAATGACACTTTTGCGATTAACATAGTGTAAGTAACTGAAATAAGCACAAATGTCAGGGCATGTCAAAACATCTCCAGGATACAAAAATGCCCCAGACTCCAGAGGGTTAACTAGAGATAAGGTCTTCACCTTATTAGTTTAACTGAGAATGAGTAGTTTTTCTTTCCAGAAGATAACTAATACTCTGCCAGAGCTTTATCCATCTCAAGCACTTGCATCTTTCCATCCTGTGCATTTTTCTTATCCATTAGTAGAATCTTTTAGCATATAAATACCATTTAGTAGTTGTTAGTTATTCATGTTTATCTTTTTATAAATACAATGCATTTTATTGTACCCGTGTCTTTCTTATGTTGATCTCACAAATCCTTCAGATTAATCAGATGACCAACTCCCTACAATTTACATATTTCTAATTTACTGAATGATCCAACTGGAGTATTTTTATACTGTTTAAATGAAATTCTTTAGCTTGTGCCCCGAGGATGAAGGGAGGGGCCCTCTTACATTCATGTACACAAGCACATACACACATTGGAGTGACGCGTGATCAAAAATCACCACATGCTTTGGTGTCCTGAGCCTTGTGTACACTTTAATTTGTGCCAAAAGTGATTAACACTACATGAGACCAACCCCAGACAAGTCGGCGACACTTGACAGGGTTGATGTTCGGATTCTGCTATGCATAATAAAGCCTTGACTTGCATCTGTGGATGCAGTAGCGAGTGGTGTTGACTAATAAGGTTTACTTAAGTATTCTCAAGCCCATGTCATGATATCATTACAGACAAATCATGGTTTTTAAAACAGTGATGTCCGAGGGATCGGAGATCACACACATTCAAAAGTGGTTTTCGGTCTTTAATTTCACACACCGAGATTTGAACAGATTCCTTGAATCTTTTAACTATATTGTGCACTTTCGAGGGTGAATGCCCAAAATCCTTCCAATTTGTCTTTGGGGAACATTGTTCTCAAAGTGCTGGATTATTTGCTGAAGCATCTGTTGTCAAATTGACAATTCTCTAATGATCTTTGCTCTTGAAAGACTACGCTGTTTTTGGAGGCTCCTTATATACTATGACACGATTGACTCACCTGTTTTACATCTCCTGTTTCACATTGCCTTGTTATTTCAACTTGTCAAATTGTTATTAGTCTTAAATTGCCCGTCTTAACTTTTTTGGAGCATGTTGCAATCATCTGATTTGTAATTACTGTACATTTTCAAAAAACTAATTAAATTCACAAGGGAAAACATCATATAATGTGTAGTTGTTGTGTTTTCAATATAGCAAAGGGTGAATGTAATTTAAAAATCACTCCTTTTGGCTTTTATTAGCATTTTTCATCCAGTCCCAACTTTTTCAGAATTGGGGTTGTTCCCTGGGAATCAAACCCATGACATTGGCACTGAACTACCAGTTGAGTTACAGGAACAGGTCTCTAAAGTGAGCCTGAATCAGCCATTCTGCCAACCAGCATCACCATATGGCCTTCGCTCCACAGAGCCATTGCTCCTAAACACTGACCTGTTGTCCTTAACATCAGTCATGCTTAATGTGGAGAAGGCTTTTCCGTGAATCAGGCAGACGGCTCATAGCGGGAAACTATGCTCCCCCACTGGTTCCACTTCGTCTGAGGCAGTGTAACCATGACGATGAGGAAACACATCTCTACATCATTAAGCATTCATTACAGAGCACAATAGCATCAATATTCCTTCATTTGTCCGAAACATGAGGTCAGAGTCCTTAAGTAAAAATTATATCTAATATCTGACTCGTGTTGTTCCAAAGCTACAGTATATGCCTTGTATTCTTCCATTGAACACAACAGGAGATGCTAAACAGTATGTTACCCTCAGTCACCATTCACATTCATTGATTGTATCGATAATAGAAGTGATGAGTGGTGACTGAGACTATTTTGTGTTCCAGAGAAGTAATAAGTGTTCGGAACAACATGAGGGTGAGTAAATGGGTGAAGACACTAATGGTGCTTAAATATTAATAAGGTGACCCTTGCAATTTTCAGAGTCAGGTTTAGATGTGGTCTAGAGTGAGATGCTTAAACCCAGCAATGTGGGGTCTTCCTCCCATGGGTTATGACTATACCTAATGAATGTGTCTCTATGGATCGTGGAGAATAGTGTAGCAGATAGCAGTGTTTTGGTCTGAGCAAAAAACTAAAGCTTCTGTTTTTGTTATTAGACAGAACAACAATGGCCATATGTGCAATATGAAATGGAAGATGGGGATACTGCTGTATGAAAGCACATGTACACACACACACACACACACACACATCCAGTCTAATTCACATCTAGAGAGTCACAGATCTGGCAGTCTGAATGTTCATTAAAGCCTAACATGATGGGAGTAAAGAGGCAGTGATGCAGAAACAAGACCACCTGGTTTCACACACTGCTGTCTATCACTATTGTGCTGCACTTCTATCCTCCTCAACAATTATAATACTTTTCATGTAGCGCCCCCCACTGACCAGCTTTAGACATTACATAATTTGTCTACAGAACTCTAAAATGCATGTGATACATTTACTTTTGTCTTCTATCGTTTGGATAAATGATTGATCATAGTATGCATTATTCTTACAGAGTATAATAGCAGTGATGCACCTCGTACACGTGCTATTTTAAGTTTTTACATTTAATGGTCATAGGGAAGTTGACAGGTCTTGAGACATTTCACTTGCTGTTGAAGTAATAGGGTATTACTACACATTAGCACTTTTTACAGACAGAATAATTTACTTTCATATACCAATTAAAGATGCATTATTGAATTAATTGAGTGAATCACAACTTATTGCATATATGATTATTTACAGTGAAATGGCCTAAAATAAAGATAATTTAGTATATAATAATTCAAATGTATACATATAATGTAATGTCATTTAAATATTTTACATCAAATACATACTGTATATTGTGGCAGGAGACAAGCATACTGTACCATTTAGACAAAATGTGCCTTTAGATGTCAAAATATTACCTGATATGGGTTTTTCAGTGGCTGCTACCATCGAAAATATTCAGAGAACAGGAAGACCAATGGCAGATATAATTCCAACATATATAACCAATGAGACGTACACAACATTGTTGAAATGGCCAGTTATTTTCTACAGTATTCAAATTCACTAAAATAATATTTAGTGAAAGGTTAATGTTTAGTTTCACTTCACAATAAGGTTGACGTCAGCATTAACATATTAACAACATATTAACATATAACTAATATAAACATTAGACTTCTTAATGTAATAGTTAACATGAACTAACAATAAACAATACTTTGTTAATCATGGATAATGTTTTTAATATAGAAGTAGCAAAGCTATATTTATACATTTATATTAATCAAGATTAATTAATGCTGATAAAAATAATTGTTGGTTAATGATACCTAATGCGTTAACTATTTTGAATGTATACAATCTTATTGTAAAGTGTTACCAAATAGTAATTTTCTATTGATAATTGTTGTTTTTTAGATTTCAGAACTGACACAAGATCCTGATATTCTCAAAAGGCCTGGCTGATATATTAATCACTTACACTTATTGTGTTTATTTATGGATTTATTCTATTCTCTTTTACTGCTCCTCTTTATACAGGCTTTATATGCGATCATATCCAATATTCTGTCATACCCTACCCTACCATATCCATGTGGTTTTGTGTATGTTTGTGTTTTTTTATGCTCGAAACATGCTCGAATCAGTGAAAAATTAAGGGGAATTCAAACAGACTCAAACAGTACATTGTTATTTAACTGTAAGCCCTGCTGGAAAAAAAGAGACCCCATAACTTCAATGTGCATGTCCCAAGGAGAAATTATTTAATTAACTCTTATTCCTTAACTTCGTCTAGGCAGACCATTTTACTTTGCACAAAATTAAACTTTTTTTTTTCAAAACACAGTACTGATTTCCCATGTCAAAGGCAGACAGAATCAGGAACATTTCAATGTGTGCACACTCAATTAGCATAAATGCCTCACCCACAGTCACAGACGTGGTTTTCATGGCAGAGCTGAATAGGAAATTAATATCTGAAATGAGTAAATGCAAGTCAGACAACCTACTGCTGTGAGGTTCAGTTATTGATGAACCTCGCCTGATCGCAGCGCATAAAAACGGCAATAGAATTACAGCCCAATTAGAACAGCAAATTTCTTGTATATTCAAACTACACAAGGTTGTAGGGATCATTCGTATGTACATTTCAGTTCTTTATAGACAGACAGAAAGACAGACAGACAGATAGATAGACAGACAGATAGATGTCAGAGTTCAGCCACTTATGTTGATTGTGTTTTGTTGTCTTTGTGGCTGAGCTCTGACACTCTTGTTTAGTGTCTTGTCTAGTCAATGTGAGAGAGACAAACATTACAACACGTTAACCTGTTTGAGTTCTCTCCCTTTATTCGCTCATCTTCTTTGCTGTCCTGTTCTGGATTGTTTCATTCATTGGTTGGTTTCCTTCCCTGACAGTTCAGTTCTTCGTGTATTTATTTCAGTTGCTATTGTTTGTTGTTTTTACCCTCAAGAGAGTTTATGTTATGATTATTTTCTGTTTTAAATAAAAGCTAATTGATGCCATCTGCTCTTGGTCCTCCCTTAAAACACCTCATTCCGTGACAGAATGATTCAGCCACTACTGGACCCAGCAGAGGCACAATAGGCATCTCCACCCATGGTATTTTCAATCTGTCAGTGCATGATCCAGCTCGTCCACCTCCACAACGTCTGTCAGATGGGAACTTACGTGTGATTTTGCCTTCATATTTATTTTGTTATTTTTTTTGTGTTTAACTAACTGGATTATGATGAGACTGACCTTAAGGATGTATTTAACATCTGAATCGATCAGTCTCTCAGACATTTGGGCTTTTGGGACTTTGTGTATCACCATCTCGAGTGCGGGGAGATTGCAGATAGATAGATAGATAGATAGATAGATAGATAGATAGACTGACTAACCAACTGACAGACACATAGAAGGACAGAAAGATAGATAGATAGAACGACAAGAGGATTCATGGACAATCAGAAAATGTTATTTATTTAAATAGAAATAGATATTTGAAACATCCTAAATGTCTCTAAATCATCTCTAAGCTACATAATGGGCATTATGACTGAAATACATTTCTGTTTCAGGTTTATTCTCATTCATGTATGTCCAAGTATTTTGGCTATTAAAGGTCCACTATGTAAGATTCAGAAACATCATGATTACTGTCGTAACATCTGTTCCCTAATGGAGGGAACGAGATGTTGTGTCGATGTAGTGAAACTAATGGGTCTTGGGTGCCCCAAACACCTCTGATCTTTTAGAAAAGGCCAATGAGAATTGACGAGTAAAATTTGCATGCCACTCACACGGACATACGGGTATAAAAGAGCTGGCTCGCAACCACTCATTCAGGTTTTGCTCTGAGGAGCTGAGACAGGTACCAGGCCATTTCAGCGGGTAGATCACTGTTGTGACAAGAAGGACACAACGTCTCGTTCCCTCCATCAGGGAATGGAGGTTACGACAGTAACCAAGACGTTCCCATTCTGTCACTCACTTGACGTTGTATTGATGTAGTGACACTATGGGTCCCTATACGAAATGCCACAACTTGCTGAACTCTGTTACGTGGATTGGCAGTGCAGGTGCAGACAAGCCACTGCGTGCCTCATAGCAAGCGAACCCGGCCCTCGCGTAACCTCCCCTAATGGCCCACAAGCGTTGTACTGTCCCCCGCACCTCAGGGTCAAGCCGAATGCCCCTAATAGGGACAGGCCACACCAGCCATGGCCTCTTCGCTTCTTTTTTCTTAACAAAAGTTTGGAAATCAATCAGCTGGGGCCATAAGCGTTCGCGTCGGGGGTGTGGTGGGGGGTGTGTATATGTAGGACACCACGGAGATCATACCCTGCCCGAAGGGGAGATAATTGTGTGGAAATACATCACATGAACTTACTGATATCTGGCAGTATCGCATGTGGAGGAAGTCCCCGTGGTAGGTGCTACCCGGAGGGGACGGAGCTCTACAAACACACCTGATCCCTAAACAGGGTCGTGGGAACCTTGGGCACATACCCGGTTGGGGTCTCAGGATCATGTGAGAGTACACCGGACCGAAGGCAGGTGTCGCTAATAGATAACGCCTGCAGGTTCCCAACCCTCTTGATGAACGTGAGTGCAGTCAGGAGGGCAGTCTTCAATGAGAGCGTCTTTAACTCAACTGACTCTAGGGGCTCAATCGGGGCTCTCCGCAGGCTTCGCAGGACCACGGGGACATCCATGAGGGAATGAGGCACGGCCTGGAGGATTCAGCCTCCTCGCGCCTATAAAGAACCTGATGATCAGGTCATGCTTCCAGAGGGACTTATCGTCTACTGCGTTGTGGTGCGGCGTTATAGCAGCCACATACACCTCCAGCCTCTCCTGCAAGAAGGAAACCACCGAACCTACTGTGTATTTCTGGGGGTCTTCACATCGGGAAGAATACCACTTAGCGAACAAATGTCACTTCAAGGAATACAGGTGCCTCGTAGAGGGAGCCCTGGCCTTTGTGATCGTGTCTACCACTGCCTGTGGTAAGCCGCATAGGTCTTCCACTTCCCGTTCAAGAGCCAGTCACGGAGATTCCAGAGGTCTGGTCACGTGTGCCAGATGGTGCCTCTTCCCTGAGAATGGTGGTCCTCCCTCAGGGGAACTCGCCAGGGAGGGGCTGTCGTGAGGAGCGTGAGCTCTGAGAACCAAGACTGGGTGGGCCAGTACGGCACAACCAGGACGACCTGCTCTTCATCCTCTCTGACCTTGCACAAGGTCCGTGCAAGCAGGCTCACTGAATGAAACACATACTTGCACAGCCCCCGGGGTCAGCTGTGTGCCAGTGCATCTGTAGCGAGGGGAGCCTCGGTCAGGGTGTACCAGAGCAGGCAGTGGGATGATTCCCGGGAAGTGAACAGGTCTACTTGCGCTTGGCCAAATCGACTTTCGGTTTATATATGCTACCGTCGCCATGCTTGCTCTGGATCAACGGCCGAAGCCTCTGTAGGATGAGCAATAACACCAGCATCTCCAGGCAGTTTATATACCTGGAGTTCTCCATTCTTGAATGACTTCAGGCAGATCAGCACTGACTGTGCGTGCACGCTCGTGAGACCCGCTATCATAGAGACCGAGACTAACTCCATCCTGAGATGAACCGGGGAGAGCTTGCTCTTCTTCCAGTTGACCCGATGCCCCAACCGGCTGAAGTGCTGGGCACCAGGTCTCAGTGTGTACATAACAAGTCTCGAAAATGAGCTAGAATCAGCCAATTGTTGAGATTATTGAGGATGCAAATGCCCATTTCCCTTAACAGGGCAACGGATACCTCTGCGACTTTCGTGAAGACGCGAGGTGACAGGAACAGATCGAAGGGGAGGACTTTGTACTGTTATGCCCAGCCCTCGAAGGCAAACCACAGAAAGGGCCTGTCCCGAGGTAAAACAGAGATGTGGAAGTACACGTCCTTCAGGTTTACCACCATGAACCAATCTTGATGCCGGACGCACAAAATGCGTTCTCCACACGCAGGGCAACAACGTTCTCGCCCTTCGCCGAGGTGAAGCAGATGCTGCTGAAACTGGGCGGGCACCTGGCGAACTGAATCGCATAGCCGAGTCGGATGGTCCTGGCCAACCATCGTGAGAGCACAAGCCAAGCCTTCAAGCTCCGAGTGAGGGGAACCAAGGGGACAATCACGTCTAACGTACCTGCGGGTGGGGGTTGGGGCTCTATGCCGGGGCCGGGCCTCCGGGGGACACCCCTGGCAAAGGGCAGACAGGGTGCGGGACCTTGATACACGCCGGGGAAGGATGTGTTGGATGGCCTCCGTGTGCTTCTTGACAGCCAAGAACTGCTGGGCAATGTCCTCGATGGTGTAGCCAAACAGACCAGCCTGGGAGATGGGGACGTCAAGTAAGCGTACCTTGTTGGCATCCTTCATCTCAACCAGGTTAAGCCAGAGGTGGCGCTCCTGAACCACCAAGGTGGACATCACCTACCTGAGAGCCCGCGCAATGACCTTTGTCGCCTGGAGGGCGAGATTGGTCACAGAGTGCAGCTCCTGCATCACTCCCGGGTTGGGACTACCCTCATGCAACTCCTTCAGCTACTTGACCTGGTGCACTTGCAGGAGGGCCATGGCATGCAGGGCGGAGGCGGCCTGTCCAGCGGAACTGTAAGACTTACAGGCCTTGGATGGGAGTCTTGGATGATTCCTGCAGGTGGCGGCATTTGCAGGCACAGGTGCACCGGTGCGGTGTGGTGGTGGTGGCTTGTGTGTTTACATCAACACGGAATGATGCAAGAACTCTATGCTAGTTTCTAGCTATTGCTTATTGCTGTTGGAGCTTGTGACTGTTAGATGCAGACCTTTTTATTTACCACGGGAATTCACCACAGTAATTATAACCGGAGTTTACATTCCCACCAGCGCTAACGCTAAGGAAGCGCTCTGTGAACTGTATGGGGCTATGAGCGAACTGCAGAACGCTCACCCTGACGGACTGTTTATTGTCGCCGGAGATTTCAACCATGCGAATCTCAAGACAGTGCTCCCTAAATTCCATCAATATGTGGACTTTGCAATGAGAGGGGCGAACACGCTTGATCTTGTTTACACAAACATCCCAGGTGCATACCGGACGGAGCCCCGCCCCCACCTCAGCTACTCAGACCACATCTCTGTTACGCTGACCGCTTGTCAGACTCACAAAACCGCTCCAGAAGCAGGTGAAAACCTGGCCAGCAGAAGCCACCTCTGCTCTTCGGGACTGTTTTGAGTGTACTGACTGGCACATGTTCAGGGAGGCTGCAACATTTGGCGACTCTACCAACTTGAAGGAATACACAGCATCAGTGACCAGTTACATCAGCAAGTGCATTGATGATGTCACTTTCTCCAAGACCATAACCACACGCTCCAACCAGAAGCCGTGGATGTCTGTGGAGGTGCGCACGCTGCTGAGGACCCGAGACTCTGCCTTCAGAGCAGGCGACCCGGCAGCCCTAAGAACAGCGAGGGCCAAACTGTCCCGGGCCATCAGAGAGGCAAAGCGTGCACACGCCCGGAGAATCCAGAGTCACTTCCAGGACAGCGGTGACACACAGCGCATGTGGCAGGGCATCCAGGCCATCACCAACTACAGGACAACATCAGTTGCCAGTGACAAAGATGCCTCCCTTCCAGATGCGCTGAATGACTTCTACGCTCGGTTTGAAGTGCAGACCGACGTAGTGGCGAGGAAGACCACCCCTCCTCCCAACGACCAGGTGCTCTGTCTTACCACGGCTTATGTGAGGAAAACTCTACGTAGAGTCAACCCACGGAAGGCTGCTGGACCAGACAACATTCCTGGCAGAGTGCTCAGAGGATGTGCAGACCAGCTGGCAGATGTTCTTACCGACATCTTCAACATCTCTCTGAGCAGCGCCGTCGTTCCAACGTGCTTCAAGGCCACCACCTTCGTCCCCATGCCAAAGAAGTCTTCAGGGTCCTGCCTCAATGACAACTGTCCCGTCACACTCACACCCATCATCATGAAGTGCTTCGAGAGGCTCGTCATGAGGCACATTAAGACCCAGCTGCCCCCCTCACTAGACCCACTGCAGTTCACGTATCGTCCAAAACGCTCAACAGACGATGCCATCGCCACCACCCTCCATCTGGCCCTCACCCACCTGGAAAAAAAGGACTCATACGTTTGAATGCTGTTCATAGACTTCAGCTCAGCGTTCAACACAATCATTTCAACACCTGATTGGAAAGCTGAAGCAGCTGGGCCTGGACACCTCCCTCTGCAACTGGATCCTGGACTTTCTGACTGGGAGACCTCAGTCAGTCCGGATCGGGAACAGCATCTCCACCACCACCATACTGAGCACTGAAGCCCCCCCAGGGCTGTGTGCTAAGTCCACTGCTGTTCACTCTGCTGACTCACGACTGTGCAGCAATGCACAGCTCGAACCACATCATCAAGTTCGCCGATGACACGACCGTGGTGGGTCTCATCAGCAAGAACGAGGAGTCAGCATACAGAGAGGAGGTGCAGCGTCTAACAGACTAGTGTAGAGCCAACAACCTTTCCCTGAATGTCGAAAAAACAAAAGAGATGGTTGTTGACTTTAGGAGAGCACAGGGTGAATGCTCTCCGCTGAACATCGACGGCTCCTCTGTGGAGTTCGTCAAGAGCACCAAATTCCTTGGTGTTCACCTGGCAGAGAGCCTCACCTGGTCCCTCAACACCAGCTCTGTTACCAAGAAAGCCCAGCAGCGTCTCTACTTTCTGCGAAGACTGAGGAAAGCACATCTCCCACCCCCCATCCTCACTACATTCTATAGAGGGACTATTGAGAGCATCCTGTGCAGCTGCATCACTGCCTGGTTTGGGACTTGCACCTGTAACCCTGGTTACAAACGGTATTAAGATGTGAATGAATAATGTAAATGGGCAGAAGGTAATTATTTTTTATGAGCAGTAAAACAGCAAATGAAAATATGTTGTACTTGGTAGAACTGACCAATTATATTTGAGAATGGTGTGGACGCGACGGAACAGAGAGCAGACGTGTTTCATTGCACTCTGAAGAAATTAGACATTTTATTAGTCAAATAGCAATATTTGACTAATATTGAATTGATATATATTTAGACACAATTTAACATGTGAAATGGAAGATTTTGTGTAAAAAGGGATTTTTAGTTGCTTAGATTGACGCGGCTGCTGAGAAGAAGCCTCGTTAACGCATAACGCATTAAACTGTTATTTTTGAAGAACTAAAGTTTGTAATGAGAGTGTAACTTTTATGAGATTTTGGAGCGAAAAACCAATTGAAATCAGTTTCTTTCTGAGTTAAAATGGATTAAAATATTCAAGTTCATCAGTGGTCTTGGTGAGTTAAAACTGAAATGTACTAATGTACTAATCTTTTGTATAAATGTTCATATAACTGAAATGTAAAATTAATGAGTTGCATTTAATTCATGGTAAATATACGATATGAGGCCACAGGTGATGAACGCATGTTTCAATGTTCGTATGTAAAATACAACGGCCATTTTTGATATCATTGTGAACTGCGGTAATAGATGTATGTGTATATAAAAGAAAAAAAAAACATTACTAATGATGGCTCTGTGACCTTGTATTCAAGGTCAGGTTTTTTTTGTGTGTTTGTTTCTTTCTGTTTATTGCTTTTTTTGGTTTCATCGTCTCCTGCCTGATGAATGCTGTGTGCTGATGAGCCAATGTTGCATTGAAGTGACGTTCACCGAAGTGAAATTCTTGGATTTCTAGAATTGTCCAAATTCCTGTGTCGTGGAAGGAGTTGGGACTGGCGAGCCACAAGGAGTTAAATTCAAGCTGTAATTGAGTGACGTTGTTGCCGAGTTGGACGGTAGGAAATTGAACCAACATCACCTACACCTATATTTCTCTGGTTCTTTCGGAGGATCAAAATCAGAGGAAAGACTGAAAAAACAAATCAGATGTTCAATGGGTTCAGATATATCCACAGAGTGTGAATAAAGAATTAAAAGACTGATTCACAGAACTTATTTTGAAACTGGGATCTAAGTTTATATATAAAAAAAGGAATCATATGTGAAATTATTTAGATTTAATTTGTGTTTCTTTTATTTGTATTGTTCGTGTCATTTTATTTCTACAAATTGAAACAGGGAAATGTATTGCATAAATTGAAAGAAATACCAAACAAGTGAATTTACCTTCTAAAATTTTGTTTTTTGTAAATTTGTTATTCAAAAGTTAAACTCAAGAGTATCATTGGAGTGGGTTCACATTTATCTCTATAAAGTAAACTGAATCAAATAAGAGAATAATACCTAGAAGAAATCAAACTCGGAGGGTGATACAATTGGCATTTTAAAAAAATTCTTCTATGTATTTTTTTTTTTTTTTTTTTTTCTATACGAACTTGTCATTTTGTTCATTTTTTTAATTCTATTTCTATATTATGCATTCCAGTAATGTGGTATAAATAAGGTAAAGAAAAAATATATATGCAGCTGAACCCAATACAGTGTCTGAGTGAGTCATTATTGTTGTGAGCTCCTTATTCTCAGTAGGTGAATCTGATCTTCTGACAGAGCTGGTCCATATTCAGACCGATTGTGTATGCATTAAATTGCGTAAAGGGTTACACACCGTTTCGGACCGCAAAGCCCTGCAGAGGATAGTGAGGACAGCTGAGAAGATCATCGGGGTCTCTCTTCCCTCCATCAAAGACATTTACAAAAAACACTGCATCCGCAAAGCCACCAGCATTGTGGACGACCCCACACACCCCTCACACAAACTCTTCACCCTCCTTCTGTCTGGCAAAGAGGTACCGAAGCATTCAGGCCCTCACAGCCAGACTGTGTAACAGCTTCTTCCCCTAAGCCATCAGACCTCAGTATTCAGAGACTGGTTTGAGACACACACATGTCCTGAGTTGCACTTTAATTACTGTCACTTTATAACTGTCTGCTACCTCAATAACTGTTATGTCCATAGAACACTATCTCATAGTATGTTATGTTTAAATTACATTTTTAGGAACTGTCATCTTTTTGCACTACTGTGTACTAGTCGGCGCTGCACTGTCTATCACTGTGTCTATTGTCCTGTTCATTGTTAGTAATTTATTGTACTGTCCTGTACTTTTTGCACACGTTTGCACATGCACTTTATTTAGGTACTTTATTTAGTCTGTGTAGTCTCATGTGGTTCTGTGTTTGTCCTATGTTGTTTTATGTAGCACCATGTTCCTGGAGGAACGTTGTCTCGTTTCGCTGTGTACTGTACTAACTGAATATGGTTGAAACAACAATAAAAACCACTTGACTTGACTTGACCAACTTGTTCACCTGGGGAAATCACCGTGCATCCCCTGGCTGCCCCACCTGCGAGGGTAGTGAGAGCGGAGTGGCTCAGAGGTCGGGTCCGGGCAGCAAAAGTTGCCTGCCATGACTTCATGAGCTACTTTTGCACCCCAGGGAAGAATGGAACTGGGGTGGGGCGCGGCCCGTGAGCGCTGCACTAAGCCCAGGAACCAATCAAGCCGAGAGGGCTCAGGGCAGGGTGGAGGGTTCTACTCAAGCCCGACACTCGAAGCAGCCCAAGCAAGCATGGCCGCCAGCTCTGCGTCGGCCTCAGACTGGGCGACCACACCCAAAGATGGGAGCCCAGATGAGTCCTCCGCATCTGATTGCATCAGCCCACTCTCCGATGCTGCGATTGAGAGCTCAGTAGCTCAGACACGTGAGGCAGTGATCGTGGCTGTCAGAGGTGGAGAGATAATGACTGTATCCAGGAAATGTACACAAACGGAAAAGCATCTTTAAAAAGACGCTCTCCGTCAGTGCCACTCTTTTAGAGGAAAATCTACTCTTTTATTATTAGAATATATACTCTCTTGTAGCTGTCAAAGTGCCCAGGGGCATTCTCTGCACTTATTCGTGCACAAGGGGGAGAAACAGTTGAAATTCAGCGTATATCGAACAGAATACGTAGAGGTGAATGGATCGGCAGTGGAATTCAGCTCTCTGTGAAGCAACCGCTTGGCTCCGAAGAAAAATTCTGAATGAATGGTTGCTAGCCAGCTCCTTTTATACCTGTATGTCTGGGGGAGTGGCATGCAAATTCCACTCGCCAATTCCTATTGGCCTTTTCTCAAAGATCAGAGGTGATTAGGGCTCCCAAGAATGACTCGACACAACGTTGAGTAAGTGACAGATAGGGAACCCTTGTTATTAATGACAACTGTGGCCATTCGCTTGACCATGATCACGTTCCTGCTAGGGATGCACCGATTCGATACCTGGATCGGTATCGGCTCCGATACTGACGTTTTCCATCAAGCCTGATCCAAATTCGATACTGTGTGTTAGTCAAGTTGGTTACTGTCAAGCTCAAAAAAATTATATAAAAGAACCACTATAACACAATTAAAGTACGTGCATTTTTTGCAAAGCCACTGTGCGATAGCTCTGAGAATCACAAAAGCCTGTGTTTTATAAGTAAATATATAAAATACACACAGCTTGAGCGCATTATTGAATGGCGCTGCTCTGTTTACACCCACTCGCGGCTAATTTTAGCCTTAACACGGTGTGCAATATTTGAGCGCTTCTCACAAACAACATCTCAGATGTAGATGCTCAATAGTTTGGTTCACTTATATGCATTTAGAATGGCACCGGAGTTGCATTTTTACCAGAATTTGAATAAGAAGTGAATTAAACTACTGTGATCTTGCCTACAAACAAGCACATACAGGACATCCTGGAGAGTTTAGAATGTCAAAATAAAAGTGTGAGGGTTTAAAAGTTAAAGGTGTCACAGAGGCAGAGATATGAACTCAGTAGCAGGGTTTATTGAACAGATGATTGAAACAGTGATGTAAACATTATGAGTAAATCCATTTGAGCAGAGTGGCAAACAGCAGGTGAGTAATTTCCAGACAAGGTATAGACACGAAGAACAGATAACACAACAGTCTTATGAAACTTGCAGGCAGTAAAGAAGACACAGGTATGTTTGACATAGAGATACTATCGATGAGAACAGACAAAGAGTGAACAAACAAGTTGAAAAAAATACGTCTTCTTTTCTACTGATGACATGTACTGGAATTACTGTTAATTTAGCTGCTACATTATTCAGTATACTGGTTAATAATAACGTTTTTCTTTAATATTTTCTTTGAGGTTGTGTCGAAGAAGCGACACTAGGGGTCTCTCTTGAGCGCCGAATATGCCTCTGATCTGTGAAAAAAGGCCAATGAGAGTTGGCGAACAGTATTTGCATACCCCGCCCCCGGACATACGTGTACAAAGGCGAGGGAAATACGCTCGTTCATTCAGTAATTTTCTTCGGAGCCGATGGTCGTGTATGCAGCCTGCTTCGAGTCACACACACCTGCTTCTATTCCTCTAATGCTCTGCTTGCTGTTGGATCTACAGCGCACTTCAGCGGCTTTCTCCTTCTCTGCACGGCAGTGCAGTTTGCACCTGGCGCTTCGACAGCGCAGAGAATTGAACCAGAGTTACATTGAAAGAGTGATTTTCTCTGTAAAAGTGTTTATTTCTCTGAAAGAGCATTACACAGCGGCGTTGAACGTCCTTTTCAGGACGCGGTGTAATTTCTGGATGTGGTGATTTCTCCCCACCTCTCACGGTCATAAAAGCTGCCTTGCGTGCCTGGGCTGCGATCACACACATGCAGCGTTTTATGAATGGTTCATGTTCTCACTGCGAGAACATAGCCATGGCAACAATGCGGTCACACGGCTTTCTTTTGTCATGAGAGAAAGCCACTTCAGCAGCCCCCCGTGCCCGCCTCCTTCCTACGGGATTGACACAGGCGCCACGGGCGATGAAGGCGATTTGGGGACTATGACGGGCTCTGTTCGCTGGGTAAACCCCCTCAAACCTCCGCCTCCCCGGCACGTTTGCTTGCTTCAGAATTGGATGACATCACCGCTGCATCGGAGAGCATTACAGCGGTGTCTGATGCTGATGACTCGCCTGGGCCGCCACCTTCGGGTCTGCTCGCCCAGCCTGAGCCTGACACACGGAGGTCCGCTATGCTTTCCCGGGCTACTTGATTGGTCCCGCAGGCATGTGTGCCGCTCTCAGCTGCGCCCCCCCCCCCCCCCGGATCCTTTCTTCTCGGACGTGCATGACGAGTTGAGCAAAGCCAAGGCTTCTTCGCTCCTCCGCTCTCACTACCCTCGCGGTGGAACGGTCGTACCATTTCGACCGCTTCCGCCCTGCACGCCACGGCCCTTCCTGCAACCAACGCCAGGGTTACCTGGCCCGCAAATGCTGTTCTCACAGCACTCTGCCGCCAGATCTCAACGCGGACCACCTGCCTCCAGCCCCCACAACTGTTCCCCGGCCGGCCGGTTCCGTCGAGTCTAGAGGACGCCTACCCTGGACCTCCTCCTGCTCAGTTACTAACCCGCCCCCTGCCGGGTGTGCGGAGCAAGTTATGTGCTCGAGTCTTTCTCAGCACCAGAGCCTCGGGATGCATCACCGCCTAACGATGGCGCTTTACTTGCTCCGCCCCGCTGCGAAGCCCCGCCGGGTATGTCAAAATAATCGTCCCCTTGGTGCCCTTAGCGCGGCTCTCACTCCCAACCCGTCTCGCTGGCTGGCCCGGACCATCCGACTCGGTTACGCAATTCAGTTTGCCAGGCTTCCGCCCCCCCCCGCAGTACACGGCGTACATGCCAAGTCCGCATGGAAATCGCTACTCTCTTATTGAAAGACGTGATAGAGCCTGTCCCTCCAACCAAGATGAAGAAGGGTCTCTACAGCCCTTACTTCATCATACCCAAGAAAGGCGGCAGCTTATGACCGATCTTGGACTTGCGAGTTCTCAACCAAGCATTGCACAAACTCCCGTTCAAAATGCTCATGCAGAAACACATCTTAATCTGCGTTCGACATCTAGATTGGTCCGCAGCGGCAGACCTGATGGACGCATACTTCCACATCTCAAATTTGCCTAGACACCACCCCTTTCTGCAGTTCGCGTTCGATGGCCAGGCATATCAGTACAAGTCCTCCCCTTCGGCAGGTCTCTGTCCCCTCGCGTCTTCACAAAAATCGCAGAGGCAGCTCTTGCCCCGCTCCGAGAAGCCGGCATCCGCATACTCAATTACCTCGATGACTGGCTTATTCTGGCCCACTCGCGAGAGTTACTATGCGCTCACAGAGACCAGGTGCTCAGGCACCTCAGCCGTTTGGGGCTTCAGGTCAACTGGGAAAAGAGCAAGATTACTCCAGTCCAGAGCATCTCTTTTCTCAGTATGGAGTTAGACTCGGTCTCAATCTCAGCACGTCTCACCAACGAGCGTGCCCAGTCAGTGTTGAGGTGCCTCGCCGCCTTCAGGCCAGGCACAACGATCCCTTTAAAACTTTTCCAGAGGCTCCTGGGGCATATGGCGTCCTCTGCGGTGGTCGCGCCGCTGGGGTTGATGCATTTGAGACCGCTTCAACACTGGCTTCAGACCCGAGTCCCGAGATAAGCATGGCGCCACGGCATGCACCGTGTGACAATCACCCCCGCCTGCCGCCAAACGTCCTGGTCACGACCGACGCCTCCAGAATGGGTTGGGCGCCGTATGCAACGGGCACGCAGTAGTAGGCCGTTGGAAAGGAGCCCAGCTGCATTGGCACATCACCTGCCTCGAGTTGTTGACAGTCCTTTTGGTCCTGTGGAAGTTTCTCCCATTAGTTCGAGACAGACATATCCTGGTTAGGTCGGACAGCACCACTGCGGTGGCGTACATAAATCGCCAAGGCAGCGTACGCTCCCACCACATGTCACAACTCGCCCGTCGTCTCCTCCTTTGGAGCTAGCAGCGACTCAAGCCACTCACATCCCCGGCAACCTCAATGTGATAACGGACGCGCTGTCATGACAATGCTTGCCTGGCGGAGAGTGGAGGCTCCACCCCCACTCAGTTCAGCTGATCTGGGGATGGTTCGGCAAGGCCCAGGTAGACCTGTTTGCCTCCCGAGAGACCTCCCACTGCCCTCTCTGGTACACCTGCTCAGAGGCTCCCCTCGGGGCAGATGCACTGGGACACAGCTGGCCAGTGGGGCTGCGCGAGTACGCATTTCCCCCAGTGACCCTTCTTGCACAGGTGCTGTGCAAGGTCAGGGAGGACGAGGATCAAGTCACTCTTGTGGCTCCCTACTGGCCCACCCGTGCCCGGTTCTCGGACCTTGTACTCCTCGCTACAGCCCCTCCCTGGCGAATTGCCCTGAGGAAAGACCTTCTTTCTCAGGGACGGGGCACGCTCTGGCATCCGCATCCAGACCTTTGGAAACTCCACGTCTGGTCCCTGGACGGGACGTGGAAGATCTAGCTGGTCTACCACCCACGGTCGTAGCCACGATCAACCAAGCCAGAGCCCCTTCTACCAGGCAACTCTATGACCTGATATGGCATCTGTTCATGAATTGGTGTTCTTCCTGGGCAGAAGACCCACAGAGGTGCGCAGTTACGTCCGTGCTCCTGTTCCTACAGGAGAGGTTGGAGGGGAGACTGTCCCCTTCCACCTTGAAGGTGTATGTTGCCGCTAGCGCAGCTCACCTCGACCCAGTAGACAGCAAGTCCCTGGGTAAGCACGACTTAATCGTCAGGTTCCTAGGAGGTGCCCGGAGGCTAAATCCCTCCCGGCCAAACCTGTTCCCCTCCTGGGATCTCTCGGTGGTCCTCACCGGTCTTCAGAGATCCCCCTCTGAGCCACTAGAATCAGTTGGCTCAGGGCCCTCTCTTTAAAAAGACGGCCATGCTGATCGCGCTCGCTTCCATCAAGAGGGTCGGGGACCTGCAAGCGTTCTCTACTAACTACACTTGCCTGGAGTTCGGTCCGGCAGACACATATGTGATCCTAAGACCTCGACTGGGCTATGTGCCCAAGGTTCCTACCACGCCCTTCAGAGATCAGGTAATGAACATGCAAGCGCTGTCCCGGGAGGAGGCAGACCCAGCCCCCTCACTGCTGTGTCCGGTACGTACTTTGCGTGCCTACCTGGAACACACCCAGAGCTTCAGACTGCTTTTGGGGGACAGCAGAAAGGGAACGCCGTCTCCAAAAAGAGGCTGTCCCACTGGGTGGCGGACGCCATTCTGTTGGCCTATCAAACCCAGGCCGTGCCACCCCCCCCCCCCCCCCCCCCCCTACGGGATCGAGCCCACTCTACCAGGAGTTTGGCATCCTCATGGGCACTGGCTAGGGGCACCTCCCTAGCAGACATTTGCAGAGCTGCGGGCTGGGCAACACCTAAAAAAGGTTTTACAATCTCAGGGTTGAGTCAGTCGTCCCGTGTTTTCTCAGGTCCGAGCTCGTAGAACTCGGTACACATCGACCGTCTGACTGGGTGAATCGCTTGTGTCCAACGCCCTTTCCCTCGGCCGAGGTAAAACAGTGCACCTTCTTCCCAGGAGACCCCTTTTAGGTTCCTGGTCGATTCCTCCCTAGCCCCCTTGTGTCCACAGTTCAGCGGAGGAACTCGCCGACCCAGTCCACTATGGGTACCCCAGGCTACCCCTACTGGAATAGGTGCTCCACAGATCAGGTCTCCTACACGGACTCCTCCTGTGTGTACTTCCGCGGTACGGTCACCTTACGAGCTGACCCGCGTCTCCCTTAGGCAGTCCTTCGCTGCCCTCCGGTTGCCGTGTTGTAGCAACTCCCCCCTCCTCGAGGTTGGATCTACCACCACGCCATTCTTTCCCACATGTGACCGAAGAGGCCATGTGATGTATTTTGCCACCTTTACCTCCCCTTTCGGGCGGGTGTGGCCTCCGCAGGGTCTTTTCCCCCTGAAAGAATAGGAATTTGAGTAAGACCCCCTTCCCACGATGCGGTAAGGGCCCCGGCTGCTCTTGCTCTATGCCAAGAAACATAGAGAGAAAAGAGGCCCAGCCAGGCTTGGCCCGTTCCCTAGTTGGCAGCGTCGCCTTGTTCCCCTCTAGGGTAACCAAAAGGATTCCGACGACTTTTTTGGGGCATTGGGGAAGGGTACGTGCAGTCTGAAACACAGTTGGTCGCTTGTGTACGTGAAATACCTGCCCGCTCCTGTGTCAGCAGTACACGTACGCGGCTCAGCACATGGCGTGATTTGAAGTGGACCCCTAGTGACGCTTCTTCGACACAACGTCGAAGTGAGTGACAGACGGGGAACGTCTCGGTTACGTATGTAACCTCCGTTCCCTGATGGAGGGAACGAGACGTCGTGTCCTCCCAGCCATGTCGCTTAGCTGAGCCTCTGAGGTGGCCGGACACTCCCGGCTACTCAGAAATATCCTGAATGAACGAGCGTATTTCCCTCGCCTTTGTACCCGTATGTCCGGGGGCGGGGTACGCAAATACTCTTCGCCAACTCTCATTGGCCTTTTTTCATAGATCTGAGGCAGATTCGGCGCTCAAGAGAGACCCCTAGTGTCGCTTCTTCAACACGACGTCTCGTTCCTTCCATCAGGGAACGGAGGTTACATACAGTACGTAACCGAGACGGTTTGTTTCTTAAAGAGTACACCCAATTAGTTCCACACAATAATGTAAATATATTCTATACTGATTATGCAAAACACAACACTTGTATCGGATCGGGATCGGTATTGACAAATACAAGATTTGCAATTTCAGAATCGGAAGAGAAAAAGTGGTATCGGTGCATTGCTAGTTCCTGCTTAGCCAGATGGCATTCAGTAGAAGGCTCTCAGGAGTGCACATAAACGTCACTCCCTTCGAATGAATATCATACTACTGGCTTTAATAGGCAACCTAGGAAGTCCGTGAAGGGCTAATTTTTTAAGTTGCATTACAAGCTGTTCACACATTGGCAAATTGATGAATATTACATGGATATATTGTTGATGAGATTATTAAGCAAACTATTCTCAACTCCTACTCAACTGAATAAAATAAGGCAAAAATATTATAATAAACATTTCACACAGTGCTTAGTGAGAGATATGATTTATTCAAACACTAAAAGTGGTTGTTCTGTATATGTATTATTGTATTACAGTTGTAATAATAAAGTCTTAATTAACATTATGGTTATTTAACATATTGAGATATTATTATTAAGTTAATTGTAGCATTTGCTTACATTATGTTTTGTGATTTCTCATACATCATTTATTTAAAAATCCACCACTTGTGCACTTTTGCCCTCTAGTAGATGAGGCTGCACAAGGCAGGTAAGTACAGTACAGCACCATGAGCGAGAGTTTTACCCGCTAGGACGGGCGAAAGGTTACGGAATTTAACGGGAGTACAATACCAAGCTGATGCGGATTGATAGAAGCTGATAGCCCGTCTGTGACCAATGGTGCGATGAACAAGACAGCAGGAAAAAAAGAATGTTTAGTGATAAGTCAAAAGAATATCACAATATATTTTACTGTACCTATATCTGATTATTAATCAAATAAGGGAACTCGTAGCACGGACATTTTTTGCCCCCATATTTTGAATTTCGGGGTTATTTTTGTCAATTTCAGTGGCATTTTTGCCACAAGTCCCCATTAATTTCTGACACTATTGGCATTGTATCTTACTAAGGTATTTAAAAATGTATTTTAGACATAGTAGCAAGTAAACAAGATATCCCCACATATATGTCAAACTTTATTGTGTTAATGTTTGACAGTTAAAACATTGTCTACCTTAAAAAAGTTATGTTTGATCAGCGGTTAAACATGTTCAGACGGTTCCCTTGTACCTGAATGAACGGCTCCTTTCCAGAATAAAATGAAATATGCTGAAAATCACAGTATTACAGTTCTTGTATAGCGACAAGGCAGAATGTCTTGAAGAAGCTTGAGAAGCGAGAACACAGTTAATGCAAGCTGCTAAGCTCATGATCCGTCATGTGCATTTTAGTTTCTAAACAGATTTTGTGCTTTTCTTCCCAAAGATTTAGAAATATGATGTTTTGTTTTTTGTACTTTGTAATTGTGGTGAAAAATAACTGTAGTAATTTTGAATATTTCATTTTTAATCAACTCAAGTAAAAGTTCTCTTATTTATTTATACTTAAAAAGTAGAAACTTTTGAAAAATGTACTCAAATACAGTGACGACAGTAGTTGTAATTCATTACTTTCCACCACTTGTCATGATTCACCCCCCAAACTCTGAAAATCTGGGCTTTAGAAAACACTATTCCCACTATTAATTTTGACATCGTGCTGGCTTTCATGTGTTCTCATGTCAAGACTAAATCATTGCTTTGTTCAATCAGCTGTGCTACAGAGCCAACTGAAGTGCTTTAGTGAATGCAATCCATAAAGATGACAACGACTAGCTTCCATTCCATAGTAACAAAACTGAACATGTGCTTATGAAGGTAATCGCTGTATATGGGGTCTTTTATTCTGTTCATTGCAGAGAGCATAATTGCAGTCCCTCCTGTAGCGAGGGTATTCAGTGTGTCTAAGTATAGATGTGCACTAAAGTTCCCCTCATGAATGCAGTTTCTTGCGATTGATCTCCATTTCTGTGTCTTATTTAAGTGTTCAATGGCAGTGGGTTGTTGAGTAGGATCATTCACACTGATCTAAGATTATTAGTCCATTAGTGACAACAGATTGATCTATCTATCTATGTCTGTCTTGTCTGTCATTCTATATATCTGTACATCGTTCTAACTCCTTCTGTCGGTCGTTGTATCTATCTGTATGTCTGTCATTCAGTCAGTCGGCCTGTCTGTCGATCCATCTATCTATTGTTCTATCGGTCGTTCTCTCTATCTGTCTGTCATTCTATCTGTCTGTCTGTTGGTCGGTCTGTCTGTCATTCTATCTGTAATTCTATCTATCTATCTTGGTTGGTCTGTCAATCTATCTGTCTGTCTGTCATTCTATCTATAATTTATCTACCTATCTATCTATTTGTCGATCGGTCAGTCTGTCTATCTGTCTGTCGGTTTGTCGTTCTATCTATCCGTCTGTTTGACAGTCAGTCTGTCTGTTGTTCTATCTATCTGTCTGCCATTCTGTCATTATATATATATATCTGTCTGTCTTGTCTATCGGCCTGTATATCATTCTATCTGTCTGTCGTTCTATCTATCTGTCTGTTGGTCAGTCTGTCATTGTATCTGTCTGTTGTTTGGTCAGTCGGTCGGTCCGTCAATATATCTGTATGTCGTTTTATCTGTCTGTCTGTTGGTCGATTAATCCATCTGTCATTCTATCTATCTGTCTGTCGGTCAGTCAGTCTATCTATCTTTCTGCAGTCAGAGGTGGAAAGTAATAAATTACAACTACTCTTATAGTTGTATAAGAGTAGTTAAATAAAGTATAAGCAAATAATACTTTTGATTCAATAAAATATTCAACTTCGCAACAGTTATGTTTCACCACAATTACAAAGTAAAAAAAAAAGCATAATACTTCTGAATTTTTGGGAAGAAGAAATGTATAAGTGCTAAATCTGTTTATAAACTAAAACGTACTGTCTGTCTGTCATTCTATTTATCTATCTGTCTGTCGTTCTCACAGCGGAAGCCAGCAGGCACAGCATCATGAGTACAACAGCTTGCATAATCTGCCAGTGTCCTCGCTTCTCAAGCTTCTTCAAGACCTTCTGCCCTGTCACTATACAAGAACTGTAATACTGTGATTTTCAGCATATTTAATTTTATTCTGGGAAGGAGCTGTTCAGGTACAAGAGAACCGTCTGAACATGTTTAACCACTGATCAAACGCAACTTTTTTAAGGTAGACAATGTTTTAACTGTCAAACATTAACACAATATAGTTTGACATATATGTGGGAATATCTTGTTTACTTGCTACTATGTCAAAAAATAAATTTTTAAATAACTTAGAAAGATACAATGCCATTTGTGTCAGAAATTACTGGGGACTAGGGGCAAATATGCCATTGAAATTGACAAAAATGTCTTTGAAATGCCCATACAACAAGTTCCCGTGTTTTATTAAAAGTATCTGATATAGTTACAATTACATATGTTCTGATCTTCTTTTGACTTTTCACTGAACATTCTTTTTTTTCCCCGCCGTCCGGTTCACGGCACCATAGGTCACAGACGAGCTATCCGCTTCTATCAATCCACATGATCACTGATCATGACAGAAGCAAATTGGTTTTGTACATGATTAAGTTGTAGTTGTTAGTGTTGACTGTATAATTAGTTTGTATGTATTTTGGGTACTGTTGATGAAGAATATCTTTTGCTCTAGCTCACAAAATCTTCCCAGCTTTGTCAGAAATTGAAAATGGGAGAAAGAAATATGAAATTGCCTTTTTTTTTTTTTAAATAACTTGAAATCACTTGAGTCACTTGTATTTTACTATTTGCACTGTAGCAATGCTTTTTTTCTCTGCAGTCCACAACCCTCAGAACCCTATCAGAATACAGTGCCTACCCATTTTTGTGGGATGCAGCCCACCAATTGAGAACCACTTTTTTAGACATTACTGTAAAACCCTGTGATTAGACAAAACCTCTCCCTGATTTAAGACCACTGTTGAATTCAACACGTCTGTCTATCATTGGCTGCCACTTCCTCATGCATATATAATGCCAGCCAGATGCATATATATGCTGGCCAAATCCCTTGGTTCTCTGCTGCCCACTCCTTTTGACCCACATTTCCATCCTGATCCTGATCACACTGCTTTATCAAGGACTTGAGCTGCTTCACTGCCATTCCTGTTAGCTTTTACAAAAAGCCAGGGCTGCATATCCACTGGTCTATGCACACTGGAACTGATGCATTGGCACAACAGTGTCAGACTGTGTAGCTGAGCAAATGTTGCACATCGTGTGACAGGTGTAAGGCACCTCCACAACTCCACTGCAAGAAATCTCAATCTAAACGAGACCTTAGGTCTCTGTGCAAATGAAACACCATTTAAGAGTACTCCAGTTTGAAGTATGAGCCAGGAGCCAGCATCAACAGTATCCTTTAGGGACTAGAACCAGACAAGCACTGCTGCAAAAAATCAGTAACAACTGCAGCAAACCATTGAGAGCAACATTAGGAGCCTTTTATGTGGGGTTTTGTTAACTCACAGAGACAGAGAAATGAGCTGCATGTCCTTTGAAGATCCAGACACTGTCCTCCACCGGAGCTGTTTGTGAGAACGAGATGTGCAACACAAATGCTGCACTCTGCACATGGTTAAAAAGCATTCAAAGCCGCTGTCTGTTAGTTATGATCTGATGCCTCAATTGGACTTGTTTATTTAATAACACGCCATCAATGCTGGTGTTACGCCATCTTTGACATTTACTTTAGCCTCTGTCACTATGGTTACAGCTGTTACAATACAGGCTTGGCTTTGTTTGTTTTTTCATACAGACAGTATTCAAGCCTCAACTGTAAGATGTTGTATGAACCGGACATTTCAAGAAATACACCTGTATGTAAATGTGGTTGTCAATCCTAACCTATGTCTTCCAAAGTGGGTGGTTCTTGGCTAGAATAAGCTACAAAGTGGACAGGACTTCATGCTCAATATAGTCAATGCACTACACAAGACAAGATGCTGGCCAACTTTCAGATAAAGGTAGACCAATATATTAGTTTTAATGATTAATCGGTGCAGAAAGTTGCATTTTGGAACAGTCGGTTTAGGAATTAAGAATTCTGGTTTAGGGCTTGTTTATAGTTAAAAGTCCCATGTTATCTTCATTTTGTTCTGGTCATTATTGGGATTTTGTTTGCACGATAAATTGCATCCAGAATTTTATTTATTTTTGACTCTTATTTTTGAGGTATTACAAGCTATGCCTTTAATTCCAAATACACTGAACATCAAATTAAGTTCTTAACTAAATTAATATGTAGCCAGAAGGCATTTGTCCTGTATTCTTGTTATTAACAACATAAATCAAATCTTATCTTGCACTGTCAGGAGCATATTGAGTAAGTTTTAATTATTTATTGTGTTACTAATTAAAAATATAGTAATATATGTAAATGGTCTGCACTTATATAGCGCTTTTTTTAACCTTAGTGGTCCCAATCTATGTCCCAATCACCTATTCACAAACACATTCACACTCACACTTCAATGGCGGCAGAGCTGCCATACAAGGCGCTAGCCTGCCATTGGGAGCAACTTGGGTTCAGTGTTTCAGTGTCTTGCTCAAGGACACTTCGGAATGTGGAGTCATGTGGGCCAGGAATCGACCCGCCAACCCTGCGATTGGCAGCCGACCCGCTCTACCACCTTAGCCACAGCCGCCCCAGATATAATTTAGAAAATTTACACCCATTTCTGGTACTAAGAACAGTACCTACTCCCCTCCCTATACAATGGAGGCTGGAGTTTATTTTCACTCAAGCAGTGCTGGCATAACCTTATCCATGTGCTCAAACTCTTGTTGTTCCCTCCCTTTCCCCTATAGTGGCGGCTGGTTTAAATACACAATTTTCCCCACCTTTGCTAATTGGAACAAACCATTATTTTAAATCAAATTAACCCTCACCTCCCCATTCTTAAATACAAAATCTTTGAATAAATACATAAGAATGAGTTCAAATGAGTGTTGAAAACAAAACCAATAAATAGATAATACATTTGCACAATTAAACCCAATAAATATTGAAAATTGGCCAATAAAACAATAAATAAATCCTTTAAACACAGTAAAGTCCTGTGATGGAGACCGACTCGCAGGCTCTCCATCACATTGAGTAAATATATTTTTTTTAATTTCTTGCAGAAATTGAACAAGTTTTTTGAGGCAAAGTTTTGCTCAATGTGATGGTTGTGGCAGTACAGTATGTACTTACATTGAGTGCCCAACTCACTGGCACTGCAGTATTATTGGAAAGGCATGCTTCTTGAATTTGCCCTAATAATTGCCAAAATGGTGCCAAATCTGACTCCAGGAAACAGTAAGTCTATGATTTTGCTCCTACATGCTTGATAAGCACTGTGTGCATAATGCAACTTCACTTTCATTAACAAATTTTGGACTGCAGTTCACCTTCGGGTATCATCTTATATACGTACTCATATTCCATAATGAAACCTGAATTACTTATTGATATTCAATGTCTGCTTTGCTCACCTCCTGACTCTTTCTCTTTCCATAATAAGTATAGAAGACACATTTGTGCCCCAAATGCATTGACTCGATGTTATCAAAGCCAGCACTAACACAGGATTTATAAAGTAATAAAGGAGATACTGGACTAAATAGGCCTCATACATCAGTACTCAAGTGAAATTACATTCTGTATTAAATAGCCCAGCGGTTCCATTACAGCTCAGCTGAATCTACAGCTTACATAATGATGCATTTTTGCTGAACTGGTTACAGTGGCTTGATTTTTTCACACTGGGTCACTTACTAGCAAATCTCAGCAACTGAGTACTACTTGCTAGATATGGGTGGTTTAAAAAAAAAAAAAAATCCAAGATTACTTTAAAACAAATAATCAAATCATCATATGCATGATAGGATGTCAAATAGTTTCCAATTCAATTTCTCCACAGATAATTATTTTTTTTTGCGATAACATCTAAACCATTTAAAAAAAGACCTATCATCAGCATCTTATCACGTGGCTTGTTCAGTGGGTTACCGCAGAGATGTAGCACGTGTGGAGGCTCACACTATTCTCTGCAGCATCCACGCACAGCTCACCACGTGCCCCACCAAGAGCGAGAACCACACATTATAGCGACCACGAGGAGTTTACCCCATGTGACTCTACCCTACCTAGCAACCGGGCCAAATTGGTTGCTTAGGAGACCTGGCTGGAGTCACTCAGCATGCCCTTGATTTGAACTTGCGACTCCAGGGGTGGTAGTCAGTGTCTTTACTTGCTGAGCTGAGTATAAATGAAAACCCTGATTATGAAATATCGAGTCACAGTGTGACGAGGAGGAGCGCAGCGCCGGGCCGGGAATGCGCACTGTTGCAGGAGCAGCAGTTTGGGAGAGCGAGAGCCACACCCAGCTGCTGTGTGTGTGTTTGTGTTTAAGTTTTCGTTAAAATATTACTTTGATGCTTCGTACGGCTCCCGCCTCCTCCTTGCCCATTTTAAACCTTGTTTCATACAGATAAATGCAATTTGTCCCTCATGACTAAACTTTCCATTGTATTTTTGGTCCAAAAAAGTGATAAGTCAGAGAAATATTAATGGAATGTCCATTGTTTACATCAGAATTCTAAGAGAATAATCTTGCATAAAAATTCTCCATCACACAATGAACCCAGAGAGGTGTTTTTTTAAACTGAATATGAACTATTTTAATAGAGTTTCACAAACAAAATTAGCCCACCTCCAACTTATTTATTTTTTTAAAGAAGGTATTTTTTTTATTTTCAATATAGCCAAATTGCACAGCTGGCAGTTCTGACGTCTAATGCACAGCCAACCAATGTATTTTGGGTCAATTTTCTAATTACAGAATATGTAGCAATTGAAAGTGCAATTCTAACGCTATGTGGGTTGTCTATATATAGAATATAGAATTCTCATAGGTAAAGTTAATTCATGCTCAACTGGAGGTTTCAGGATGCGGTGAGCTATCCTAGGCTATGACACATCTTGATTGCAATTATTCACATTTGAATAAAGAGCACTTATTAACGGCATGTAATTGTGAGCAATATTTTATCATTTAAAATATTAAAAAGGTTCATAAAATGTGGTAACTGTAAAAGGACCAATAATAGCTTTCTGTACCAAGTGCCCTTTTGCATTCCTCAAGTGGTTATTTTTAGAAAAATGCCGAGACCATCGCTTACTATCATTTTTAATATATATTTTACTTATAAAAAAAAAAATAATAATAAAAAAATAAAAATAAATAAAAAAAAAAAAATAATATATATATATATATATATATATATATATATATATATATATATATATATATATATATATATATATAATATTCAGATAATTAAAATGCATTACATTCTTGTGGCAGAAGAGTTAATAATAATTGATAAGACAATACAAAAGTGGCTTTAGAAAACAATGTATTTTTTACTACCATATTATTGAACCTAAGCCAATCATTGGCATACTGTTCACAGCAATCCATTTCGCAAGTGAATTTGTCTATCAGTTGGAGATTTATTATGAGGGCTTGTTTAAGGACCCGTCAATCTACACCTGCGTCAGACATTCTTGTGTAGCGTCTCGGGTGCGTTGCATCAGAAACATAAATGTTTTAGGTCACTGTGTCAAGTTAAATATAGTTTAATACTTAGAACACAGCTTGAGATCTCTTAGTTCGGATTTGCGCTCCAAATGTTTTGAACGCAAGAACGTAACGCATGTTTGTGTTGTGCTGCTGCTGAAGTATTGTTTTCTTCACTGTATAAACTGCATGTTACCACACAGCTGAAGTTCTCTTACTGCCCTCTGGAGTAAACAGGTGGTTCTACAAGCTTGTATTTCTCAGGAATCTTTCTTATTACGGTCCGGGGCATGCGATTAATTGCATTAAAAAATTTTAACACGTTATTTTTTATAAAATTAATCGCACCGAATTAACGCATTAAATCGACAGCCATAATTTTTATATATTATAAAAACAAACTGCACATAATGTATTAAAACACTTCAGTTCCAATATACGTAGGCTTTTCTAACTTTTGTAGCTTTTTTACATTGAGAAAATAAAGGCCTCTATAAGAAGATACCAAAAAAGAAGACCAAAGTGTTCAGATACAGCTACCATTTAACTTTAAGTATGTCATGGTATGAGCTCCAAAAGGGGAGTACCTCAACAGATTAGTAGCAGAATAGCTATCATAGACATATTTATTTATTTTGAATATCATCATTATTCTATTATTGTCAATATCACTTTATAGGATTGTAGCTCAATGCCTCATAAAAAAACTTTACGTACGCATTCGTGTTCCTTTGGGATTTTTTATTTTTTTTTGCTTTCAATTAAAGTTTGCAATATTGTGATTCATTTTTGAGCTGGTTAGTTTGAATCAATTATTGGAAATCCTTATGGAGAAAATGTATATGAAAAAAAATACTTTCAGAACCAAGGTGGCTGAAAAAGTGGGCATTTACTTGTGCTTTATTTCAAGTAGTGTTAAACAATGTTCATTCTAAATTGTGTGCTACTGTTAAAAACAGTAACTTTCAAAAAACCCATCTTAAAATCAATGCATTCTGATTTGATTCTCCATCTATTTTTTAATGTAAGAATGTGTACTGTGTGACCAACAAAAGTATACTTTGCATATACAGTAGGTGGTACCTGAAGCTTGAATTGCTTAGATGGAGGGAAAAATCCCATTATTTACACATGGGTCAGGGGACTTGAATAAATGTGCTAATTTTAAACGCATTTCTTTAAACATTTCATTACATGCCTCTTTGGAATACTCGATTCTGATTGGTCAATTGCGCCATCTAGCGGTCTGATATTGCTCAGTAACAACCGTAAACCCACGTATCAGACCACTAATCTGGGTATTGCAAGCCATTTTTCTGCTTCTCGGATCATTGTGAGATCTCTATAAGTAAGCTAATAAAATAACTTAACAAATCAATGTTTCATGTGCTTTTATTTATCTGGCAAGTAGAAGTATAATAAGCTAGATAATTAGCAGTCAGACAGTCGTTAATGACAAAATAAACAAAAACAGAACTCCGACTGAGGTGGATTTCAGCTGTTCAGCTATTTATTTCTTCTCACATTATTACATAATTATACTGCAAATCAATGTTTCATGTCCATTGGCAAGTAGTCTTGTAAAAGCCTGGATAATGAGGAGTCAGACTATCATTTTCACTAAGTATCAACAACAGAACTTCAACGCAACTGGAGGTTGAACTATTCCGTGATTTATTTCTTCTCACATAATTACATAATTTCATCACAAATCAATATTATTTGTCAATGTATTCATTCATTTTGTTAGTAGCCATCCAATAAGCAGGATCATGTACAGTCAGGTTGTTGTTGTTATTGCAAAATATACCCCTTCAGGCTGATACAAAACCGGATCACTATTGGGGTTTATTTTGCGATAACATCCGGCTGACTATACGTTATCACTTACTTAACAAACAAAACTAATGTGCTAACATTATGAGAGTAGGAAATAGATTTTTTGATTTTTATAAGAGTGGGAAAAACAACTCACTAGCTGGGTTTCCATCCATGTATTTTTATGTGAATTTTGTGATTTCTCATAAAAACTGCTGGATGGAAACACCAAGATGCGAATAAAATCTACAAAATGCGCATATAAAAAACGTATACGCTTGCTTTAGAAACACGTTTACTGAATAAACTCTTATTGAATTTATTATTAATATAAGATCTGCATCAAAAAAGTAATGTGACTGAATAATAGCATGGTAAAGAATGGCTATCAAACAGAGCACTGTCAAAGATGTCCCTCTAATGAACACTTATATACTTACACAAATGGCCCCAGATTTCCATGACAGATCCCAGGAGGAGAGCATCTGTGTATGATTGATTCTAATACTCCAGAATTGTCTGTGAAAATAAGCTCAGCACTTGAGGTAAAATAGAAGGTTGATGGGACAGAAATTAAATCAGGTGTCAGGACATATGATGGTGTGTAAAAAGAAATAGCAGCTGAATTTGAACAATCAAGCTCAATAGCTGACAAAAAAGCTGTTTTCAGCCTACAAATCAATGATTTGTGATCCAGGATATGTCCATAAAGAAAAAAAAAGAAAAATTATTTGTACTCTGCATCCAAACTCTGTTTACTGCCCTGATTTTCCTCACAGTTGCTGACACCACTAAAGTGCATCCCAGACCCAGAGATGGTTCAGCTTGTTCTCTCTGATTTCCCTTACCCATTTTCCCTTACATCCCTGCACTCCCATTACATCCACTCTTTCATACACTTAGAGTAGTGCCAGACTAAAAAGTGTTAACATGCTCCAATAGAACAGTTTGTGATTTGCTCAGTAAACACACACGTCAGTCATTCCAGACATCAGTCACAAGTGATTCTGTGCTCATATCATATTCGGTATGTATACTGTATATTTACTGAAGCCTGAATCAACGGTCTTTCTTATGCTTCTGCTCATGGCATGTGGCATGCTTTGTAATAACCACTACCAGATGTACTCTTTTAGCAGCAATTAGCCATTTATTAGACGCTTATCTAAGGCAACTTTCAAAAAATGTATATCCTCCTGGAGCAACCTGGGATACTGGGAAGAGTTGACCCAAAAATAAACTTTATGTAATTATTTACTGTCATTGTTAACAAATTTTGAAGAATGACGTTGCTGATTTTTTCCATACGATGAAAACATGCAATGACGTGGAGCCATAAGCTCCAAAAAAATAGGACCATAAAATTGGTCCTTATGACTTGTGTGCTATATAACTTCTTTTGAAGCCATATGCTAGCTATGTATCAGGAATAGACTGAAGTTTAAGTCATAATTGGTCACCATCAAACCAGCAACCTTCCAGTTAAAAGCACTGAGCTTTAAAGGAATATTTTGGTTTCAATACAAGTTAAGCTCAATCGACAGCATTTGTGGCATAATATTGATTACCATAAATTATTTTGCCTCATCCCTCCTTTTATCTAAAAAAAGCAAAAATAGAGGTTACAGTGAGGTACTTACAACGGAAATTTAAAGTCAGAAATGTGGAGCTTATAATTTTATAAAAGCACCTACATTCATTCCTCTGTTAAATCCATGTATTATTTGAGCTGTAAAGTTATAAATTGTAATTTCTAAGGTCGTTTGGGGTTTGTTGACATTACATTGTCATGGCAATGAAATTATAAAAATGTCTATAACTTTGCACAGAGAAGGTTAGTAAGTGATTTTATCACGCTAAAATCCTGTTAATATGTACATTGTTAAGGTCTTGTAGCTATAATTTTGGAAAAGTGAGTATTTTATTGTAAACAAATTAGCCCCATTCACTCCCATTTTAAGTGCCTCACTGTAACTTTTGTAAGAAAATGGGGGCCTGGGTAGCTCAACGGGCAAAGATACTGATATGGCAGGGAGGAGGGCAGGGCCGGCTCGTGACTCAACACACCCGGTCCCATATCAGGCTAATCAAGCCGCTGAGAGGTATAATGGCCGATCGCAGAGGGTGGTGCGGCAAAGAGAGATCCTTATGGACATGTCCGTCGTCTTATGTGTTTGTCTTTTGAGTTTCTCATTGAACCATTATTTATATGCTAAGCCGGTTTCTCGCCTCTTCCTTGCCTGTGCGCCACTTTATTATGTTACATTGGTGCCGAAATCCGGGAAGGAAGAGGGATACGCCGTAGCAGAGTTCTCGCCACTTCCGTCCACCCCAACGAAGCAGCCCCAGCCATTTGCCCAGGGACGAGGAGCCCAGCTGCCTGGAAGCGGAGCAACGACCGCCGACCATGAGGGGAGAAGGGGCTCCTGGCCGACTGCCTGGAGTGAGGAAATGCCGCTGCCACAGGCGGAGGAGACCCCTTCTAGACGCTGAAACACGGCGGGGTAAGAGACCACCGACCGCGAGCGGGGAGGGGCTCTGAGTCCGACCGCCTGGAGCGAGGAAACCGCTGCCAGGGGCGGGGGGAGACCCCTTCCGAGTCCCCGAAAACGCGGCGGGGCGTTCCATCCGCCAGGGGCTGGAGAGCTACCTCAAATCCATCCGGAGGGGCGTGGCTACCGTTTGGTAGAGGGTGGAGGAGGGGCAGAGGAACAAGCTACGGCGTATCAGAGAACCGGCGAGTACGTTTTTATTTTTTATTTTTATCTCTATCTCTTCTCTCTCACTGCCGCTCTGCGTTGGCCTTTTCCCTCTCCTTTTTAAATTGTAGTGGTTTTGGGGGGGGACTGTTACAAGAGTACACACCCCCACACATTTTATTATTCTTTGTTTCCCTCCCCTTGCCCCCTCCCTCGTCCAGGTTGATGGGGATGACCTGCCGGCAGACCGCGCGGAAGGCGCGCCCCCCCTCTCCCCCCACAGGGAGAGAGAGAGGGGGGGATGTACGTCAGGCCGGGGGCTCCCCAGCCTGAAAGAACGGGGGAGGAATGTGGCAGGGCGGAGGGCGGGGCCGGCTAGTGACTCGACACACCTGGTCCCGTATCAGGCTAATCAAGCTGCTGAGAGGGATAAAGGCTGATCGCAGAGGGTGGTGCAGCAGAGAGAGATCCTTACGGACATGTCCGTCATCTTATGTGTTTGTCTTTTGAGTTTCTCATTAAACCATTATTTATACGCTAAGCCGGTTTCTCGCCTCTTCCTTGCCCGTGAGCCACTTTATTATGTTACAACTGACTATCACACCTGGAGTCGCAAGTTCGAATCCAGGGTGTGCTGAGTGACTCCAGCCAGGCCTCCTAAGCAATCAGTTTGGCCCTGTTGCTAGTTAGGGTAGAGTCATATGGGTTACCTTCCTCGTGGTCACAATATAGTGGTTCTCGCTCTCGATGGGCGTGTGGTTAATTGTGCGCAGAGATGGCAGGAATAGCGTGAGCCTCGACACGTGCCAAGTCTCTGCGGTAACGTGCCCAACAAGCCATATGATAAGATGCGTGGGCTGACTGACTCAGAAGTGGAGGCAACTGAGAATCGGCCTCCACCACCTGAATTGTGGTGTGCAACTGCACCACCACGAGGACCTAGTGAGCGGTGGGAATTGGGCATGCCAAATTGGGGAGAGAAAAATAATAATTTTTAAAAAAAGAAATGGAGGGACAAGCTAAAATAAATGTTTGTGGTAATCAATATTATGCCACAAATGCTATTGAATGAGCTTAACTTAACCTGTGATGTTTGATATACAGAGTAAACATGTTTTTTTCTATTTGTACCAGACTATTCAGGTCAATCAATATCCACTGCTCTCTCTGTCTCTCACATTTGTTCTCTCAACACACACTGGGGGATTATCTGATAGACAGACAGTCTTTTTTTTTCCCAGTTTGCCCTAAAGTAACTTATCTACCTCAATCTGTCAACAAAGGCTGTTTCCTCTTTAGCAAATGTTTTCTCTCTGTCCTTCATTTTTATTTCCACCTTTAAACTTTGTTTTTGTTCTATTCTTAAGTCCTATTCACACCAAGAGTGAAAATTCGGTGCAAACAACATTTCGAATCAAAATAATGCAATTCTAGGCCTATTCCAGGGGTCTCAGTGCAGTCAAATCTGACTGGTGATGACTAAATATTCAATGAGGCGTGAGGGAGATGAAAACTGAACATGCAGATTAACTTTTTTTCTTAGGATCAGATCTCACTCTGAATTTTGCGACAGTAGCTAAAAAGATCTCAAATCAGTCTGTGCTTACTGAAATTTTAATCACTGCCCCCAGTGGCAGAAACTAGAAGTGTTGTTGAATGAATGCATATGTATGAGCTCAAGTTTCAGGGTGAAATGTCCACAGAGTGGCACCAAAAGAGAGTTGTAAAGAAAGTTGTTTGTAGTTTTAGATGATGTAATACAGTCAACAAGAATGCATTTATTATTAACCTTACACCCTAACCCAAACCCTAATCCTAGCCATCAGTGAAGAGTAAAAATATAATCTCCAAATCACGCTTGTCATTTTTATGTGAACTCGATTACATCCTGGTTACCGTGGCAGCAGAACTGTGTTTCCCATACTGAACTGTGCTCAAGTGAAAATGCTTCTGGAAACTTTAATGGAGATATGCGTGTTAATTTAAACTCATAGCATTTATACACTATAAAATATTGAAAACATCATTATGTGCTTTTTTTAAGACTTCACATGGCGAAATTCCATGGGCAAAATACAATCTCAATGAGAATCTGTGCAATCAGCGCACCTCCGGTGGCAAAGAATTTCCCCTTGCAGCTTTCACATGGAGTTCAAGTTTGACAGGTGAATTTGCTGCATTGACCAATAGGTAGTTGCCCTCTGTGTGGGCTGTGCTTCGTACACAGCTATACTGAATATTTGTAGTGGACAAGGATATCATGTTGGTGGTGAGTTTTTTTTTAACTTGTGCAGCATTAAAAAGTGGCTGTTTGTCTTTTTTTCACACGCGCTCAACATCCGCCAATGCCTTCTTCACCCCCCAAATTTGGCTGTGCGAAGGTACAGTATGTGTGACCACACCTTAATTTTGCTCTTGGTGTGAATTGACTTTTCATCAGTGATTGATTTCAATTCTCTCTTTTGTTCTTGGTATGTACAGACCTTCAGTCTTTCAACAGATTCCAGCAGTGGGATGAATTGATGACATCTGTCTTTTCACATTGCTTTTATCTCTTTTGTCTCCCATTTGAGTCACAAGTGTATCAAGCCAGGGTAGTAGAGCAGCTTAAAGACTAGTTGTCTAATAAAAAAACAACTCCCTGGCCCAAAGATGGTCCTCAAAACAAATATAAACTGGTAATAGGCTTGCATGCGTAATATTAGAATCCATCATTGGCAGCAAGAGAAATGTAACCTTTCAAGAGCCAATCGATGCAGCCAGGGCAGCAAACACAGATGAAAGCATCAAGAGAGGAGCACAGAATCAGGTATATGGAGAGACAACGAAATGAAATATTTCACCAGACCAGTGGCAGGAATTGCAGTGAAGCATGTAACGATAACCAGCATTTTTACATCCTCTGGGAAAAAGGGGAGATTAAATGAAAAGGAATAACGAGAAGTGAAAGAACAAGAATCAGAGAAA
This sequence comes from Moxostoma hubbsi, assembly GCA_032164185.1. Taxonomy (NCBI): domain Eukaryota; kingdom Metazoa; phylum Chordata; class Actinopteri; order Cypriniformes; family Catostomidae; genus Moxostoma; species Moxostoma hubbsi. The sequence goes on along the minus strand of JAVLUX010000001.1, from coordinate 20,911,898 downwards.
AGGACATAGCTGTAGGTGTTGTATGGCATTACAAGTCCAATATGTCAGCTAAAGAAAGAAGCTGTTGGAGCAGAGTTTGTAATGGAGGATCGGTTTCTTAAGCAATATTTAAATAGTAAAACAATTATGAAACACAAACCACATTGCATTTTTGCTGTTTTGTAAACAGGTAATAAACAAAAATCTCAAACCGTTGTTTTGGCCGACAAATACCTTATTTTGGGATTTAGAACAACATGAGCGTGAGTAAATAATGACTATTCCTTTAACATGGACACAGACAGCCAATTAAATCAAATTCAGTGCTAAGATGAAAAATATGAGCCAGACTGCATCTTTGCCAATGTAGTTTAGTGCTTCTATAGCAAAACATATAGGCTGCTGTTTGAATAGGTTGCAATTTTAACTCCTGACAGCACTAGTTTCAAGCAAAGATACATGTGCCACAAATCAATCTGAAATAAATAGAATTATGCATGTATGCAGTGGAACCCTCTAATAATGATGTGATACACAAACAAGCCATCTTCAAATTCTTAATCAGTTTAGAAAGGTAAGGTAACATCAACAATATATGATATGAAAATGACACATTTATTAGAAAGGAAGCATAGATGCACTAAAGGACCTATCATGCGCACCTTTACCCCTATTTGACCCCTATTTCATTCCCAAAGCAATAACAGCTTAGATGAGGTTCACTGATCAAAATAGCTCAATTTGTCACCGTGGGCACTTGTCACATGGAAGTAGTCTCAAAGGCTGTATCTTAGTAACTATAAAGTAGGGCTGCACAATTAATCGAAATAAAATCGAAATCACGATATGACCATGTGCGATTATTAAATTGCAAATGGCTGCGATTTAATTAGATAAATAAATATTCTGTTCTCTCAAAGTTTATTTACGCTGCGCTGTCCAGTCTATACTAAGTTAGAGCATTGTTACAGTGTTTTCAGAGCGGGTCTGCACTCCACAACTCCCTCTCATGATTAGAGTAACAGAAGTGCTCTGACTTCTGTTCCGTTTGCTTATGTGTGCTAAACGCTTTATTTACACTAAACTGACGCGTCCTACGTGAAGCGTTTTATATTATTATAAGCGGTAGCAGCATCTAAGTCTCCGCAAGGCACAGGTATCGAATACAACCGAATACAAGATGGGGGTATAAATTCAATAATATAAATGTATTAAATGATTGCTGAGCAAACATCATTAATAATGAATAACATCTCTTCATTCTCCCGTCATTTGTTTACCTCACGATAGAACGTGTCGCCCTTATTACACTCCCCGCAGAAGCAAGTGAAAGCGGAACTAATATTACCATCATCCAACAAAATGAAAAGGAAGGAACGTACATATAATAATATTTTTTTTAAGAGGGCTCAATTGTGAAAACCCCAGCAGTCTTTTTGCAGTTGAACATGTGGAAAACATTACCATCATAATCGCAGTTCAAATCGCCGCAAAAGGTTTATATGTATTCTCAAGAGAGGTGGATTTTGGAAGTTGGGGACATTCGCAACCTAGTCTCGTAGAACGAACATTATTATAACTACAGTTTTGCTACCTGACTTGTACTTGCCGCAGTGAAATGAACACTAGAGGCCCTACATCAACTGTACATTTTATTCACTTTCAACAAATCATGACTACAATGGCTGATTATGAATTTATAAACACTTATTTTTCACACTATTACTCACCCCTGCTATGTTATGATATCAAAACACTTTTACTCTAACACATTGTACTGTAAGGCTTGTATTACAGACACACCTACATATACACACTTATCCCAATGAGATTAGCTTCTGCAGTTGCTCACCCGATATAGTGTTCAACTCTGGACTTGGAAGACTGTGCTGAGCACAGCCAACTGTGCAATCTGACATGTGAGATGAAAGTGTCATATAAGCGACATGAAATGATGAGGTTGCTGCAGAAAATGTGGTTCATGTTGCATTTGCTTTTAGGACACTCTCACTTAAGTTTAGGTGTTAGTTAAGGGTAAGGATGTCTGTTTTGTTTACCTCTCATTTTTTTTTAGGACACTGTTGGTTAAGTTTAGGTTTAAGATATAGGTAAGGGTGGTACGTTTTACTCATTAATATCTCCATCTAATAAAAAACCTTGTCTGATTACGACACCATTTCACTTTTTGACACCCCCTGCTGGACATTTCACTGAGAAACTGCAGCCAAACGTGCAAAAAAGTTTCTATGGTCACGTTATGTTCATGAGATCAGTCTCACATTTTAGTTGGGGCACGTTGTCAACTGTGTTTCAAATGTTATAGATTTAAACAATTTATTAATTACTGTATTTTTGGCCAAAACATAGGTTTGACAATTTTTGTATGATACCTTTAATTAAACAGTGTTATGTGTTTCATGAAAAAAGCCTACTTTTGCTAAAACATTTTTCTATAATAGTCTGTTTATTGGCAGGTTCCAGTGTGACAACATGTCCCATATTGGGTTATGTCCCAAAAATTAACAGGTGGCTCTGGTTAATAAGGTTGTTTTATAAACACCTAACCACAAAATATTCTCTCATGCTCTAAATATACTGTATAATTATCATCATACATGAAATATATGACAAGATGTAAGCTGAGCAGTTGTTCGGAGCCATTATTATTATTATTATTATTATTATTATTATTATTATAAGGAGCTATTTCTACCAGATCTAACCCTTCAAATAAGTTTTGGTGTAATCTAATGTATTCAGGTTGATATAGTGATGTTAAATAACATTTTTGATCAATAAACCCAAGTTAATTTAGATGTAACTACATGAAGCACATTTTTTAGGTTAATTTCCCCCTGTTTACATGTTGTTCATAAAGTATAGGGTGGATATAGCTAAAGTGGGACAGTTTCTGATAATTTGCCATTGGTGTTTTTATACAAATAGCATTTAACTTAATGGTGATTTTTTTTTTTTAAGGAAGAATAAAAACATAATGATTAATGACTACCAGATTGCCCCCCTTAACCTGTATTCACCCTGTTTCTCTGTACTCATGCAAACAAACACTGAAACGATAATATAGCCTACAATATGGCACAATCAAAATATATCTTTAAGCATCATAGGCATACATGTAAGATGTGTTTGTGAGCTCAGCTCAGCATTCATATATTTGAACTCGTAACTGAGTGCACTTTACCTTCAGTGTGACAGCTGGAGGAGAGGATGGTACTCGGAGGAGATCTGAAGATGTAAGGTAAATACCGGGAGAAGCATTTCATCTTTTGACTGGGTTTAGTCTGCGCATCACTTCATATGGTCCTCGGTGCAGCACACGGAGACATGAATGTGTATATGATCACACAGCGTTACTTCAGTCTAGTCTCACAGGAGTAAGGATCTCCGTTCATCATCATCCGCGTTGTGGTGCTCGGGTTGAGCATGCTTCAACCTCCTCCCGTCGCCTGGCTGCTGGAGGACGCGCAGATGGCTTGTTCTGCCCCAGTCTAGTGGGTGGGGTGTTCGTTTAAAGGGAGCACCTGCTTGCGCATCTGTCCGCCTACTGGCAGACTTCGAATTCGCCGGGTCACATGGTGTAAACTTCGAGACCTCAAGAAAACAGTCCTTACTTGTCTAATTTAGCCGATGCTGACTGGTTTACAGCGCACTTATTACAGGCACAGTCCCACTGGATTAACATGAAAATTAAACTTCTGTCATAATTTGCACTGGTTGCAAATTTACAGGCGCACTCAGTAACTTTTTGCTCGTGTCATCTTGGACTTAAAGTGACACTTAGTGGTTTGGATGCTGCATTATTCGAAATCAATAGTTTTCAGTGACAGATGCCATTGTAGAAATTCACTATTCACAATCAGCCATGATTAATTTAATCCAAGAGTGAAAGTGTCCAAAAACTAAACAGTTATGATATTAAGTGAGTAGTATTCAGCGGGGCATGTGATTCTAAAATTGCAGCCACCATGAGAGCACCCCTGCCTCATGTAGAATAAAACAGCTTTTATATGGTTATTGATATGACTAGAGTCCCCATCTCATGTGAGTGGTCATGATTTTATACATACGTTTCAAAATTACAATTAATTTCTTTAGGAGTAAAACTGGGGGAACAAATACTGAATGCACCTTTAAGAAATATTAAACATATTTTGTGAATTGATTATTAAAAATAGGCTAATTTATAAACCTAAAGGGAGACCCACTGTGAGCTCCGATGTTGTTAATCTGTGTTATATGCTTCTGCTGAAGCCATCAGTCAGCATTATTTCAACGTTTTTTTGAAAATCCTGTTTAAAGGCATTGTTCACCCAAAAACAAAAATTATTTAATTTACTTACCCTCACGCCATCCCAGATGTTTATGAATTTCTTTCTTCTCTGAACACAAACGAAGATATATAGAAGAATATTTCAGCTCTGAATGTCCTTACAATGCAACTGAATGGTGACCAAAACTTTGAAGCTCCAAAAAGCACATAAATGCTGCATAAAATTAGTCCATAAGGCTAGTGTATACATTTTTAAAGTGTCGTAGCCTTCTGTTCCAAATTGAACATTACTAACCACTTTTTCTACATGGAAGCATTTGCTGTTTTTCAGTGACAGAAGTGATGTTTTAAATGCACAAGATTGTTTAAATGCTGGTTGTTTCAACACATTAGCCAACCTCAGTCCAACACTTATATCTCAAATAATGTACATATTCACAAAACTGTAATTGATATAAAGTTGTTCCTCATGCTCAATTGATGCTTATAAAGCAAAAACAACTATCCTAATGCAGATTATTTTCATGGTTATTACATTATATATTTTGGTCATGGGTCAATACCTATGTCCCCAGATGAAATATGTCCCAAATCTATTCATATTACTTGCAATGCATACATACCGAAATAACATATTTTACCAGCTGATAAATGCATTCATCAAATACAGTGCATACTCTGACAGTATGTCATTTAAGATGCAAGGGGTTTTTTCATCATCCAGGTACTCATAGTACACTTTTTGTTGCATTTTCAGTGTAAACATACTACTAATGCTACTTAGACTTACACTACAAAATGTCATAGAATTGTGCAGAAGTGTGCAATTTGGGATGCACAAATTATTCATATGTCCAATTTTCAAATATTTTTTGCTTCCAATCAAAGTTAGTAGTGTTAAGATTCACCTTGGAGCTAGTTCGTTTGGCTTCATTAATCTAATCTGTTCTTAAATTTTAACATACTATATTTGGTATGTAAATGTGGCTCATCTTGATGCACAATAATTGAATGCATGCACGTCGGCACGGACTACTTTTATGTTGTTTTTGAAGTGTAAAAGCCACCATCCCCTCACTTGAGACATGTACAATATGTGTCAGATTTGTTATACTGCATGTTAAAGAGAAAATGAGAATAAGCCAAAAAATGGCAGCCAGAACATTCTGAAAAATATATTTTGTTTTTCAAAGAGGATGACATGCGATAAGTAAATGAGACCAGAATAATCATTTTGTCCCTTTAAGTGTCTTGGGCACAATAGTAGTAAATATGGGATCATCCCTTGAGGGCGGAGGCAGAGGAAATGACCATTCATTTTTTGCTAAATACAATTATGTAGATTTATCATATGCATTAGTATAATATAGAAGTAACTTTTATTACAATATCCCACATGTAAAACATGGTAAAATGTTCATATAAATACACTAACAAAAAGCAGCAAGCAGCTCCATAAAATAATTCTCTATTACTGTATAAACTGTACATGTTTATTAATATTAGTCAGTATAATTCAGTGTAATAATAACTTTAACCAAAGTAAAACATGTAATTTTGTCATGCTTCAGATAGTAGATGACAAGAGTTGGAGTGAACCCAACTGCAATGTGTTTAATGACAAACAAAACATGTACAATATTTTTCTCCAAAACTCATTGGCCACAATTATTGGCACCCCTAGAAATTCTTTTGAGTAAAATATATCTGAAGAATATTCCCATTCACATTTAAAAATTTTATTGCACCTGGGTGACTAGGAACATGAAATTGTTCAGCAATGACTTCTTGTTTCACAGGGGGTATAAACATGAGGTAACACACAGGCCAAATTCCCTTAATCATCAATCACAGTTTGTTAGACTTAAGAATATAGTTCTGATGTGCGTCAAAAGGTTGTTGAGTAAAGAAATTTGCCAAGGCATTGAAAAATACACATTTCCACCATCAGGGCAATAATTAAGTTCCAATCAACTGGAGATGTTAAGAACTGGCCTGGAAAAGGATGTGTCTCTGTATTGTCTCCATGCACAATGAGGAGGATGGTTCAAGTGGCCAAAGAATTTCCAAGGATCACAGCTGGAGAATTGCAGAAATTAGTTGGGTCTTGCGATCAGAAAGTAATATATATATATATATATATATATATATATATATATATATATATATATATATATCAGACATCACCTACATCACCACAAGTTGTTTGGGAGGGTTTCAAGAAAAAAAGCCTCTGCTGTCTTCCAACAACAAACTCAAGCGTCTTCAGTTTGTCAGACACTACTGGAGCTCAAAATGTGACCGGGTTCTATGGTCAGATGAAACAAACACCAGAGATGGGTTTGGTGCACACAGAGATGAATTATCCAATGCCCATGGTTAAATGTGGTGCTATATCTTGAATGTTGTGGGGGCTGTTTTTCTGCCAGAGTTCATGTACATCTTTTTTTTTTTTTTTTTTTTGTTATTAACATTTTAATAAATAAATTAACACAAAGAAAAAAACAACATATATTATACTAAATATATTACATTAAACCCTGACTATATACCCTACCAAACGCAGATGGGTGTGTCCTTAAGACCAGGCCTATACAATTTAGAAAGGGTCCAATAAAATCTATGTTAAATCTTAAATTTCATAAGGCGAACCCTTGCATCTCTAGATGCAGACTTGAGACTTTTTAGAATCCTAGCTCACACTCCCTCCTCAATACCAAATTGAAATCTTCCTCCCATAATCTTTTGAGAGAATTTAAAGCTCCGTCCTCCAGACTCTGAATTAGCAGAGAGTAATACACTGATGCCTAATGACCCTTCCCAAAAGCAGCAATCACCACTCACAGAGTATCTGCATCTCTAGGGGGGGTGTGCTACTCCCAAAAACAGTGCAGAGCAGGTGGCGCAGCTGTAAATACTTATAAAATTGTGATCTGGGAATCCCAAAATGTTGAAACAAATTTTCAAAAGATCTCAATACTCCTTTCTCATTAAGGTCACAGAGTGTATTATCCCCCCTCACAATCCAATCTGACCAATAGAAAGGGGACTTATTAATACAAAGTTTAGGGTTCAGCCTAACTAGGCTACGTTTAAATAAATATCCAAGTTAAACTCTCTGGACACTTTTGCCCATATCAAGTGCAAATGCAAAATAAAGGGGTGTGACTTAACTTCTCTAATTAATTTGATAGAAGGGCTTTGCAGTGGCGAAATATGGGCAAGAACTTCCTTTTTTTTACAAAACCAGGGAGGGGCTCTCTCAGGTGGAAGCCACCAATGATCCAAATGTCTGAGAATGAATGCATAATAATAAAACAAAATCTTATTGTAGCACTAGACTCGACAGGGGAAGAAGGGCACGATGACAGGAGGGAGAACTCAAAGGTATGGGTTTTAATTTCTTCAAAGTAAAGGTACAGAACTGAACATAAACTACTTATAATAAACACAGGGTTTCTCATAAACATAAACTTGTAGGCTTCAGCTGCCAACACTAGACTGGCCTCCTCACTGGCGTTGTTGTGGCTCTTATATGCCGCTCTCCCCATGCTCACTGAAATCAGAGACAGGTGTTAGACATATTTTCGCTCAGGTGCAAGCGCCCTTACCGCTCCCCCTCTCCGGACGGGCGCTTGACCACGCCCCCGCTGCCACATACCCCCACCGCCCGACTCAGGCCGGGGCGTCATCCGGCCTGCCTACCACTCCCCCCCCATTTCTGGAAAGGAAGTCGGCGACAGCCATCTGCACCCCCGGTCTGTGGACCACCTCGAACTTAAAAGGCTGGAGAGCCAGATACCAACGGGTGATCCGGGCGTTAGTATCTTTCATGCGGTGGAGCCACTGCAGTGGGGCATGATCCGAGCAGAGGGTGAAGGCCCGCCCCAGCAGGTAGTAGCGGAGTGTGAGGACCGCCCACTTGATAGCTAGACACTCCTTCTCCACGGTGCTATACTTCGTCTCCCTCAATGAGAGCTTCATGCTGATGTATAGCACCGGGCGCTCCTCCCCCTCCACCACCTGCGAGAGTACGGCCCCCAGCCCTCTGTCTGAAGCGTCCGTCTGTAATAAGAAAGGGAGAGAGAAGTTAGGGGAATACAAGAGCGGCCCCCCACAGAGTGCGGCTTTAATTTGTGTGAACGCCTGCTGGCACTGTTCCGACCATTGGACCGGATCTGGAGCCCCCTTTTTAGTGAGGTCAGTCAGCGGGCTGGTGACGTCCAAATAATTAGTTACGAACCTTCTGTAGTAGCCAGCCAGCCCCAGGAACTGCCTCACCTCTTTTTGGTCTTGGGCCTAGGGCAAGTCGCAATCGCCGCGGTTTTATCAATTTGGGGACGCACCTGGCCATGGCCCAAGTGGAACCCCAGATACCGCACCTCCACACGCCCAACCGCGCACTTCTTAGGGTTTGCAGTGAGCCCCGCCCGCCGCAGCGACTTCAGGATCGCCCTCAGATGTTGTATATGCCGCTGCCAGTCATTACTATAAATAATAATATCGTCTATGTAGGCAGCGGCGTAAGCAGAGTGCGGCCGGAGGACACGGTCCATTAAACGCTGGAACGTGGCTGGGGCCCTGAACAAACCGAACGGAAGTGTCACGAATTGGTGTAATCCAAACGGCGTGGTGAAGGCTGTCTTTTCTCGGGATATTGGTGTCAAGGGGATCTGCCAATAACCCTTTGTTAAATCCAATGTCGAATAAAAGCGAGCAGTACCTAACCGATCGAGCAGTTCATCAACGCGGGGCATTGGGTACGCGTCAAATTTAGACACCGCGTTGACTTTTCTATAATCCACACAGAACCGCATCGACCCGTCACTCTTGGGAACAAGAACGACCGGGCTGGACCAGTCGCTGTGGGATTCTTCTATTACTCCCATATCAAGCATGGCATCCAATTCGTCCCGGACAATTTTCTTCCTATGCTCGGGGAGGCGGTAAGGGCGGCAATGAACGACCGCCCCCGGCTTGGTCTCGATATGGTGCTGGATGAGGTTCGTGCGACCCGGCAGGGGAGAAAACACGTCCGCAAACTCCTTCTGCAACCTGGCAACCTCTGCTCGTTGGCACGGGGAGAGGTGGTCTCCACAAATGACCGGGGTATTGAGATCTGGGTTTGGATTTACCTCCGGTCCGAGCTCCGCCCTCTCCGGGACCACCATAGCCAACGATACAGGGACCGCCTCCCTCCACAATTTAAGGAGGTTGAGGTGGTAGATTTGACGCGCACTCCCTCTATCGGTTCGCTTAACTTCATAATCAAGATCCCCCACTCGTCGTGTGACCTCGAAGGGTCCTTGCCACTTGGCGAGTAATTTGGAGCTCGATGTGGGAAGCAATACAAGAACTTTATCTCCCGGTGCAAATTCCCTCAGCCGCGTTCCCCTGTCGTACAGCCGGCATTGACGTTCTTGGGCCCGGAGCAAATTCTCCTGTGTTAGTTTCCCCAAAGTGTGGAGCTTTGCTCTGAGGTCAAGAACGTATTGAATTTCATTTTTGCTCTTTGTAGGTCCTTCCTCCCAGCCTTCTCGTAAAACATCTAAGATGCTGCGCGGGCATCGCCCGTACAACAGCTCAAACGGAGAGAAGCCGGTTGAGGCTTGCGGGACCTCTCGCACTGCAAACAACAGGGGATCGATCCATCTGTCCCAGTTTTTAGCATCCTCGTGCACGAACTTACGAATCATGTTTTTGAGGGTTTTGTTAAAACGTTCCACTAGGCCATCTGTCTGCGGATGATACACTCTATTGCGAATCGATTTAATGCCCAATAGATTGTAAAGTTCGCGAAGTGTGCGTGACATAAACGTTGTGCCTTGATCGGTGAGGATTTCTTTTGGAATCCCCACCCGGGAGATTATTTTGAAGAGTGCCCCAGCAACACTACGTGCTGAAATGTTGCTTAGAGGCACTGCTTCCGGATATCGCGTTGCGTAATCCACTAGGACTAACACAAAGCGATGTCCGCGTGCTGTCCGTTCTAATGGCCCGACGAGGTCCATTCCAATTCTCTCGAAGGGGACCTCGATCAACGGAAGAGGGCGCAATGGCGCTTTTGGGGTGGCCGGTGGGTTTACCAACTGGCATTCGCGGCACGCCGCACACCACCTGCGGACATCGCCGCTAATGCCCGGCCAGTAAAAACGGGCTATTAGTCGGAGAAGTGTTTTTCTTTCGCCTAGATGACCCGCCATGGGATTATAATGAGCCGCTTGGAATAACATTTCCCGGCGGCTCCGTGGAATCAAAAGCTGTGTCCTATTTTCTTTAGTTTGAGTGTCCTGCGTCACTCTATACAGTCGGTCATTTATAACTGAAAAATAGGGGTATGCGAGTGCGATGTCTGGCTGAAGACGCTGACCATCGATCACTTTTACCTGACCAAAGGCATGTTTGAGGGTTTCGTCCCGCGACTGCTCCAAAGGGAAATCCTCGTCAGGGAATTCCCTGCGAAGAGGAGGGGCGAAAGCCTCGCCCCTCTCCTCGTCATCCCGATTTGGAGCAGCCGAGGACGGCCCCGGCTCCGCCTCCCCTGTCAGAGCATCGCACATCGCACATCTCCCCACTTTAGTGCAGGACCCATCCGTACAAACTCCCCCTAACACATCTTTAAACGCTGGCCAATCGGTTCCCAAAATCAGAGGATGGGTGAGGCGGGGACTAACCGCCGCCTCCACTCTATGCTTTTTTCCCCGGAATTTCACTAACAAGGTCATCATCGGGTACTTGTGAATATCCCCATGCACACACCTCACCCTCACCCGTCTAGCTGTGCCCAGAGCCCCGGGTTGAACCAAGCGTTGATGGATGGTGGTCTGATTGCAACCGGTATCCAGCAATGCTTGGTGTGCACCCCCCTGGATTCTTACCGGAATCCGGTACGCTCCAGCCCGATCGGGGGCAGCATGCGGTGGATCGGAGACCCGAACCAGGGGGCGGCGGCGACTTACGACCAATCTTGGACCTGCGAGTTCTCAACCGAGCGTTGCACAAACTCCCGTTCAAAATGCTCACGCAGAAGCACATCTTATACTGCGTCTGGCATCTAGATTGGTTCGCAGTGATAGACCTGAAGGACGCGTACTTCCACGTCTCCATCCTGCCCCGACACCGCCCCTACCTGCGGTTTGCATTCGAGGGCCAGGCGTATCAGTACAAAGTCCTCCCCTTCGGCCTGTCTCTGTCCCCTCGCGTCTTCACGAAATTCGCAGAGGCAGCTCTTGCCCCGCTCCGAGAAGCCGGCATCCGCATACTCAACTACCTCGACGACTGGCTCATTCTGGCCCCCTCGTGAGAGTTACTCTGCGTCCACAGAGACCAGGTGCTCAGGCACCTCAGCCATCTGGGGATTCAGGTCAACTGGGAAAAGAGCAAGCTTACTCCAGTTCAGAGCATCTCTTTTCTCAGGATGGAGTTAGACTCGGTCTCAATGAAGACACGTCTCACCAACGAGCATGCCCAGTCAGTGTTGAACTGCCTCGCCGCCTTCAGGCCAGGCACAGCGGTCCCCTTAAAACTTTTCCAGAGGCTCCTGGGGCATATGGCGTCCTCCGCGGCGGTCGCGCCGCTGGGATTGATGCATATGAGACCGCTCCAACACTGGCTTCAGACCCGAGTCCCGAGACAAGCATGGCGCCACGGCACGCACCAGGTAACAATCACCCCCGCCTGCCGTCAAACGTTCAACCCCTGGACAGACCTCTGTTTCTTACGGGCTGGAGTACCCCTACGGCAGGTGTCCAGACGCGTCCTGGTCACGACCGACGCCTCCAGATTGGGTTGGGGCGCCGTTTGCAACAGGCACGCAGCCTCAGGCCGTTGGAAAGGGGCCCAGCTGCGTTGGCACATCAACTGCCTCGAGTTGTTGACCGTCCTTTTGGCCCTGCAGAAGTTCCTCCTGTTAATTCGGGACGAACATATCCTAGTCAGGTCGGACAGCACCACTGCGGTCGCGTACATAAATTTCCAAGGCGGCGTACGCTCCCGCCACATGTCACAACTCGGCCGTCGTCTCCTCCTTTGGAGCCAGCACCGACTCAAGTGGCTGCGTGCCACTCACATCCCCGGTAACCTCAATGTGAGAGCGGACGCTATGGGAATGGTTCGGCAAGGCCCAGGTAGACCCCTCTGCCTCCCGAGAGACCTCCCACTGCCCGCTCTGGTACGCCTGCTCAGAGGCTCCCCTCGGGGCAGTGAGCCTTCTTGCACAGGTGCTGTGCAAGGTCAGGGAGGACGAGGAGCAAGTCACTCTCGTGGCTCCTTACTGGCCCACCCGGGCCTGGTTCTCGGACCTTGTACTCCTTCGCGACAGCCCCTCCCTGGCGAATTCCCCTGAGGAAGGACCTTCTTTCTCAGGGACGGGGAACGCTCTGGCATCCGCACCCAGACCTTTGGAACCTCCATGTCTGGCCCCTGAATGGGACGTGGAAGATCTAGCTGGTCTACCACCCACGGTCGTAGCCATGATCAAACAAGCCAGAGCCCCTTCTACCAGGCAACTCTACGCCCTGAAATGGCATCTGTTCGTGAATTGGTGTTCTTCCTGGGCAGAAGACCCACAGAGGTGCGCAGTTAGGTCAGTGCTCCTGTTCCTACAGGAGGGGTTGGAGGGGAGGCTGTCCCCATCCACCTTGAAGGTGTATGTCGCTGCTGGCGCAGCTCACCACGACCCAGTAGACGGCAAGTCCCTGGGTAAGCACAACTTAATCGTCAGGTTCCTAAGAGGTGCCCGGAGGCTAAATCCCTCCCGGCCAAACCTGTTCCCCTCCTGGGATCTCTCGGTGGCCCTCACCGGTCTTCAGAGATCCCCCTCCGAGCCGTTAGAATCAGTTGGCTCAGGGCCCTCTCTTCAAAAGACAGCCCTGCTGATTGCGCTCGCTTCCATCAAGAGGGTTGGGGACCTGCAAGCGTTCTCTACTAACAACACTTGCCTGGAGTTCGGTCCGGCAGACACACATGTGATCCTAAGACCTCGACCGGGCTATGTGCCCAAGGTTCCTACCACGCCCTTCAGAAGATCAGGTAGTGAACCTGCAAGCGCTGCCCCGGGAGGAGGCAGACCCAGCCCCCTCACTGCTGTGTCCGGTACGTGCTTTGCGTGCCTTCCTGGAACATACCCAGAGCTTCAGACGCTCTGAGCAGCTCTTTGCCTGCTTTGGGTGACAGCAGAAAGGGAACACTGTCTCCAAACAGAGGCTGTCCCACTGGGTAGTGGATGCCATTCAGTTGGCCTATCACACCCAGGCCGTGCCCCCCCCTAAAAGCGGGTCCGAGCCCACTCCACTAGGAGTGTGGCGTCCTCTGGGTACTGGCTAGGGGCACCTCCCTAGCAGACATTTGCAGAGCTGCGGGCTGGGCAACACCTAACACCCTTGGAGATCTTACAATCTCAGGGTTGATTCAGTCCCGTCCCGTGTTTTCTCAGGTCCGAGCCCGTAGAACTCGGTACACGTCAACGATCTGACCGGGTGAATCGCTTGTTCCAGCGCCGTTTCCCTCTGTCGAGGTAAAACAGTGCGCCTTCTTTCCCAGAGGACCTAGGTCCCTGGTTGATTCCTCCCTAGCCCTTCGGGCCCGCAGCAGTTCAGCGGAGGAACTTGCTGGTCCAGTCCACTACGGGTACCCCAGGCTACCCCTACTGGAATAGGTGCTCCACAGATCAGGCCTCCTATGGGATTCCTCCTGTGTGTACTTCCGCGGTACGGTCACCTTACAAGCTGACCCGCATCTCCCTTAGGCAGTCTTTGGCTGCCCTCCGGTCGCCGTGTTGTAGCAACTCCCCCCTCCTCGAGGTTGGATCTACCACCGCGCCATTCTTCCCACATGTGACCCAAGAGGCCATGTGATGTATTTTTCCACCTCTACCTCCCCTTTCGGGTGGGTGTGGCCTCCGCAGGGTCTTTTCCCCCTAAAAGAATAGGAATTCGGAAGAGATAAGACCCCCTTCACTCGATGCGGTAAGGGCCCCGGCTGCTCTTGCTCTATGCCGAGAAAACATAGAGAGAAAAGAGGCCCAGCCAGGCTTGGCCCGTTCCCTAGTTGGGAGCGTCACCTTGTTCCCCCCTAGGATAACCAAAAGGATTCTGACGCTTTTTCGGGGCATTGGGGAAGAGTACGTGCAGCCTGAACACAGTTGGTCGCTTGTGCACGTAGAAATACCTGCCCGCTTCTGTGTCAGCAGTACACGTACACAGCTCAGCGCATGGCGAGTTTTGAAGTGGACCCCTAGTGTCGCTTCTTCGACACGATGTCGAAGTGAGCGACAGACGGGGAATGTCTCGGTTACGTATGTAACCTCCGTTCCCTGATGGAGGGAACGAGACGTCGTGTCTTCCCGGCCACGTCGCTGAGCCGAGCCGTGTTCCGCTGAGGTGCCCGGAACACTCCCGTCTCCTCAGAAAAATCCTGAATGAACGAGCGTATTTCCCTCGCCTTTATATCCGTATCCGGAGGCTGGGTATGCAAATACTGTTCGCCAACTCTCATTGGCCTTTTTTCATAGATCAGAGGCATCTTTCGGCGCTCAAGAGAGACCCCTAGTGTCGCTTCTTCGACACGACGTCTCGTTCCCTCCATCAGGGAACGGAGGTTACATACATAACTGAGACGTTCTAGTGGGCTTACACACTTTTGCTTCACTATGATCAAGGATTGAGTCCATCAATAGATTAAAGTCTCCTCCCAATATTGTATCATGAGGGGCACCAGCAGCTTGCAACATCCCTTCAAGATCTAAAGAAAAGCCCTGATCAGCATTAGGTGTGTAAATATTAGCAAAAATCAACCTTTACCCCTGAATTTCTCCTAAAACAATAACGACTCTTCCTAATTTATCTTTAATCTGTTTGAGACATTTGAATTGTAGAGGTTTATTTATCAGTATAATGACACCCCTACTCTCATTTGAGTCAGCGCTAAAGAAAACATGCCCATCCCATATCTTCCCAAATGATTCAGCTTCCTGAGGGAAAGATGCATTTCTTGAAGAAACATTATATCATATTTCTTACATTTAAGAAAATAAATAACCTTCCTTTTTTATGGGGTGTCCCCAGGCCCACGTTAACCTGCCTCAGGCCCTGGGGCTGAGAGGTTTTGTAGTTCAACAACAAAAAAAAAAGTCTAATGACCACGTTTGTCTATATACAACAAAAGCAGTATATAGTAAAAGTTTCTCTCGGGGAGATATAGCCTAACGAAGATGGTATTCTATAAAAAAATCCACAACAATAAAAGTATTAATTTCTTTCCCAACATGTTTTTTTTTAATATAAATTCTTACTAACCGCAAGCTTTTGAATGGTAGTGTATAATGCTACAAAAGTTTCAAAAAAAAAATGTACACAACTGTTTTCAACATTGATAATAATCATAAATGTTTGTTGAGCATCAAATCATATGAGAATGATTTCTGAAGGATCATGTGATGAAGACTGAAGTAATGATGGTGAAAATTCAGCTTTAATCGCAGAAATAAATTATATTTTATTGTATTATTACTTTAAATTGTAATAATATTTCATAGTATTACTGTTTTTAGAATATTTTTGATCAAATCAATGCAGGCTTGGTGAGCAGAAGATACTTATGAACTTTTGAACATCCAACAGAATGATTCTAGCTTTATTTACCGATGTAGAATTTACCCTAAAAACAACTGGATGATTAATGTGACACTGTGATAATAATGTTTGTTCCAAAAGACTTAATTAAATGCATGAAACTAGTTTATTAGATATTAAACATATAAATTGTGACAAAACAGTCTGTGTGTTGGTAGGGATTTTTCAACGATTTTAGTGCATATGATTTGTACATAACGTTAGGTTCGTCCAGTAGGAGGCGGGAAAGGACTGTTATGAGTGAGTAAGTCAGTCAGCAGACTATTCAACCATTTCAGTGAAAAAGGCTGCTTTATTCAGGAACAAACAATGCTATGGCTATCAATGTCAATCATTGCTATTTCAAGAGTGAATCCCGCATAAATACGGCGCTCTTTAGATGTGGGGCGGGGCGTTTACATTTTGAAGAGACATGGCAACTAGCCTATAAACAAACTTAATATAAATTATTGTAAATAATTTATTCACGAAATTTACCGTATCCATTTCATGCATTTAATCAGCTAATCAGCTAAAATATCTGAGGGACCCCCCTAAGTCTATTTTTTACTTCTTATGGGGGGTCCCGGATCCCCCCAGCCCCCCCCCCCCTCAATTCGAGCACTGCTTTTCCCGCACCTGGTTCTCCTCTTTTTCAGGTAAGCGAGGTAAAGGTCCTCCGGTCTGTCCATCCCCGTTTGGCTCTGCTGCATGCAGCCAGTCCTCGTCATCTGCAGCGCAAGTTAACGGTCTCCCGCCTGTTTGCTTGTCCTCTGCACTGTTCATCGGTGCTCCGCTTAATGAGCTCGACTCGCCTTCATTTGCAGGTTTAAAAAATCCTGTCAGCTTTGGAATCTTTTTTAACAATTCCTTCTAACTGTTTTCTTTCTATCGCAATATTTTTCGCTTATGAGCACCACTCTCAAACTTTTTCTTTCCCGACATTTTGATTTAGCTATCCGCTATCTTCTGTGAGTGACTATAAGCATACATTTGAATAGACTACTAGAGTAGATGACAACGCATGCTACAACTGTTTCTCTACATTCTGATAGGCTGTCATATCATGCTTCCCACGTGGGTCACTTGTAAATTGGATCAATCAGCAGCCAAAAACATGAATATCAAGTGATTGACAGAAAATTCGACAAACTACAAAACAATGTGATTTATTTTTATTGGCTTATGATAGGCCCCTTGTCTTCATAGGCCCTGGGGCTTCAGCCCATGTAAGCCCGTGCATTAATGCGGGCCTGGGTGTCCCAACCCGTTCACATTTCATGTGGAGAGAGATAACCTACTCATAGTAACATTTGACATATTGATATAATAAAAAAAAATACAATTATACAGACCACATTCCCCATTACTGCAACAATCAAACCCCGAGCAAAACAAACAGAAAAAAGAAAAACGTGCGTATTAACGGTTCCACGGATGATCAAGAGCCAAACTCACTCGGAGGCCACACAAAAAAAACAAAACAAAAAAATACACCATGGGTAATACACCATGTGTATTACTCAGCCCATTGACTTTATAAAAGACATCCTTTATGTGAGCATGTAGATACTCTGCGGTCATCCACAGCGTCCACTCTCAATCTGGCCAGGAACCTCAGTGTATAAACAATCCTCCTTTAATACAAAAGTTTCTTCAAGGAAGTGTCATTCCACAAAACAAACTCCAGCCACTAGGCGGAGACAACACAAAAAGAAACAAAAATGGCACCCAGCAGGGCCGGCCCAAGCCTTTATGGGGCCCTAAGCAGAATTTGATTTGGGTGACTCCTTGGTGCCACCAATATGATTTAATATTGTCAATGCTTGATTATTCGCACACTATAAATCTAACACACCCCTTAACAATTTTATTAGTTGTAGCTGTGTTGCTTACAACATACTAATGTATGCCTGACATGATTTTACCCTTCTACGGTTTTTAATTGTAACAGTGGCACACCTTTTAGCACAACATTTACCCAATCTTGTTGTCCCTCTGTTACCAGTTTTGTGGACTTCCTAGAGAACATTTTGCAGCAGAAGCAGTAGACTGCATCATTACCTTTTGAATAAGTGAGCCAGCTCACTTTAATTTTCTGTAGGTGTAGTGGTAGTGGAAGCTTCGGCAATCAGGTTTTTCAGGGAATGTGAAGTTTTCCTTTATAGGCAGTGGCCCTCAGTTTACCAGATTAGTCCTTTCTGAGTCGGACAGGATAGATGACAACACAACTGGGTCAACTGGAAGAGCTGCTGATCCATGGTGTAGGCTGGAAGTTGCTAAGGGAGTAGATGTGACATCAATCCCAATGACCACAGAAGTAGAAGGACCTATAAGGAAATTACATTAATAATTATAATTAGAAATATTAATCTCTGGATATTCTACAGTAAACTGAGCAAATACATAGGCTGCTGTGCTATTAACTTGCTACATCTGCTGAGGTTGAAACAGACATGGAAGGAACAGTAAGATCAGTGGATGCAGGTGCTGGGAAGTGCTCCTTGCCTGCAGAGGATGGACCTGATGAAAGATTAAAATAATAATCATAAAAGATAGCCATGTTAGATGACATATTAGAAGGTACTGCAACTGTCTGTCAAAAACAAAAAGGTCTCACAAAAGGCATGTCAATAAAATCTACAAAATCCATATAAATATATTGATCTGGGATTGTTGAAAACTCACCTGCTGTATCTTCATCAGCTGTAGCACTGGCACTTGGGGCAGGTGGCATTGGTTGTGCCCCACCTCCAAAATATTTCAAGAGTGCTCCTAGGGAAGTTTCATATGAGTACATATTTGATGAAACAGAATGTTATTTTCTCAACACAAATTATTATACACAGCTGCAAGCCATCTGTACACATAAAACAACATCTCTTAATCTATAACTAGCTAATTGAGGCATAATGATACTGGAATATAATAGCATTTTTATATGCTGTTTTTTCTCTTCCTCTGTTTTCTTCTTTTTCCTTTTCTCTGATCCAGAGGATTTGTCCTTTTTTGTGACATTGCTGTTTTCTGTCCGAATGTGCTTGCATACTGCAGCCCGTTAACATAATATTGCGTTTAATATTGCGTTTTTGTATAATTACCATTTTCCATTGACATAGTATATCACACAAGAAAAATAAAAAATCAAGCAGACATTTCATGTGCTCTTGGGGGCCCCTTGGTGGCCCCAGGGGCCCTAAGCAGCTGCTAAGTTCGCTTATGCCTTAGGCCGGCTCTAGCTGGCTCAGCTTCCTCAGACAATCGAGTCACTGAACAGCAAATCAGCCCACTAATATAAGAAACATCAAATGGTTTACTCACTCAATGCATTTATGATGGAGAGAGCCAGTTTGGGACGTGTCAATTCTTTGGGGCCATCCTTTTTTTCTACTCTCAGTCTGGCCGGAAACATCGAGGCAAAAGCGATCTTCCGTTGATGCAAGTGTTTCTTTTTTTTTCTTGAACCGATCGCGTTTCTCTCTTGTCGAATTCGCAAAGTCCGGGTACAAAAAATATTGTGATTCTTCCAAGAAAGCTTTCCTTTGCTCCATGCCTGGCGCAACAAAGGATCTTTATCAGATGATCTCAGAAATTTGGCCAGAATTGATTGACGCCTGTCTCCCTCAGCAGATCTGCAACTCTGTTAGCTCGCTCGATTTCCAGTTTATGACCTGTTATGTCGAGCAGAATCAGTAAGAGCTTGTCAAGGAATTTCACCATATCTCTGCCTCATTCATGCTCAGGAATTCCAGCAATCCGTATATTCCGTATACAGGTCTGTGTTGGACGCGGGTAGATTAACGGATAATTCCCTTTCCGATGACTTCCGATGACGTAATCGATCTGTTTCTCAACATCTGCCACTCTTGTGACCAACTCAGAGAATTTTGTTTCCATTGCCGTAATCGAGTGACATATTACAGCGAGATCCTCCAAGTCAGCAACAACCTTTGTCAGCATCACCGAGAAGTTGGACAGTTAACGCTAAATTTCTTCTCCCGATGTGCCTTGCAAATCGAGTCCCTGGCTCACTGTGCCGTCAGAGGCCTCAGCTTGAACACGTAAGTGTCGAACACGTAAGGATTTTGACTTCTTTGCCATAATTACCTCAAAGATCAAGTATGTAACTGGGTGTATCGAATCTCACCAGATTATAATATGAAAATATGGCTCACATGTCTGCTTCTCATAAGGCGTCACGTGTCCCAGGTCCTGTACATCTTGTTCGGATACATGGCATCACGGACTCTATCAAATACCAACAGATAAAAAACTAAAACTTGACCGCCTCTGCCAGAAAGCTTACATACCTGTCTTACCAACAGGATAATGATCCAAAACAAAAATCAAAATCAACACAAAAATGGTTCACTGACCACAAAATCAAGATTCTGCCATGGCCATCCCAGTCCCCTGACCTGAACCCCATAGAAAATGTGCTGTGTGAGCTGAAGAGGAGAGTCCACCAACATAGACCTCTGAATTTGATGGATCTGTAGAGATTCTGTATGGAGGAATGTCTCAGATCCCTTGCAAGGTATTCTCCAACCTCATTACGCATCATAAGTGAAGACTCAGAGCTGTTATCTTGGCAAAGGGAGGTTGCAAAAAGTATTGAATAAAAGAGGGCCAATAATTATGGCCAATGCATTTGGAGAAAAATATATTTTTTAATAATGAGATATTTTGCCTGTTTAAATTGTTTTACTTCAATTAAAGGTTAGCTTTGTGTGATTGTTTTAATGAAAGAAAAAAGGCTAAACAATGCAGCCCTTTTTCACAGCCCTTTTTGTGCATATTTACCAAGGGTGCCAATATTTTTGGCCACTACTGTATGTAGGTTACCAGTACCATGAATTGTTAAACTGTCCGCAGTCTCTAAATAATGTAAATATTTATAAACTTGCATAAAAAAACCCTTTCTAACTGGGGCAGAAAAATGTTAGAGGTTCTTGTTGCTTATTTTTAAAAGAGCACAATTTCACAGCAAGTTGAAGGGATTAAATGACAGCAAGTCACGCTGTTTATCAGCATGTATTCTTACATCAACTTCCCTATGCAACAAAACAGTTTTGTCACGCACACAAAACTAATGTAAACATGACCTTTGATGAGGTCACTGCCAGGAAGCAGCCTGTCATGCTTGTCTTATTTCGTTTTGTGACAAAATGCAATGTGGGCGTCTGGGACCTCATCATGTAAGCATAAAAATGCAAAAAGAAAACTCACATCTTGAGTGATGTTAATTGATGAAGGCATTTACAGTATAGCATATAGCTGAGGCTTCGTGTCTTGTTTCTTTCACTGTCTGTGGAATTGTCTCATATGTAATTAAGTCTTTTTTACATCAGGATCTTAATCAATCGCGGGTCTCTGGATACGAGAAAAAGGGCCCATCTGTGCCTCTCATGGATCAGCATATGAAAAGCCTAATACTCATAGTGCCAGTTCCTCCACTTGGTGCCACCACAACATAATGAGTAGAACACACACGTTGATTTTTTCATAAAAATGTTTAATTCTGTCATCACTTACCCTCATGTTGTTCCAAACCCATTAGTTTCTTTCTTCTTTGGAACACAAAAGAAAATGTTGGGCAGAATGGCAAATGGTGACTGAGGCTTTAAGTCCCAAATATTCTGCCTTAAATCTGCTTTTGTGTTCCATAAATAAAATGTTAATTTAAAAAAGAAAAAAAGAAGCTGATACAATATAAATATTTATTTGTCCTTTGACTAACACAGTAAAAAAAAATCTTGTTTCAACTTAATAAATGTAAGGGATCATGCTGCCTTTAAATTTTAAGTTGTGTCAACATTTAAGTAAACTTGACTGTTAGTTCAAATACATATTTTCATTTTTAACCATATACGTATATTTGCCAGGGTCATCTCAATTTCAGGGGGGAAATAAACTGCTATTTGATGAACAATGGCCAGTTGATGATTAGAAACTAGCATCTAATCCCTCAATCATATTTAGATTTACATTGTCAAAGAGACACATGTCTGAACACTTTACACGCAAATCACATTGATGGTGATAATCAAGAAACACATCAAGTAAAACAATGAGCTACATGACAAATAACTGAAAGTGACAACAAACACAACAATCAACATCATAATTAAAAGCAGCAAACAAGTGCAAGAACTCTATTTGCATAATTTATTCATGCCGCAGTGCACGCTGGGAATCTGAATACTGAGTGTGATGTGTGTAGTTCTCTTGACTTATTTGGGTTTTTTTTTTTTTACTTATTCAAAAAAATTTCAACAAACAAAAACTTGTATAACTGAGTTATCTCAACAAGATAAATAAAAATATTTTTTTTTTGCATACAGTCATGGGTCATGGTGAAGTTTATAACAAGTTTGCTGTTCTAATAAAAAAAGAAAAGAAATATATATATATATATATATATATATATATATATATATATATATATATATATATATATATATATATATATATATATATATATATATATATATTTCCCAGTGATAGGACAATATACAGTATATTATAAATGCAATAAATGTATAATTCAATCATTTAAAATATCTAAAAATAACTTTTTCAATAGCAATGAGGTTAGTAAATATGTTGCCCATATGCACTAGATTTGTAATTATTTTCTACTTTCAAATGCAGCTCCTTTTCCTGAAACCCGTTTTGATAAAACATCTGTCTCAATTCCCTGCTATTATATTTAATACAGCATAAATTCATGTTCATTCATGTATATCGCATGTGTCAAAATCTAGGACCTGAGTTCCGACCCGAGTGTTTTTTTAAGAAAAGTTTTCACTAAAGGTTTTTTTGATGTGATGGCACTTGGGCATGACTAGGGCAGTGTCTATTGTCTATTGTTCTAGTAACAATGTAATGCTTTTCAGTTAAAATAGTTAACATTTTTCTTGTTTGAATTTCAACATAGAGGTCCTTTAAATATACAAAATAAATGTTTTCAGAATTAAAATGCCACATTTTTGTTCATTTGCATAACATTGCCAAACAACAATACAACAGCAATATTGCAATAAAAATCAATGCCTTGAGTTTCAATGTTTTTGTGAATAACAAAAATAAATGTTTTGAAACTTAGCTGTCCTTCAAATCTAAAAAGCAGTTGTAATGTCATTCTAACATATTTTCCATTAATCTTGATAGTACATCTCAATGATGCTATATATTTTCAGGTATTTAAGAATATGTAAAAAGATTGAAAAAGTGAAAAAAATGAGGGAAAAAAACTATAAGCATATAGGCTATTTATTATTAATTAATAGAACAATAAAACAACACAGAATGAGCATTTTTTAATGCAAGATAAAAACTAAATGTAATTGTCCTGACTTCACAGCAACTAAGTATGACGATAATTAATTGAAAAATAAAAAATGTTAAAACATTTACATACTTCATTTTCATAATTGAGTAATCTTTAACAAAATAAAAACAAAAATATTTAAATTTTTATTAACTTAATTCTGTTATATTTTACTCATTTAAATTTGATGGAAATGTGTTATATAATTGAAATGTGTAAATATAAAAACTAGGCAAAATTTGTTTTTGTTAAAATATGATACAAACATCAGCAGCATTCCACAAAAAAAGAAAAAAAAAATCTTCAACAACTTATTTTATTTAATGGTATATATAATAAATAATCAAACTTGCAGGCCTTTTAGGGCTTCTTTAGTAATAGAACAGGGGAACAAAATGCAGTAGAGACATACAGATCAAAAAAATCATCAACGCATGCTTAACACAATGGTGGTGTAGTGACGACAACATTAATAATTCAACAACAACATTAATGCAACCTATATTACATTATATAGCTTTATAGAGCAGATATTTAACTGTCTCTTCTCATCACAAAACAATTTAGAAGGGGACTGGGTCAAGAATTGTAATGTCAGTACCTTATGTACATGGGTCAACTGTGTAAGCAAAACTTCTGTAGCAGGCATTTTTTGTTCAGGTCGTAGGTCAGAGCAGATGTCGTGAGCATCCAAACTTAAGAACTGAGCTCCGTGGGCTGAATATAAAGCATACACCCTTGGAATTCAGTTCTCAAAGCCAAGACCTTACAAATCAGTATGTACATCCATCCATCATGCAGGAATGTATGGTTCTATATGACTTATTAGAAAAAAAAGAAAGAAATGAAAATTGGTAAATATGTCAATAAACATATTTTCAATATTTTCAATCATCCAATAAAAATAAATAACTAAAATCAGATCATATCACATTTTCATAAGGAGCCCTCATCAATGTTATTTGGTCAGTAAAACTGGTTAAAAGGCTTCTTTGTCTTCCTGGGTAGTGGGATTTTTGTCTTCATTTCCTTGTTCCTCATTTAGGTATGATTTACAGTACACTTCCAGTAATGTTTGCTCAAGAATATTTTCTGCATGCTCAAGTGTGTTAGCCTAATATTTATCAGGTTCATTTAACTTCCTTACAAGTAAACTACATAAAATACAACATTTATATATAAAAAAAAAATTAATTAAATTAAACATTTAAAAACAAGAAAATATTTAGGTTTATTTCAACCATTGTGTTTCATATTATTGTAGTCTTGTTACTTTTTAAAGATTTGTACTTTTTTTTAAATACCCCATGAATTTATCCAGTCATAAAAACTTGAAATTATCATAATTATCAAGAATTGTTATATAAGTTCCATTATTGTTGTTGTTGACTATTATTATTAATGCCTAATTTCACATTACATCTGATAGTACATTCTGTTTAAAACAGCACTGAAAACACATTTCAATATGTATCTTACAATTTTAAAGAAAGTTTGCAGGCTTTCAGAGAAATAAAAAGGTGTTACAGAAATACCTCAGGCTATAAAACGCTTCCCTTGTGCAAAATGTAGCTAAACTATGTATTTTTGCCGACATTATCACATCATCTTAAAATAACTTTACTGCAAGGCCTTCAAGTGGCATAACATTTTGAAAACTCTGAATTTAACATCTCAGGTAAAAAAAAGAAAATAGGAGGAAGAAGAAGAAGAAAAAAATATATATCGAAAGTGAAATGCTGTTCTTCCAGACTGTTGATTGTAGGTTTTACCATTAAATCATTCATGACACTTTTCGTATTTGTGTCTATCAACCCACGTGCGCATCTGTCAGTCATTTATCTGAGTTTTATTACTCACTCACTCACCTCTTTAAACCTACCTTAATTTTCCCCCTTTTTCTCCACAGGTCCACATCATCTGTTGCTGGTGAGTCATTTCGGTTCCAGTACCAGATGAAGGATGCTGAATCATGTCTCTTATGTTATGCACCTGCAGTTAATGATAAGACGTGCAGAACTGCCGCCTACTCGCTCACTGCAGCATCTCTATATAAACCGATCGATTAGCGCTCATTTGCATAGGCGTTCGTTCCACACTACACACATATAGTCATGGGAAAGTCCCACTGCTGTAAATGTTGCTTGAAGTGCAAAGATAGGCCTAATTGCACAACACAAACAACCAATGATAATATACCCACGTCACACCAACAACAGAAAATGGTGTTGCAATCGTGTTTAATGGATCAAGGTTGATAGAATAACATTGTTTTTCCATTAATAGCCTGTTATTGCAGACTAGACTACGTGTAGGCAACGCTGGTGTTGAGAAACCCCCAACCGCGAGAGGAGGAGGAAATGTTGGTTAAGTATTTTATGCACCATTTCCGCTCTGTAAAGTCCGTGGGCTGAGACGGGGAAATCCTAACCCTATTCGGTTTGCCAATCAAGAGCGCGAGATCTCGTCCTCGCTAACTGTGATATGGCCGTTAGACGAATTTTTCGCTTTCCTTGTTCAGGAGAAATTCATTTGTTCATGCTTAGAGTTTCCAAGAGTGCTATTACACTTGCAGAACAGTGCAAATGACCAGACATGTGCGCGAGCAACCACTTGGTTTAGCTAGTATGTGGAGATTAATGGATGTTTTTATGCTTTCATGGCGTGCATCCTAACACGTGTTTATTATAATAATATGCTATCTGAATCTACTTCCCCCCTTCCTTTTCTGTTCAAGTCCATTGGCATATGCATACAGAAAGTTCCAAGAGGAACTAAACATATATAAATGGACCTTTAAATTTACACAATATGTCCCTAGGGTACAATTATTTCCCCAAATGAGTTATATATTTGACCTAGAGGTACATTTTCTTTGAAAGTATGGCAATCTTGTATTGCATTGTACTTTTAACTGAAAAACAAAAGCACTATTGTCAAAAACTATTGTGCACTGAGTTTCAATATGTTTTATTTGCATTTTTGTTTGTGTCTGACAGTGTATATGTCATATATGTCTTATACATCTTATGTCAGTGGCCCCTTCTTGCGCCACAGTATTCTCTCTCACATGACAGAGGAAGTGAGTCAGATTCTCAAAGGCTACAGATGACCTAAAGTCACCACTCCTGAGGAGAAAATAATCTATAAATAGGGTAATCAATGGCCTTTAAAAGTGCAAGCATGAGCATATGAATGTGATCATATTTTAGAATTTACAAAATCACAAGTTAATGTTTAATGTTTCCAGAAACCCCAAAAAAAATTGCTGATATTCAATTAAGGCATTGTGTATCAAATATTACAATAGTCCAAAAAAGTTATACTAATTATTGCCAAATAAACCATGCATGTTATGCATGTATTTTTCATATTTATTCACTATCCATCGAATAAAAATAAAATAAAAAAATTACAATGTTAAAAATTGTGTAAAAAATTATCACAAAACAATTCTTCTCTTTATGTATTGTTTTAAGAAGTATTAAATACCAGACATAGGACAAAAAAAATCGAGAAAATGAGTTTAAAGGTATTAGTGTTTTATCTGTTAATCTCTGCAATATAAATTTAAAATAGGCCTAGAAAGAAAACTATTTGTCCAATTAAACTCTCAAGTGCCTCATTGGTTTTTGTAATCTTTGAAAACCCTTGGTGGTATGCTTTCACAAACACATCAGATCTGTTCCTGGCACTGGCAATTGCAATTTTATAAAAAAAAATCAGTGTTTGGAAAAATCCAAACAAAACAGGTGGCAAAAGGGAAATTTCTGCCTGACCTAGACTTAAAACACCACTGCCAGATCAGTTTGGTAACACTCTATAACCTACATTACACTGGCATGACACACCACTTCCAGGGATGCAAATTAATGACAGGTGGAAAACGTGAGAAAGGCAGAGCAGGTGTTCCAGGGGTATATTTTCTGTTTATTTGTTGCATTCATGATTACTTCACCCAAATGAAAATTCTCTCATCATTTACTCACACCATGCCATCCCAGATATGTATGACTTTCTGTCTTCTGCTGAACACAAACAAAGATTTTTACAAGAATTTCTCAGCTCTGTTTGTCCTCACAATGCAAGTGAACAGTGGCCAGAGCTCTGAAGCTCCAAAAAGGACATAAAGGAAGCATTAAAATAATCCATAAGACTCCATTGGTTAAATCCATATCTTCTGAAGTGATGTGATAAGCGAGAAACAGATGAGTATTTAAGTCCTTTTACTCTAAATGTTTTGTTTTTGGCGATTCATCATGCATATTGCCACATACTGGGCAGGAATTTTCACACTTCCAGGTTTTGGAATGCGGAAGGAAACGATCACAAACTTTAATAATATGGGTGATCATGCCAAATACATATATCCCCTTTTGCTCCAGCATCAAAATAAAGATTCCACTATTGCATTTCCACAATTTTCCAAATGAAGAAACAAATTGAGAGCGATGGATTACAAAAGTCAGAAGAGAGAGGATGGCAAATTTACTGTCACTCTCTCAGAAGCTGTATTAGAAACCTCATCGCATCTGTGACAACTTGTTTTTTTTTTTTTTTAAACAAATTCCAGGGTGATATAAGGTTATAAATTTACACTAAATATTTTCTAAATTGCAAATATAAAAAGTTTGCTAGATTTACACTGCTAAATAAAGCATAATATATATACGTATACGTCATCACTCTCTGTGAAAAGGGTTCACAGATCTGTTTCTCACCCACACCTATCATATCACTTCTGAAGATGATTAAAACACTGGAATCATATGGTTTACTTTTATGCTGCCTTTGTGCTTTTTGGAGCTACAAAGTTTTGGTCAAAATTCACATACATTGTATGAAGTTACAGAGCTGAGATATTCTTTTAAAAATCTTAATTTGTGTTCTGCTGAAGAAAGAAATTCATACACATCTGGGATGCCATGAGGGTGAGTAAATGATGAGAGCATTTTAATTTTTTGGGTGATCTATCCCTTTAAATACCCCTTTCAATTGTTTTCGATAATTAAAATGTAAAAAAAAAAAAAAAACATTTGCAAATTAGCGTCAAAACGGTGACTTTAGCCAAAATGTGAGTAGTTTGCCTCCTTGCACTTCCAATAAAATCTTGATTTGTCTCTCTTAACCATAATTTAATTTGTCCTCGCTCTTTTCTCAAATTGAATGATTGATTTATTGTGCTTTTCCATTCTAAAGTGATGTGTATGGAGAGTAGAAGTAAAAATAATTGTTTATGGGAATGCTGATTCTGTAGGGGCACAAATTATGATAAATTACCAGATTTTTTAAAGAGTCAGCAATATGACTAACATTTTCCTTTTACCTCCAGTCAATAAAAACAATGATCAGAAACACTTTTAATCTCAGAAACCAAATTAATCCTCAATCACAAAATTTTCTCAGTTTGTTTCTATTAACCCATTTCAGCCATGAGCTCAGCTCACACGTCTACTGCTCAAGTTTCTATGAGTCTGATTGGTCAGAAGAGGGATGCCAGAGTCTGATTGGTCAGTATAGCGTTTCTATGAGCCTGATTGGTCAGAGGCAGAGGAGAACTTCTCCTTCTCTGATTGGTCAGAGGCGTAGGCGTGTGTGACGATTCATGCCCACTTGTTGCCAGATTGTTCACGAGAGAATGAATACGCAAAGCTTCTAATAAGCATAATTAACCCAAATCATCCAAGTTCTGAAATATCATTATATATTTATTTGTGATTCATAATCTTCAAGAGATGGGAAGAGTTTCGTTGAGACTTGGCATTCATTTGACGTGAACGCAGACGCATCATCTGCGATTTTCTCTTATCATGGAATGATCCCCTGTTTATCGTTGACTTTTAAATGTCGTTTCGGCTATTATAAAAATGCATCAGTATATATAGGCTACGTTGTTCTTGCTTTTGTGCACATACTGGCGGATTCGGATTTAGTTAAATTTGATGGTGCCCCTCCTTCTAAAATAGGTAGGCCTGTTGTTTGTTTATCATATTAATCAACGTGGTTTATGTTTTGTGCATGAATTAGTGCATGGTTTTCGTTGCATTAAATGCATGCATTGGTATGATTGCTATGAATTATGCATTGATATGAACACTCGTGATCATGCATGTTGTGCATCTCTTACGTTGTGTATTCATGATACAGTACTCTAACTCATGATCTGTATCTATTATTTTGATTAGTATTATAGATGTTGTTAATCTATAATACAGTGTGCTCACACATCTTTAGAGCTGATCACTGATATAGTTTATTCATGATACAGTCTTTACTTTAATACTGTATGCACATTTACGTTATGTATTCATCATACAGTATAATTATCACTAATGTTGTTGTTTGTTCCCAGCTGTTGTGGGGGCTGGAATTGGAGGAACTGCTACAGCTCATTTCCTGAGGCAGCATTTCGGTCCAGAAGTGAGAATTGATGTGTTTGAGAAGGGGTCGGTTGGTGGTCGTCTGGCGACGGTCTCAGTGAACCACCAAGACTATGAGTCTGGCGGATCTATCATTCATTCCCTCAACCTGCACATGCAGGACTTTGTCCAACAACTGGGTTAGTTGAATGCATACAATATATAATAAAGTCATTAAAGGAATAGTTCAACCAAAAAATAAAATTCTCTCATCATTTACTCCCAGATGTGTAAGTTTCTTTCCTCTGCTGAACACAAATGGAGATTTATAGATAATATCTCATCTCTGTTGGTTCAAACAATGCAAGTGAATGACGACCAGAACTTTGAATCTCCAAAAAGCACATTAAGGCAGCAAAAATTATAACATATGACTAAATGTGTTCTGCAGTACAAAGAATTTCAGACATTTTTGAAGGTATGAGGGTGAGTAAAGAATGAGAGAGCTAAGTCAGGCATCATAATTACTTTTGCTCATGCTTTTATGAGAAGCATATTGTTAAGGATTTGAACAAAACCCTAACCCTAAGTCCCAAAACTTAAATGCATAACACATCCCCCACCGGTTCATAGGTCTGAAATACCGTAAAAGTGTGGCTGGGAAAACGTCAGTTTTCAATGGAGAGGAGTTCATTCTGGAGGAAACCGACTGGTATCTGTTGGATTTGTTTCGTTTGTGGTGGCATTATGGTATCAGCTTCATCCGTCTGCAGATGTGGGTGGAAGAAATCATGGAAAAGTTCATGAGGTAAGGGGGAGATTTAAGCCACTCTTTTGTAACCATTCCTGCTCAACCCGCATGGGAGGCCAGCATGCTAACGAGGAGGCTAAAGGCTACAGCCTCTAGTGTCAGTCACTAGTACGCCTCTTGAGGCCAGGGAAGTGAGATTTACACACGGCACAGCTATCATATACCAGCTGGCTCCTATTACACTCTCACTACAGCATTTTTGGTCTGATTTTGCTGTCGCTAACAGATTTCCAAGGTATTCGACAAAGCCCAGGATCACAGCCAAATTGGTGCTCGCAATGGTCGGCAATGAAATCTGAGTCTGTCTTGATCTGACGCTGCAATATTTTCAAGCATGTTTGATAATATCGCAACATAATGTTGTACTGTGTAAGATGCAGTGACAACAGCAAACTTCTCCAGCCAATGACGTTGTATCATGCATCTTTATGTATGGGAAATGAAAGCCACAATTTGATCATAATTGTGTTTTATTGTTATAAAAGTTTTTTTTTTTTTTTTTACAAATTAATAAGTGGTGTGAGCACTCTACTTCACATTGTGCTGTTTTATTTACCTTCAACTCTCTCCAAAACAGACACCGATAGCCTGCCCCCATCTTCTTAATTATTGTTTCTGCCATATTTTTTTGTCTGTTTTGTTTTTCAGGCAAAATCAGTAGGCCACACAGACAACTTTGCACAGCGAGTTGATCCTGAGCATCTATTCCTGGAAAAATATTGTGATCACTCTAATTTCTTGTGTGAATTTATGAGAAAACGTTCGTGCCTCTTCGCCAATGATCCCGTAATTTGTGCACCCTTTCTGCATTCTGTTGTGTAATATGAGTGCTGCTACAAGAAGACTAGAGATGACAAGAAACCTTGGCTGTGTCTCGTTTTGAAGGCTGCATGCTAGGTAGGGCACGTCCTTTGAAAGCTGCAGTATACTGAGCATCGTCCTTTAAAAAAGCCTAGATTAAATGAGACGGCCTTCGTAGGACAAACGTAAACGCAATGTAACATGGTTGCTATGACAGCACGGCACGCTTTAACAAGCGGGATTGCTTCGAGTGAGAAGGTAACAGTATCTTTGGAAGCCAATGTTTGAGGTAAATTTTAGGAGAGTTATAAAGATGTGAAGAGAAAAGAAAATAGATTTTACAGGTGTACTTTTAGTCTAATACATATATATTCATATAATTGTACATATTATATACTCTGCACCCGTCTACTGAGGTACTTTAAACTGGGAATTAATATTAATTGCATATGAACATCATATTTACGGGCAAATTGGCGTTATAGTTTTTTAGACTTTCCGTTGAAGCAAAGCATTGTGGGTTGTGACTACACACGAAGGAGACACCTCATGCATCCTCTGAATTCACGTGAAAGAAGTTCGCAATCGAAGGCTGCATTTGAAGTGTCCTAACTGCTTTAATGAAACAAGACAGCATCGATGACATATGCGGCCGAGAAATACGACCTCCAGATGATGCATCCTTCCAAATGTGAGACATTCCTTGTTGTGTAATGTGAGCAGTAAAGGGATTCAGGTTGTCTGACATTTGTGTAGTGTGGGCACGACTATTTAAAACCTGTGGGAGTAAGGTTTCACACACAAGTTACGATTCATCAATAAGTTTGCACTTTAAAATTAAGAACCAACAGAGATTGCACATATAAATCACAGAATCACAAGCCCCTAAAAATATGACTTGTGTTAAGCCAAAGTGTGCATTATAACTAGATCATGGTTTGGCTCAACGTAAAAATGCAGCTGATCACATGTAGTGTAGGCCTATGTAAATTGTGTTTTAGCATTTAAACTGGCTATGAAAAAGTCACACTTGACATTACTCAAAGATTTTGATGCAGCATGTGCTTTTCATCTTTAGAGAGCACATGGAATTCAATTTTATGATACATTTATGGATCTTTTCATCCTTCTTAAAAATGTTAAAGTCACCAGGAAATTCTTCAAAATGTGTTATTTTTTGTTCCACAGAAATACTATTCCTTTTTCAACATTAGAATGCTTGCATGATCTTATTTTCTTGTTATTATCTAATATCTTAAATATATTTTGTCTCGCAATCATCCTCCTTTTCTTACTCACACGCTCTCTCTTTGCTTAATCGCTTTACACATTTTGCTCTCCTTTTCTTGCCAGAATCTATAAATACCAAGCCCATGGCTATGCCTTCAGTTCAGTAGAAGAGCTGCTTCACTCTCTGGGGGGTTCAGGATTTATCAACATGACTCAACGCTCTCTTTCTGAGTCTCTGTTAGAACTGGGCGTCTCCCAGCGCTTCATAGATGAAGTCATAGCGCCAATCATGAGGGTCAACTATGGCCAGAACATCAGCATCCCAGAATTTGTAGGTATGAATATTTTTTTAAATTTTTTTTAGAGATGTTGGAGATTAATCAAGGTTCCCACGGTCATGGAATCCTGGAAATATCAGTGAATTTGAAAATTGTCACCTAAATCAATTAGTATTTCTTAATTCTTTAATACTTGCTTTAGTCAACTTTTCCAGGGGGGATCTTAGTGCTCAAGCCCTTATATACTCTTCCTCCTTATTACCTCACTGTGACAATGTTGTATTGTAAATGTGGCCATGTGTAAATCTAGCCATTCATGTGATGTTACAAAACCACAGATTCCAGAACAAACTATTTTTGCTTCTTAAGCCGGGTTCACACAGAACGATTTTGCCTTCACACTGGACAATTTTGCCATCTGAGACCAATTTCAGCGATTGTAATACATTTCTCTTGTTGTTGGGCAAAATCAGACATCTTCACCAATGGCTGTTTAATTGCCTTAGAAGCACTAGCTTGGATTTATTTGTGTTTGAAAGTTTGAAATCAACCGGGACGATTGGGACCAAAGTCTTGGATAGGATGTGTATCGTACAGTCTGTCTAAAATGTTGGACAGTGTGCCATAGCCATTACCCAAGATTTCCCTGGGATCATATATTTAAGTCTGACAAGCAACAATCATAATGGACCGAAAAAATCGTACAGTCTGCACACAGTTTTTGGATCAATTAATGGTCTTCTTGGCCTGGTAAGTTTTTAAGTTCTGAAAGTTAGAGTAAATTACTGAAAGTTTTTACAATGTTTGCATCATGTCTTAACTTGGGCTATGTCTACATTAGTCCAGATACATTTGAAAACGGCTTTCATTTTTGAAACACTCTCTGTCCACACAGCACGTTTTCAAGATCTTCCCAAAAGTTGCTTGTCCACACAGAAACCTATGAAAACGTTTAAATCCCCTTACTGCGCATGCGAGAAATCGCAGTTTTATGTACGGTTTGAAACTTGTGTTCCATCGATGGACAACAATTCCGAGTTAACTTCCCGTCGCCTTCCCGTACAACATTCACATTGCATTCCTTTAAAGTAAAATGTATCTTTAACAACGCTATCAAAGCAAATACCATGCACAACATCACAGCTATTGACCTGTTTCATGTGACGTTGCTGTATGACTGCGCCGCCATGTTTGTGACCAATATTCCATATATCTTCATTGTTCTTCAATGTGTACATGACAAAAGCCTTCTTCGGGAGTTAAAAGAAGCTCCTACATTCATACAGACGGGATCATCACAGACGTTTTGAGATACTGTGACTAAATCAGACCAGAAAACAACACAAAAACATTTTAATCTTCAAAACGAGACCTGTTTACGGTGATGTATCAGTGGGCGTGTGTGTACTCCTACGGAGATGAATCGTGGATAAAATATATTTTTCGAACATTTTTCGAATGTTCAGTTTGGCTATATTTGTGCTGTCTTCAGACCTATATGAACCTTTTCTAGGACTTTGCATGAATCAAAAGCAATTTTTTATGTTTTTCTTGTTATCATTTTTCAGGAGTTTTTCCATTCACTGCCATTGTTTCCTCCCACTGATGATCACAAATATGGTGGCTTTGGGGAAAATTTACATCACTGAAACAAGTCACTAAAATCTAAAATTTCAGTTTTTGCTGACAAAAACACAGTTTCAGTGTGGTGGAAGGCCAAAAACTTGAGGAAAATATTTTCAACGTTTTTCAGACGTGGACGTGGCCTCGCTGTCTCTCAAACTAATTTTATGGGGTTGTAGTATTTTTACTCCATGGAGAAAATGGTTTAATTAAATTGACACCCTTGAAAAGGTTTTTAACAGTCAATTCAAATGTCATTTTAGAATTTTTATTAAAAATGGATCAAAATGAAGTTTGAGGTTTCTAATTATAAAACTATATAATCTTCAAAATTAAGACAAAATGGATTTGGACACTTTCTGGTTGTCAACTGTTGGTAGAAAATATAGTCTATGACAATAGTCCCAAAGTTAATGTGATTAACTACTGGGGTTATTTTTTTTGTGAATTTGTACATCCACAAAAAATCAGTTGGTTAAAGGTCATTTAAAAATGGCTCAAAGTGTAGTTCTGAGAAAAGGTCTAGAATAATTTGTTTTAAGATGCCATTTTAGTCTATTTAAGTGTCCAAAAGTGATCAAAAACTTTTTAGAGTCACTGTGTCTTGTGAGATGGCTACCAGAGAAGTATCTTTTTTTATTTTGTTATGTTTTTGTTTTAAAAATGTGTAGTGAGCACATTCAGTCAGGCAATGTTTAAACCCAGTAGTGTTCTTCTAACCACCTGGTTTCATGTCTGTGCTGATGCATCTACTTGTCTTTGACAGGTGCTGTGTCTCTGGCTGGTGCACAGGCCAATCTCTGGGCTGTGGAGGGAGGGAACAAGTTGGTTTGTTCGGGCCTGCTAAAACTGGCAAAGGCTAATCTCATCCAGAGTCAGGTT
Organism: Moxostoma hubbsi; assembly: GCA_032164185.1. Lineage (NCBI taxonomy): Eukaryota > Metazoa > Chordata > Actinopteri > Cypriniformes > Catostomidae > Moxostoma > Moxostoma hubbsi. The sequence goes on along the minus strand of JAVLUX010000001.1, from coordinate 20,876,702 downwards.
AAAACCATTGCCCTCCAATCTATAGGTATTCCAATAAACAATTTCATAATCAGTTTACGAAAACTAAAAAAAAAACACTGTTAAAAATACATTTTAAAAAAAAATATTTGGAGCTAAAGCCAATGGGATGAATGGGGCTCAAGCATGCTGTTGGTAGATCAGGTGAGCTCCATTGTCTTCAATCCCACTGGAAGTCGCCACATCATGTGACTGCTCATTTGCATGAAGTTAAACTCTGCTCAACTTTGTTGCAATGATTACTGTCTCCTAAAATACCAATTTTCATTTAAAATGAATGATGTTTATTCACTTTGTTGCTGCAAATTGCTGCTGCCAATATGAATGCACCTTTAATATCTAAAAGAAGAGTTGAGCTTATTGAATAGCATGGAACAATACTTAAAAGTTATTTATTTTTATTTTTTTTTATCAGGTGATTACCACCAATATGAGATCACCTACAACTCTCAAAATGAAAGGACATCTGAGCTCTATGACATCGTAGTACTAGCTACACCTCTCTAAAATAATGTTAACTCAGGCATCTCATTCCATGGCTTTGAGCCTCAGCTGCCAGAAATGGCAGGCTCCTACCACCAAACTGTTGCCTCCATCATCCATGGCTACCTGAATTGCTCTTACTTTGGTTTCCCTGACCCTAAGCTCTTTCCGTTTGCTAGCATACTTACCACAGATACTCCTGGACTGTTCTTCAACAGCGCCGCAAGTGTCTGTCCAGTCAACATAATCTCTGGTTTCCGCCGCAAACAGCCTCAGGAGGCTGGAGTTTACAAGGTATTTTCTCCTAAACCTCTGGAGAAGAATGAGCTGAAAACACTTTTTAAGTCTTACTACTCGGTGCAGGTCACAGAATGGTTGGCTTACCCTCACTACGGAAGCACACATGGGTTGCCGCCGGTGGTACTGCATGAAAGCTTGTACTACCTTAATGGGATTGAATGGGCTGGGAGTGCAATGGAGATGAGCTCTGTGGCCGCTAAAAACATAGCGCTGTTGGCTTATCACCGTTGGAATAGACAATTGGAAATGATTGACCAGAAAGATCTCATGCACAAGGTAAAGACAGAGCTGTGACAGACATATTCTTCAGTGTTATGAGGACAGTATTGTCAAAATTCTTACGTGCTAGCCTGATTCTGGATCAGCGTGAGCGGAAGTAGAAAACTGTGAGTGTCTGTGTGATGCCACCAGTTGCTTTATATGTGCTTCTCAGCCTACACCAGTTCAACGCCAGATTTATCTAGTATACGGATTTCTACACAAGCATGTTTTTTATCCATCTGTGATTCCACTCCACATAAATACATAGTACACTGCAAAAATCCATTTCTGACCTTTCAATTTTCATTTTATGTCTTGTTTTCCAGAATGTTTTTTCACATCCTTAAAACAAGAGATTACTTGAGAAGCAAAATGACAGAATATTAAAAGCTGTTTGCCAATGTTTTACTTCATTCGAAGGGAATTTTTTAAAATATTTTTTTGATCCCACTTTAAAAAATTGTTTCTTGCTTTAAGCATTAACATCACAAAATTAGTTAGATTTCTCTGACAACCCAACATGTTCACAAGGAAAGTCTGCATGTTTTTTCCAAGAGTTACAGTAACCCTGAATCGGCAACAGTATGCTGACGTACCAACAAGCAACGTCTCCTATCAGACCTGTTTGCATTGGCTTGACTGTGTTAACCTTCCCCTAATCACGTTTCTAACAATACATTTTCACTCCACTGATGGTTAGGTTTTGGGGTTCAGTTTATACAATTTGCATTCCTCTTCACTGTATTGCATCCTGTACAGCTAAACAGCTCACTTTACAACTCGCTTTTAGCACACCTCCGTGGACATTTCACTTGGGAAATAGTACCCATACACCCAACGACACTTGTGACTTTGGCCACTGAGGGCAGTGTTTCGTATTTCAGTTGCACAGACTGATTTCAACCTTATGTTTGCTATTTCACTGTGAGATCAGTCTAGTAAATTAGACTTAATCTCATGTAATTTTTGTTGTTAAGTAAATCTACAATTTATTTAAAATATTTAGAAAATGTAAAAACAAAGTGTTTATGTACTTAACAACAAACAGCACTGTGGTCTCAGGCCAAAAGCGACCTGGCAGCATAAATGTGTGGGCCGTGTTCTCCATGATTGACTGACTTGATGCCTCTAAGCAAGCTTGCTACTCATGAAGATGTAGAAAGGTCAAGGGAACACTCTTGTGGAGAAATGTGAAAGTGATACCCCATTCTTTTTCTACACTCTGGATAATGTGGATTTTTTTTAATGCTTGCTTTAAAAGTCTTTCAAAATTCCACAAATTCAATCTTTATTATTATTTGTTTTTACATGCTTTTTTATTTGTAACAGCACTGATTATGGAAAAGCTCTTTACACCAAATCAAGCACTGTGTTTTGCAACACTGGACAATGAATCTTAAAATTAAGTATTTATTTTTTATGATGGCTTGCTTAACTTTTCTCATTTCAATAAATTATGGCTGATTACCACCTAAGTCAATTTCTTGCCTTTTGAAATTATAGTTAAGTTGCTTATTCATGATTCTACTTTGTTCATGTTCCATTTCTTATAATATAGTCTATAATGGTGCACAACAAGCCTGTTGTAATTTGGAAGAAACGCACTACAAATGTCATCATATTTCCCTTACATGACATGTAATATTCTGGTGCACTGAATGCACTAAATTAGAAGCAGAAAGTGGAATAGAGAATGTAAATTGAGCTTTAAAAAATGAATTTTATATGACAAAATACAGGAAAAACTTGAAATATCATGGAATATTAAAATGGGAAAAGCCATGGACACTTCTATAGTGAATATACATTTTTCTAGTTATGCCCTGAAGTATTTGTATTGGCTAGAAAATGCTCTTCCTGATTGTCACCTCTGTCATTTTAAACAATTCTTATCCAGACAAAAAAATAAATAATAATAATAATAATAATTTAAAATAAATTAAGTGTGTAAAAATACATAATCTTATTATGTGCCTTTTCTTAAATATAGAATTAATAACTGAAAGCAAATTAATTGGTCTGCATTGGATAATATGGTTTCTTAGACATGGACTCGTGGAATAGTACTTGTTAGTACCCTTTATCTTACTCTTAGAGAGTGAAACTTTATGTAGGTTAAAGTTGCAACATCTCTTAAATCTGTTAACAATCAAATTACCAGATTTCTGTGCAATAGTATGTGAAGTGTAGTACGACTAGTAGATAAGAGACAATATTTATTAAATATATTTTATTTTATATTGGTGTCAGACAGGAAATAATATTTGATTCTAAGTTTAAGAACCTTTTACTTTCACAGTAGATTAATAAAGAATAATTAGCATAAAAAATATTTTTGAACAAACATGTCAACGGTGACGTCACATACGACTGCCCTCACTAAACCGTGCATGAATCTGCTCTCTTCCTCATCGCTGCTCATGGATATACGCCAACCAATAACTCAACTTTTTCATTAGGCAAACAGTGAACAATTCGACATGGACCAGCATACTTTTGGAATCACATTGGCTGTTGTCACACTGTTTTGGGGATTTGTTGGTGGAGTTGTCCCGTGGTTTATTCCGAAAGGGCCGAACAGAGGGTATGTGTTGTTGAATTTCTAGTGAAAGTTGTTTATTTCTTTTAAAAAATATTTCCAGTTGTTTTCTTTGCTTTTGAATAACAATACAGCTATTACTGAAAGTGTTTCATGGTAATTTCAAAGATGATGTGGAAAGGGAATCTATTTAGCATATAGCGTATTTCCTTAATAAACTTGTCTTAACACTTGTGCGACCTTCGGGACATTATTTTTTTTTTTTTTCATTTTCATTTGCGTTTTTTAGATAATTGTGGCTGTGTTAATGCAACGGCATAAATTTTGCCAAAGGTGTGTATTTTTGGGAGGAGTTTGATATTTCATCCTCAGTTCCTATTGTACATCTATAATACACGGTGTACACAAAATAGTTACACTCAGGAACTTAAGGACAAAAGTGTCCCCCATTAAAATGGCAATATTTGTTCCCAGTGCCATTAAAGCATTAAAGTATGAATTGTATGATGTTATGCTTTCATTCTGGAGCCCTGGCTTCAAAATCTAAAATTTTAATATTTTCCACCAGATGGCGCCATTTATCACATGTTTTGACTATGGAGTAATACATGCTTTTTTTTTGTGAGTCTATTTTCTGTTTTGCTTTATTATAGAGCACTGCAGGCCTATTGAATAAATTATGCCACTAAAATTGTGTGGGTGTGTTGTGTGTGTGTGTGTTATGTAAACAAACTGGCATTTAAAAGGTTACAATTCTGAAAACGAATGAATATTAGGTAGTTATGATGAGGACTGATGTTTATTTAAAAAAAAAAAAAAAATTGAAAGTGGAAAATAATATTAATATAAAAAATTATTATGGCAGTTTTTTTTACGCATACATTTTTGTCCTCTAAGCACCTCTTGAGTAACTTTTTTACATTGACGCACAAGGGTTAATTGTAGCATGTTCATGAGGATTTCAGTAGTTCAACCATGAAAAATAAAGTCATTTGAACTCGTTTAAATTTCTTGCGCATGTCAGCATGAAAGATGTACAATGACAAACACAATTTCAAATTTGTGTTAAAATATCCAGCAGACTTTCAGGTGAGGCTGAGGCATTTTTACATCACTGTGACATCATAACATTAAATTCCATTAACATTCCTGTTTGTGATATCAGGATGCATTCATATAAAATACTGAATGCAAATAATAACTTGCCAAATGTACTCCTACAAAAGAGATCATGCTTGCAAAATATTTAGTGAAAGTTTAATTTTAGATTCAAAGTTATATATGGAGTGCACATGTGCTAAAAATATAAATGTAAATGCCAACATGGACACAATTATTATGTGAAATATTAATTATTATTGTAATGGGTTGTATGGAATAATGTTAATTGATATATTTAATTATATTAAATATCATTAATATAATAAAATACAGTTATTTTGAAATACACTTAAATATTAAAGGCTATATTTGCTAATTACCTTTTTCTTGTTCTTGCCTGTTGTGTGTATAAGAATTGACCATGCACTGTTGAATATTCTGCACCCACATTATACAGATTAATTTATTAATTTAATTGTAGTCATAATGATCTGAACGTGTTTGTTTGTCTCCCACAATGTCATCAAAACCATGCTTGTCTTAACAGCAGTTTGCTGCTACTTGTTGTAAGTATGAATATCTTTGACCTAAACAAAGATATTTCTTAGGAAAACTAAAAAATCTTTCTCCTCGCAGAAACCTATTATTGTGTTACGAGGAACACTGCAGATCTTGTGTCCAATTGCTTTAGTGAATAAAGTTTGAGCACTAATAAAAAAGATTTTCATCATTACATGATCTGTTTTCATATAATTATTTGAATGTGTTTACTGTTGCTTTAATCCAAATTATAGTACCTTTGTTCCATTCATACTTTGAGGGATTATATTCCTAATTTGGACACTTGAAAGGGTGAAAAAATAAATAAGAGATGAAGGCAAGGTGCATGGAAATAGATACTTGCATAATTTTGATGTATCAAGAAAAGAAGATGGCGCCATTTTAAAATGTGAGGCCTCCCCTAAGCTCTTGGGAAACAAGAAGGCCTTTTGTGTTAACGTGCCGTGAAAAACGACAGTGATTCTCAGGAGCATTAACAATTTGACCTTTGTTTACAGATATAGCAGTTTTCAGATGAATACATTGCGCAATAGAACGTATCTTGAATTCTTACTCCGAGGATGCTACACAGTGCTTCTAATTTTTTATGAAAAATAATAACAGCATGATTTCTGTGTTATATAATGGGTTTATGGTATTAATTTGTGTGTAATAAACAAACAAACGTGTATACAGGTGCTGGTCATATAATTAGAATATCATCAAAAAGTTGTTTTTATTTCATTAATTCCATTCAAAAAGTGAAACTTGTATAATGTATACATTCATTCCACACAGACTGATATATTTCAAATGTTTATTTAATTTAATTGTGATGATTAAAACTGACAACTAATGAAAATCCCAAATTCAGTATCTCCAAAAATTAGAATATTACTTAAGACCAATACAAAAAAAGGATTTTTAGAAATGTTGGTCAACTGAATAGTATGAACATGAAAAGTATGAGCATGTACAGCACTCAATACTTAGTTGGGGCTCCTTTTGCCTGAATTACTGCAGCAATGCGGCGTGGCATGGAGTCGATCAGTCTGTGGCACTGCTCAGGTGTTATGTACAAGTAAACGACGCACACGCACCCGGCCGTCCACAAGATCTGAAAGAAAACGTGATTCATCAAACCAGGCCACCTTCTTCCATTGCTCCATGGTCCAGTTCTGACCCTCACATGCCCATTGTAGGTGCTTTTGCATGATCACTCTGACCGGTCTGCGGCTACTCAGCCCCATACTCAGCAAGCTGCGATGCACTGCATGTTCTGACACCTTTCTATCATGGCCAGCATTAAGTTGACAGTCATTTGTGCTACAGTATCTCTTCTCTGGGATCGGACCAGACGGGCTATCCCCATGCGCATCAATGAGTCTTGGCCCTGACCCTGTCGCCGGTTCACCGGTTGTCCTTCCTTGGACCATTTTTGGTAGGTACTAACCACTTGATACCGGGAACACCCCACAAGACCTGCCGTTTTGAAGATGTTCTCACCCAGTCGTCTAGCCATCACAATTTGGCCCTTGTCATAGTCATGAACTAACTATTCACTTGCTGCCTAATATATTCCACCCCTTGACAGGTGCCATTGTAATGATATAATCAGTGTTATTCACTTCACCTGTCAGTGGTGTTAATGTTGTGACTGATCAGTGTATATGTTTAATATATTTAATATTCTACTATTCTCAAATATGTTGTAATTCTTTTGGTGCGTTCCATGTTCACATTGCCCTGCGGTTTCTGTACCACATCTGCTCTTTTCTATCTTGACCTGTGCTGATATTCTGCATGCATTGAGGTAGATATATAACCATGCATCAAAACTTCTAATGCAAGCAGATATCCTGCCGACCCTGACAGCTGAACTGATTGAAGAACAGCCCATCTTGCACAAGCGGATCCAGGAAACGGCATGGACAAACAGCAAACTCTTTTCCGTCTTCAGTTGTGTGCAGAATCTATTTACATAGCAACCTGTACATAAATATTGAGCCTGTTTCAAAAGCATATCTGATTGTCATTGTGCCATTGGGTTCACAAACTCCTCTGTAGACTGAGTCCAGACATGAAAAGAGAGATATCCTTTTTGCAGGAATAAGTTTGGGAACTGTGTTCTATAAATAGGCTCAGTTTAAATGTCACACTTGATGTTTGAATGGTGGGTATCTCCTCATCTATTTTATGAAGCCAGGAGAGGTGTAAGAATAGAAGATTTCTAACAAATGTTCAGTGTGCAACCATACTGTGTGAAGGGAGAGGTAGACATTCTTGAAAACTCTTTAGCTATTTCATTTCTTCCCCTGAATTTACACCTGTATATTTACCTTTGTGATTTATCATTTTGCAAAACAGTGGCCCCAAAAAGTATTTTGGCACTTAAAAACAACTAAATTATGACTGGTTGTCTAATGTTGCTAAAAATCGTGTTTACAGTGTGGCACTTACAATGGAAGTGAATGAGGCCGGTCCATAAACATTAAAATACAAATTGTTACAAAAGTATAGTCACAAGATGTAAACATTGTATGTGCTAATATGATTTAGTGTGATAAAATCCCTTACCTTTTCTGTGTAAAGCTATTACCAATATTATATCTTTGTTGCCACAATGTCGGAACGCCGGTAAATCTAAGCAATTTTATTACATTAAAATTATGTATAACAGAGATTCTAGCACTCTAAAACCATTTTAAAATGGTTTATAGTTAAAACCATGTTAAAACGGTGTGTACTGTATTTTAATGTTTATGGACTGGCCTCACTGTAACTGCAATTTAAAAAAAAAATTCCACTAAGATTAGACAATCAAAAAATGTCACAATACTTTTATTTTAATTTGTAACAATATCCATCCATCCATCCATCGTCAACCGCTTATCCTGTGTACAGGGTCGCGGGGGGCTGGAGCCTATCCCAGCTAACATTGGGCGAATATAACAATATATATTTTATAATTTATTAAACAATATATAATTTTTATCATATGAAATCAGTGTTAATATTGTTACTTGTATATTGTAAATGCCACATGGTTTGATAATTATATCATGGATTTAGTATGACATTATATAATGGTATATAATATAAAGACATTTATATATTTTTTTAATGTGTGGCTTAAATTTCCAAGTACTTTTTGGAGATCCTTCTTTTATTTTGTAACTGACCAAAATGCCCTGAAGGATTGCTTTTTGTTTGCGCATTGATACTTGATACTAATCACATTGTACATTTTGTTCTTTCGTTTTTGTGTGAAATCTGTTGCCATGACAAAATGGACCATTCAGTCTTTCGGAATCCCAAAGAAAGCAGAGTTTGGCATGTATTCTGACATCATTGTTCTTGTTCCTTCACAGCTGGTTAATAGCCATCCTGGCCCAGCTGAACCCCTTATTTGGACCAACACTGAGCAACGACACTATTTGGTACCTGCAGCAACACTGGCTCTAGCGGATGGCTCATTCCACTATAAGGACAATGAAAAAGCGCATGAGGAAGACGGGCAAACTTTCAGTATGCAGCTACTGCTTAGGTTTTCAAGACCTGTTGATAACAACAGAGCAAGAAACGTTTAGAGGACATGTGCTGTCAAAGTGAACTGATTCTAACACTTGTATGAGAAGTGTTGAGAATACTTTAATATACCCCATTACATGTCCTGTTCCTCCAGAGTGCAAGGTCACTAACAACAATTGCTCAAGTCCTACAAAGCTTCTTTCATCTTCTTGTAAGCTTTTACTTTTGTTTCCTTCTTGGGAGTAATAGATGCTTTTATTTAATAAAAGGCTTGGCGAGCAGTCCGTGTCTTGGGAAGATCCAAGCTGCAGTGCATCACAGATTCCAGCTGATGGACCCAAGACCATGCACACACAGCCTTAAACCAGCAAACAGGCCATTCTCTTTCATGAATCCTGTGCATATTTGTCTTTGAACACAGAATTTTTTTCGAACTACAATATTTTAAAATGTATTTTTCAAACGGATCAAATGGATTGTCTAGTTTATATTAAATAGAGAAAAGAGTGTATTATATTTTATACTAGGTTTAACTGATAACAAGTAACTGATTTTTAAATACTGTACCTTTTTTTAATTTCAACTCTGTTTATTCAAACACGGCTGGTACACCAAGTGGTTATTGAATGTTAACACGTGTTTTGGAAGTATATATTTTTTGTAGGCTGTGCACATCAACCTCTGTCTGTTTTAGCAAGTGTTTTCAAGATCATCTTAAAGGTTTGAGTCATGTAAAGATCTGTTATGAACATATATATATATATATATATATATATATATATATATATATATATATATATATATATATATACACACACACACATATACTGTGTAAAATATTTTTTATGTATTAGACAAAACTAATACACTGGCTTTGATTTAACAACTTCTAAAAGATCTAAAAATTTATTTGTGAAATTATTGCACCATATCATTTATTAAGAACTGATAATTTTTGGTTTAATTAGAGGTTAAGCATTTTAGCTTTACTGATTATAATTTAATTTTAAAAAGCTAAAAAAAAGTGAAACGTGAAATTGCATTATTATTGCATCATATTTTGTAAGAACTAAATTTTTTTTGGTTTGAGTTAAGTTTAGCATTTTAGCTGTAAAGTATGAATTTAATTTGTATAATGTAATTACATTTGAATAAAAAAATGTGACAGTCATTTTAAATACATACATCTTAAGATATACTGTACAATCATAAAATTAACATGTTTTGGGTCTGAACGGAGCGCTCGCCCTGATTGGCCAGCCGAAAATCATGTGACTAGGGAGTCACGCGCTTTCCAGGAACCCGTCAGGAAGAAGATAAACAAAACAAAACGGAGAGGAAGACTGCGTAGATAGAGAAGAAATTACATCAAGTTTTCCTAAACACGAATAAATTCGGAGTTACAATCTTTATTTTACTAGTATATGGGTAACTTAAAGGTGAGTTGTCTTTTTAACCATAGCTCGTTGTGGAGTGTGTAAAGTTAGTGGTTTAAGAATGATAAAAAACATTGTCTTTTCTAGTTAGCTCTTGGGCTAAGTTTCGCTAGCAGAGGGGAGGGACACGGAGGCCATAGTGTGAAAGCAGCTCTCCAGTTCCTCGTTCAACACTAAACTATTCTTAGCTATTCCTTTCACATATAGAGCGATATTGTGTGTGGTATCTGTGCTTTAGGTGCCCGTTGTTATTGCAGATCTATATATTTTCCTGCAGTTGTTTAGATGGCTAGTCACTGGTGCTGAGTAAAGAGAGCACATGCTGGTCGCTAGCTTTCACTTCTAGAAGAATACATTTGCTGTTGAAATTACAATTTATATATCAGACATAAATATTTAAACAGAAGCTTGCTAGTTTTATCGAACAGCCACAAAATAATTTGGTTGACGTATGAAGCGACATTATCGGCAATTAATTAGGCTTAAATCACAGACATACGCACTTGTAATGTCGTTTAAAAGTTTAATCCACCTGTTTATCAAAAACACAAACGATATGTCAGTCAAAGTGGACAAGTGATTTGTGGCATTTTTTGTAAAATATTTTCTCAAACATAATGACTTTACGGTGTTTGACTAGAATTAACACCATTAATTCTAGAAGGGACACGCCCCCTTCACTCGATGCGAATTTGGAAGCAAACATGTTAGTTTCTGCTGTATCCTGAATGCTTATGGCACATTAACAACAATCCAATTCATTGTAATGAGTGTGTTTCAGTTATGCAGCAATATGAACCTGAACCCTTAAATGTGATTTTCTTTTAATGATCTTTGGGCCGTTTGACCGACTCAGTTTAATGCGGTATGTTGTCTGTTTGCAATTTGTACCGTAAAGAATTGAGTGTGTGTCTGTAAACTAAAACTTTATAATGGAATTCTGTTTTGCTTTCCATCTGTTTACGTAACGTGGGGAGGTGTTCAATGTTGTTTATTGCTCGTCGCTTCAACCGAACGCAGTTGGTCGGGCGTTCATGCGAAAATTGTGCTTGATTGACAGCGAGCGTAAGCAACCTTTTCTACGCGGAGGCGGGCTAAGCATTTGCATTTAGCCAACCACAGAAAGACAAAGTGTGGGCGTTGGCTCATGTCGCAGCATTTCAGTTGACGCTATTTGTTTTCGAAGGAGGCCATGTTGAGTTCAGGGTGTTGTAAATTGTTAGTAGGTCAGACTGCAATTTGTTCTCGCCCATTTATCACACGCTACTTCAATATTTAAAGTGGCGATCAGTTTGTCTGTGTAATACATTTTCTCCGGATTTCTTTAATATGCAAATTCTCAGAAATATGCATGTATTTAGTAGGTCATTCTGTCTTCATGTAAACATTGCGGGGGTGGTCACCTACAGTAGGGAGAACCTTACATCTGTTAGCTTTAGGGCTTTGATCTTATTATTCATTCTTTGCTATTATGAATGCGCATGTAGCTTGCTGCACAGACCAACAGTGAGAGCACAAGAACATGGCAGCAGATTTGAATGGGAATTCAAAATGGGCCTCTGATTGTGGATGCAGTGGATTAGACTTCCCCTCTCATAAAGTTTATCTAATATTTGATGATGATATTTATCTAATATCTTATAAAAGATGAAGGTTTTAATAGAGGACCTGGTCTTCTTAAAGTATTTGTATTATATTGAGTACTGGTAATCTCACCCTAGTTTGAATAAGTGTGCAATTATGTTATGCTATAACAAACTAAACAAGGAATAATCCTTGTTCAGAACAAGTTGATCAGTTTAAAGCAATTGTGGGATAATGTTGTTTTCTTCACAATTTTGACCCCCCTAATTTATTAAAAAAAGCAAAAATTGTGGTTACAGTAATGTACGTACAATGGAACTTACAATGGAGTGGTGGAGGCGTAGTGGGCTAAAGCACTAACCTGTTAAGCAGAATGTTTTCGGTTCGATCACCACAGCCACCACCTTTGTGTCCTTGAGCAAAGCACTTAACTCCAGGTTGCTCCTGGGGGATTGTCCCTGTAATAAATGCACTGTAAGTCGCTTTGGATAAACGCGTCTTCCAAATGCATAAATGTAATATGTAAATGGAAGTGAATGGGACCTGTCCATAAATGCTAAAATACACACTGTTTCAAGAGTATAGCAACAAGATGTAAATAGTATATGTATTATTGACATTAGTTTAGTGTGATAAAATTGCTTACTGACCTTATCTGTGTAAAGTTGTATCTAATATCACAACTTTGTTGCTATAGAAAAAAAACAAAACCCTGTAATCCTGGTATTGGATATAGCCTAACTTGACAGAGGTTAGGTTTGTGATTTAATCACACTAAAATCATGTTAATAGTATGTATAATGTTTACATGTAGTAGCTACAGTTGAAGTCAGAAGTTTACAAGTAATTGAAACATATTTTTTTAACGACTCCACAGTTTGAATATAAGCAAACTATAATTTTGGCAGGTAATTTAGGACATCTACTTTGTGCATGACACAAGTTATTTTTCCAACTATTGTTTACAGACAGACTGTTTCACTGTTAATTGACTAAATCACAATTCCAGTGGATCAGAAGTTTCAAAACCAAGTGCCTCTTTGCTTGACATCATGGAAATCAAAAGAAATCAGCCAAAACCTCCAAAAAATTGTGGACCTCCACAAGTCTGGTTCATTTTCCAAATGCCTGAAGGTACCACATTCATCTGTACAAACAATAGTATGTAAGTATATACACCTTGGAAGAATGCAGCTATCATACTGCTCATCATACCTTCAGGCATTTGGAAAATGAACCAGACTTGTGGACCTCCACAAGTCTGGTTCATTTTCCAAATGCCTGAAAGTATCACATTCATCTGTACAAACAACAGTATGTAAGTATATACACCTTGGAAGAATGCAGCTATCATACTGCTCAGGAAGGAGACTCATTCTATCTCTGCAAGATGAACATAGTTTGGGGAAAAGTGCAAATAAATCCTAGAACAACAGCAAAGGACCTTGAAGGTGTTGGAGGAAACAGGTAGACAAGTATCTATATCCACAGTGAAACATGTCGTATATCGACATAACCTGAAAGGCTGCTCAGCAAGGAAGAAGCCACTGCTCCAAAACTGGCAAAAAAAAAAAAAAAAAGGCCAGACTACAGTTTGCAAGGGCACGTGGGGGACAAAGCTCTTACTTTTTGGAGAAAGGTCCTTCCGTCTAATTAATCTATTTGGCCATATTGACCATCGTTATGTTTAAAGGAAAAGTGGTGAGGCTTGGAAGCTGAAGAACACCATCCCAACCGTGAAGCATGGGGGTGGCAGCATCATGATGTGGGGTGCTTTGTTGCAGGAGGGACTGCACTTCATAAAATAGATGGCATCATTTAAATCACCCTTTTAAACAAATGAAAAGCAATGCTACCAAATTCTAACAAAGTGTATGTAAACTTCTGACCCACTGTGAATGTGATGAAAGATATAAAAGCTAAAATAAATCATACTCTCTACTATTATTCTGATATTGCACATTCTTAAAATAGTGATCCTAACTGATCTAAGACAGGGAATGTTTTCTACGATTCAATGTCAGGAATTGTGAAAAACTGAGTTTAAATGTATTTGGCTAAGGTGTATGTAAACGTCTGGCTTCAACTGTATACTTTTGAAACTGTGTATTGTATCGTTTATGGACTGGCCACATTCACTTCCATTGTAAGTTCCTTTAACCACTTTTTTTTTTAATAAAGGAGGGATGAGTCAAAAATATTTTTCATCATAATCTGCACTATGCAACAAATGCTGTCGATTAAAACTTGTATTGAACCCGGAACATTCCTGTAAGGCTTGAATTGCTCAACTACCTATTGTTAGATGAAGGCATGTGTGTTCAAAAAGGATCAATAATTATACCCATGAACCTAGTTGTCACAGTTTCAGTTTCCATGAAGTGCTAGATAATTTGCATCTGCGCAGGATAAAGCAAGTAGATACCCTGATATTTGCAGTGTAGTCTCTGCATTTGAAGCCTGGACTGCAGAATGCAAACGTGTTTCTAATTAACTCAGACTCTCCTGTGAAGATGTTGCAGCGCTGGCAAACAGTTTCGGAAACAGGGTTTGGAGCTAATAAGCCATGTCTAAACTGCAGCCAGAGTTAAATATCAAATAAGCACTCTTCTCTCATCATTCATACTTCCTGTCTATTAGCCACAGTGTGTCTGTAGCGTTAGCGCAAAAGCCACCAATTTGATCATAGCACGCCTACGCTTAAGATTCCTCAGCTTGTGCATAACAACCGGGTGGCCTCTACATGCACACTGTAAAAAACAAATATGTGGCAAAGAAAAGTTCTAGTGAGTAGAAATGAGAGGCAATACATTTAAATTAATATGTAGGCTTTTTTGTGGATTCTGGCGCAGCTTCACAAAAGAAAAAAGAAGAGGACAATTGAAAAGCAAATACAAAAGCACTTATGGAGCGGAGAATAATTCAAACTTTAATTTGCCAATGCACTTTGGCATCTAGGCCTTCATCAGGGCTAAAATTTGGTCTAGTTTGGTCAAGCATGACTCTTTTTAGAGCAAGGTATTTTCCAAGTGCATTGATTTTGATTATTTTCAAATAAAGCCCTATAAGGTTTCCTATAAGGTTTCCCTATAAGGCGTGATTGAATTATGAAATATCTGAAAATGTATTCAACAAAAAATCCAATTGTACAAGTGAGTCTACAGGCTTATAATTCATTTTACAAGCTCACAACTGTTTTTATGTGTTCTGTATTCTAAGGTTAACATCAGTCTGGTTTGTGTTTGACAGAATTTATTACTAAATTGCTGGTTATATTTGCAAAAATGAATTTTAGGTGAGCCCTTTTAGTCAGCATAGTCAATATTTGATTCAAAATATTTTTATGGTGTGTGCTGAAGATTTTAAAGCTGTAATTATTCAGAAAAAATTGGGTGATTCTCACAAAACTTGTCCTATTTTATCCCATAATATATACAAAAAAATAAGAAATTATATTTAGCAAATAGTAAATGAAGCCTATTTTTGAGGCCTTTAAGACTTTTTTACATGTTGACTTTTTTTTACAACCCAGTTCTCTTTACCGCAATGCAAAAATCAATGGAAATAGGCCTAGTAAAAGTAAAACATTTGGATGTGTGACGGTAATAAGAATTTGGGGGTAAAATATGCTTAAGTGTCCTGAAAATAATATCATTTTGTAAAAAATCTTATGGTCCAAAATGTTGGCTTCATTTTCTTTATACAAGATACAATTTTATTTGAATTTATTTGGGGTTAAATATTCCAAGACAGGTTTCTTGAAAATCACCCAAGTAGAAAATAATAATTGACCAAATCCTAATGCACTTCAAAAGGTTAATGCTAACCTGTAGCTGTCAGTGTATAAAGTAAAGCTTCCACAATAGCTTTTTGTGGAGAAAAAGCGTTCTTGAAACAAAATTATTACGTTAGAAGAAAATGTGAGTGATGCTTGCTCGTACAAAATTCGCTGCCACGGTGCTAGAGTGTTGTGGGTTGTTGCCAGGGTATTGCTAAGGTGTTCAGAATGGTTTTTAGTGCATTGCTATGCGATTACTTGGGTGTTTCGATGTGTTTTTCTATTTAGTTACTAAGTAATTACTAGAGTTTTTTGTGGTTTCTTAGTGGTTGCTTACTGGTCGCTCCTTCAATGTAAATCTATTGTTTTTTCACCTTGTTTTTTCTCAGTCAGGCATAAACAAACGCTCTTTCATAGGCGTCAATATTTTAGGTGTGTATAAGTTACACACCAAAGTTCTTTTTTGTTTGTTAAAATCCCTAACCCTCAGTATGAGCACACTGATCAATTCTTGGGTTGTGGCATCTGCACATTCTTAATTTAGCCTTGATTGGCATTAATAGAGTGTACTAACCTGACGCAACATGATAAAGTGGCAAGCAAAAGAAATGACCTCTTCAATGTTAGTCAGATTTTCTGTCCTAACCAGCTTCGACTGCGACTAGGGTTGCCAACCTTCCCATATTAGCCCAGACATCCAGTAATTTGCCTGAAATGAAGATGCCTAAAAACATTTTGTCCCATATTTAAGCGCCAAATCACTTGAGAATGAAACTGCAAAATGCACGCGTGTCCCATATTTGCATGGCATGAAGTTTCCAACCCTTACTGCTACACGTGATGAGTGGCAGGAAGTTACTGAGCCACTGTTAACTCTCAGGTTGCCCTGCCCACTGTTAACTCACATTGGTCCAAAATCCCACTTCTGTCGTAGCTGTAGCCTTGTGGGCAGTGCTCCAACATTTGATGCAGTAGTGCAACCGGTTACATAAGTTTCAGTTCTGGCTGGAGGTCCCATTTCTCCTCTTCCCCTGTTGTTTTCTGTTGTCCTCTCCGCTTTCCTATCTAATAAAGACCAAAAATGGCAAAACACAAAATCCTGCCATGTTAAAGGCTTTCTGATTGGCTGTTGTTGTGCCATGTAACACAGCTGTTTTGTGTTCAGTGTGAACACATTGAATTCTTTGCTACTGGAATCATTCATTGCATTGGATTGTGTCTGGTTAGTGTTAGGACACTTGTGTAAGGGGCAATTCAGTTTGCTTTGGATGACCTTCTGTATTTGTGTCTGGGAGACTCATCAGACAACTAGAATGAGAAAGAGACATGGGCTTTCTATATGAGCAATCCTGCCATAATATATCCATGGAAAGTTGTGAACTCATCTCAGCAGGGCTGCAATCAAAGGAGAAGAATAGGGTGACACCTCAATCCAACACACTTATGTCTCTGGAAGACAATAACTCTGAAGTGTTAAGTTTTGATTGGTGAGCCTGAGATTCGCTATCCTAATAGCATCACAGTAGATGATGCAAGCTGTGAAAATACAGAAAGACAGATAGCCAGACATACCACAGAGAAAAACATGAAAAGACTGTGACATTGATATTCATGTTTAGTAAACAAGCAAACATTGTTTTCATGTATGCAAGTGAACATGATCTGGAAGTAATTGATCTATACATCACAAGAAATATGATAGCAGATTTTGAAATAATAGTTGCATTGAATAACCTAGCTGGAATATCCACGTGCACAAAACAGCAAAGAAACACATTTTGTCATTTCTCTCACATTGAACTGTTTAAAGGAATTGTTCACTCAAAATCAAAATTGTCATCAAATACATTCCAAATATTCTTCCAGACTTTGTATGATCTTTCTTTTGTGGAACACAAATGAAGATTTTAGGAACATAAGGGACTGACTGCTTCAATCACCATTCAATTTTATGAAAAAATGTGCAATGAAAGTGAATGGTGGTGTGAAAACAACCAGAACATTCAAGCAACTGCTAAATAACACTCAGAACAACTTATGAAGTGCATAACAACAACCTGTCAACAACTGACATAGTTTTTGGTTTGTAAGCTATCAATGAGTAAGCAGTAAAAGAGTGGTGCACTAAAGGGAAATGCTTCTCTGTGTTTTCTTCTCACTCTCTGTCTGTGGGCTGTATGCAAACCCTGCCATGCACAAAGCCAAAGGGTGAGAAGATGCTTATTTTACTCTTGGTGCACTGGGAGGAAATGATGTCATCAAGCACAAGTGAGGTAGGCTTGTTTTGTTCTGCGTTGAATCTGGTCAGCAGAAGCCTCACATGCTCCAGCATGTCTGAATGTTCATGCCTCGCATCCTATGGCTGTCTGTCAGCCGAGGGGAAAGGGTGCTGCCGAGGTTGTTTAAAAATAGCTCCAGACAGTGTTCGACACTCTTGCATTATTGCCGCCCATCAAACTGATACAATTTAGGGCTCCCTTCCCTTCCTCTATGGATCACAGATAACTTTTTCGACCATGGCTGGACTTTTTCGGGCCTTTCCGGAAAACACTGCACTATTTCTGTGGATGTTTGCCGATGTAAACAGCATTGATGTCTGTGTTGAACCGGCATGTTGCTGTTCTAATGGCAGCAGACAGTTGTTTTTGACAGCTGTTTCCTCTCAGTGTTTCATAGTCTGTGCCAGTTAGCAGCTTGTAAGTGACATTTTGTTTACACAGAGCTAGTTTACCAGACAGCGCAGGCGTAGTCATGTGTTTTGTCTGCTGATGTTTGTGCCGATAATGTGGGTTAATGTAACATTTCAGCTAGCTAACCTCTTTCCCCTTTGTTCTACCTTCTACCCACAAACAACAGTCAACAGAGGAGAACAACCCAACCATACTTAAATGTGCTGCTGAAGCCTCCATATTGAAAACGAAAACTCTCTTTTTTTAATATTTAAAATCTATTATCTGCCAGAGATTGACAGAAAAAAACAGGCGGCTTAGACAGGAGAGGTGGCTGAAAAGTTTCCATCAACAAACTGAAGATCTGTGCTTGGCAATGCCTCAGGTACGGGCCCTGTCACTCAAATTTATTACATTGTGGAATAGGTGTAGGTGGTTTGTGGTACAACTTTGCTTGCATTCCTCTTACAGCCCAGCATTAGCGGAATGGACCCTCTCTTTGGGGATGCCTTTCAAAACTGCTCTTTTGCTGACCAGGCACTGACCAGCACAGACCAGTTGGCTAACAGCTTTGACCCAGACTTCATGTATGAACCGGTGAGTTCATACCCAGAACACTACTGTTGGTTGTATTCATACCTAAAGGCTTTTTACACTTCACTTAACCCTGGGCTAACGTCTTTTTAAACTCCAGTTTAAGGCTACTTTAAACCTTGGTTTGGCAATAACTACAAAAATGTGCAATAACTACAAAAACGTATAATTCAGCATTTCACATTTGTCATTTCACATTTTCCTCGAAAAAATACAAATAAAAACATCTCAGGCTTCGAGATTTCACACTGTACATTTGAGAATGTGCATGTGAATTAGCTAGACCAGCCTGCAAAATAAATTGTTTTGAATAATATATATATATATATATATATATATATATATATATATATATATATATATATATATATTTTGTTTGATCTGGTGTAAAGAAGCATAATTTATGAAATATCAAATCAGCAGTACTTTGATCGTAATCTTGACCAACCATTTTAGAGATTCAGGCTTTTAGATAGGAGCTGTACATTTATGCCACTTGTTTCCTCAGAAAACAGCTGCTTGTGACCATTCTCAAGATGGCTGCTGATTGGACTCACTTGCCTTGAAAGTGACTTGGCCCAAGGCCAATTGTGGCCCAAATAATTTGTATACATTCTGGATGAAGCTGAGCTGTAATCATATTTTCTAGGTTTTATATTTGGATGCAAAAATTGGATGATTTCAGTCAGAGTAAACTTTTTACATGACATGTGATGAGAATAAATATATTATATAAAAATATATATATTATTGTTCTAGTGCGACTGAACAAACATTCATGCAAATATACTGAGTGTCAACCATGGAACAAGATTAAAAATAACCACGTGTCAAAATTTTATTTAATTTCTCTTGTCGGCTACTGTATATAAAAGTAGTGATCTTTTTAATTGTTCACAGGACCGGGATATGAATTGTCGCCAGAGCCCAAGAGGAGACAATTTCACTGTAGGGGATTGCAAAGACTTTGACAGCATGGATCATCTAACTGAGCTGGCAGATAATGACCCAGCATACAGTTCAAACTTTGAGCAGTGGGACACATACTGGGAGGACTTGACCAAGTACACTCGTCTCACTAGTTGTGATATCTGGGGCACCAAGGAAGTAGATTTCCTGGGCCTTGATGATTTCTCCAGCCCTTATCAGGATGAGGAGGTGATAGGACAGACCCCCACCCTGGCCCAGCTCAACAGTGAGGACTCGCAGCCTGTTTGCGAAACTCTTTACCATCCAGATTTGTTGGTGGGTCAAAAGCAGCTTTTGCTTCCACCTCCTAACATGACCAAGAAGAGCAACAGACTCACAAACTCCACAACCAATGCCTCATTGAGTCGCAACCCTCTGCCGGACTTTGCCGAGGGATCCCAGAAAGCCACCTGGCCTGTTCCCTCCAGCACTGAGACATTGGCCATGGCCCAGATGCAGGGGCCTAGCAAAGCCCTGCCTGGGCTGGACAATATAGATTATGTACGCAAAGCCAAGGTTCGGATCAGCGTACCACGCAAACCTTTCATGGAGAGCTCTACCCGGAAGGTTAGTGTTTCTGCAATCTCCCCTCTAGTCCAGGAGCACGAGTCAACTGCTTCACTGGTCCGTGAAGACCTGGTCAACGCCACTAACACAGCTTCCTCCGTCAGCTCCTTGGCTTCTGAAAAAAGAGTGGAGACCCCTAAAAGAGTGGTACCTGCTCTCCCTGGCCCTGAGGTTGAGTCACCAAGGTCACCAAGGGCAGTTCCACCCAAATTAAACATTCCTGCAGCTGCCGGCAGTGAATCCTTGCTCACCATGAGTGCCCTTGGAGCCGACACTTCTGCTGCTGACAAAAAGGAGGAGGAAGAGCACAACTACTCGTTCTTAAACAGGGCCAGGCTGGCAGGGAAAGCAACTGCTGACATGGAAGAAGAGGAAGAGGAGGAAGATGAAGGGGAAGATGAGGAAGAAGAGGAAGAAGAAGAGGCACTGGACCTTGATGACGAAGACCATGATGAAGGGTTTGGCAGTGAACACGAGCTCTCTGAAAATGACGAGGAAGAGGATGAGGATGATGAGGACTATGAGGGTGACAAAGACGATTATGTTAGCGACGCATTCTCAGAGCCAGGTGCGAAAGTACACATTTTAATATTTATTAAAAATGTTCTTGATATAGTTAATGTTTTTAATGGTAAAAACTAGGGATGCAGCACACCGATACTAATACCTGTATAAGTCTGATACTTTGTTCAAGTACTGGTAGCTTTGAACAATTTTATAATGCCAAGCGACATCCGTACGCAAATTTCATAAACATTGCCGTGCTAAATGCTATCGTGTGCTTGCCTTTTCTATGTACCGTTACACACAGTCTAGTGCTTTCAAAGTATACTCTTGACTGCAAGCCCATATGGATGCGGTCAACGCATATACACTTTGACTGCTGTCTGATAATCCTTAGTACAATCAACTCAAGTTTTATAAAAACTGCATGCGTACAGTACGCACAGACTGTGCTGATGATGCAATTAACACCACGTGCACTAGGCGTGAGACGGAATAGCAAATGGAAAACTAAAGCATACTTTAGCTTTAAGACACTTCAGATGCATACAAGGTATACAATTTAGTGCCACCAAGCAAGTGCACAAAGTACATAGAGTGCACACAGGCTTATATCTGAGCAAATACATCATGTGCATAATCCTAGAAGGCCATTGCTGTCCAGTAGTATTGGAAAATTTGGTGCCTTTTGGAAGTTTTGTGAAAGTTTGTGAACACATTGTTTATAGTGTAAAGTACATGTAGGCTATTTTTCAAAACTAATGATAAAACTACTTTGAAATTCAAAAGGGCCCGAAGCAATACCTTTTGGTTAATTTATACTTATTTGTTAGTTAGCCAGCTCAGTTTGAATAAAGCGCAATTCAGAAACAGGTTGGTCTCAATAATCCAGATGTTGCAAAAGGTTTGTTTGTAAACATTGTAATTTAACTTACTGAGTTATGATATGTAAGTGCTCAGCTATAATATATATATATATATATATATATATATATATATATATATCGGTACTGTGCAAAAGTCTTAGGCACATAAGATGTTTCACAAAAACATTTATCTTAAGATAGTTATGTATATCTTCAGCTTTAGTGTGTCAAAAGGAAATTTAAATTTGAGACTCACAAACATAGACACAGATAGCATGGCCCCCACAGACCCCCTACTGAACATCGAGTCAGTCTGGGATTACATGAAGAGACAGAAGCAATTGAGACATCCTAAACAGATAGAATAACTGTGGCAAATTATCCAAGAAGCTTGAAAAACCGTGTCCAGGAGCACCTAGGAGAATTGGTCACATTAAATATTGATTTAGCCTTTTTTATGTTTACTGGACTTTGCATAACATTAATTGATAAATGAAAACTATTTATGGTATTAATTTTGATGACATCCTCACTATGTAACATTTTTCACCAGTGCCTAAAACTTTTGCACAGCACTGTGTTTGTGTTTGTGTTTGTGTTTGTGTTTGTGTTTGTGTGTGTGTGTGTGTGTGTGTGTGTGTGTGTGTGTGTGTGTGTGTGTGCATGTATATATATACATGCACACACACACACACACACTAACGGTCAAAAGTTTGAAACACTTGACTAAAATGTTTCTCATGATCGTAAAAATCTTTTGATCTGAAGGCGTATGCTTAAATTCTTGAAATTATTCTTGAAAGTTTTTGAAATGGATGACTTGGACCAATTAATAAAGAAAAGCAGACAATAAGTGCCCAACATAGATGGGAACTCCTTCAATACTGTTTAAGAAGCATCCCAGGGTGATACCTCAAGAAGTTGGTGGAGAAAATGCCAAGAGTACATTTCTGCAAAATCTAGGCGAAGGGTGACTACTTTGAAGATGCTAAAATATAACACGGTTTTGATTTGGGATTTTGTTTAGTCACAACATATTTCCCATAGTTTCATTTATGTTATTCCATAGTTTTGAAAAATTTACTATTATTCTAAAATGTGAAGAAAAAAAATTATAATAAAGAATAAGTGTTTTAAAACTTTTGACCAGTAGTGTATATATTTGCCAATAACACTAGCAAATATATAACGTTTTTGTAAAAATCAGTCTTGCTCTACTGTACCTGAAAATTATGTTGTTTTAAAACATATTTTTAGCTGAAGTATCAATACTTGAACTCAGTACTATAAATTTGTTTTAGCGTGCATCCCTGGTGAAAAACTTTTTTTTTTTCCTGTTGCACTCAAGTGTATTTGTTTAGCTACCTATAGTATATCTAGATCAAGCTTGTGACTAAATATGTTTGATTTGAGAATTTGATAGATTTTAAAAATGATTTAAAGATGCTTTCAATGCAGGTTAAGGACAGTTAATATTTCTTTGTTTATTCCTTTCTTTATCTCGTTACTGTCCTCTCCTTCAAACAGGATGTGATACTGATATGGCAGATGATGTCAAAAGTCTTACGCCTGGGATTTCCCGGAAAAGGGGTAAGCGTCGATACTTTTGGGAGTACAGCGAGCAGCTGATTCCATGCAAACAAGAGCGCATGCTCAAACCCTCCGAGTGGGACAGAGACACTCTGCCCAGCAACATGTACCAAAAGAATGGCTTGCACCATGGTGAGACATTTGCTGTCTATATCATAGCTTTCCTCTTTACATTAACAAGTAACATGTCTATTTTACTCCTCTTAAACCTGATGTTTAACAACAATGTTTGAATGACTTATTCAGGAAAATACACAATGAAGAAATCACGGCGGACTGATGTGGAAGATCTAACTCCAAACCCACGAAAGCTGCTCCAGATTGGCAATGAACTTCGGAAGCTCAATAAAGTCATTAGTGACCTGACGCCTGTTAGTGAGCTGCCCTTGACTGCTCGCCCTCGCTCTCGAAAGGAGAAGAACAAGCTTGCATCCAGGTTTGGCCATATCTGAATCACCTACTTGAACAGCATTTATTTCTCAAACTCAACACCCCAACATCTGGACATGGGGGTTGGCTCTTTTGATTTAGCGCAAAGTACATAGGCACAGTGTCCAGATGTCCCAGACATATTTAGTTACCAGAATATAGTAGATACATGGGAAGTCGTTTAGACCTCTAGTGGCAAGTTTTGAATGAGTGACTGCATTTCACATTTCTAATCTAGTAATTGCACACTTCACCATCTCAGCTTATTCTTGCCATCATCATTACCATCTTACCATTATGTCCTTACATCATGTATCTGTGGTCTTTGTTCATTTTTCACAATGATCATATCTTGTTGGACAAAACATTAGATAATGTGAAGGCTTTATCAATGAAGTTTAAAATGTTCTTGTTGCCGAGGTATGCAGTAGAAAAACCACACTAACTGATTCTGCTGCATGCTTGTTTTCTCTTGCAGGGCTTGCAGACTGAAGAAGAAAGCTCAGTATGAGGCTAACAAGGTCAAGTTATGGGGACTTGGCACTGAATACGGTACATTGTTTCGAAATGGAAACTAAACATGAAAGCACATGCTTGAGATTGTTTGTTGTAGGTAGAATCTCTCAGGTACAGTCTCGTACAGAGCTGACGTAAACTATTTTGCGAGTCTTTAAAATAACATAATTTATGATGTATTGCATTAACTGATCAAATGTCCATATTTACCGGAAAAAGAGACTCTTATGATTTTCTTCATTTTCAGATCGATTGCTGTTTGTGATCAATGCAATCAAAGAGGAAATAGTCAACAGAGTTCAGGATATCTCACATGACAAAGGAACAAGCATGACCGAGAAGCTGGACAAACTCATTGAGGAAACTCTAGGTAGGAAAATTTTTCTTGTTCATAATGAAAACATACCAACTTGAATTTAAAGATTCCCCCCCCCCCCCCCCCGTAATTCGTAATTCTACCGAGTTATTAAACAAAAAAGTACAGACAAACATACATCAGATTTTCCAGAGAATGTCTTTTTTGTTTTTGTTTTTTTTTTTGTCCTGCAACGTGTTGGTATAAAGTTTAAGTTCACTATTGAATATATTTTGTTGGAAGGCTCTGTGAAGGAATAATATATAACTTAATATATCATATTATCTTTTTCTTTTGGCTGCTCCCATTAGGGGTCGCCACAGCGAACCATCCGTGAACCGCATATTTGACTTGGCACAGGTTTTACACCGTATGCCCTTCCTGATGCAACCCCCCAGTGGCTGGGGGACTCTCACTCACACCTACAGGGCAATACTTAGTCACCAATTCACTTAACCTGCATGTTTTTGGACTTGTGGGGGAAACCCATGCAAACATGGGAAGAACATGCAAACTCTTTACAGAAAAGCCCAGTTTAGCCGAAACTCGAACCATCTTGCTGTGAGATGACAGTGCTAAACACTGAGCCACCGTGCTGCCACCTAATATAACTTATTGTAACTAACTAAAACTTGTATACAGGTGGAAATAAGACCAAAAATATGAAACTGATACCTAAAACCATTAAGCAAATCTTTATTTGCTTATTTTTGTAAATGAATGGCTGGCCACATATAATTACGGCAAAATAGCTTCATGATCATATTTGACCAAATTTATTAGAATTTAAACTAACTTAAATCAATAATGAGTCTTCTTCTAGTTTTTGACATTTTGAAGATTGAATTTTTAGATTTTGAAGTGTGATTTGTATTAGTATAAAATGGTCCTGTACACCAGTGGCTCTCAATTAGTTTTTTTCACATCCCCCTTTGAAACAAGGAAAACTCCCCATCCCACCACCAGAAACACCCTTTAAATTTATTGAAAAAAATATCTAAAAATGTAACACTCTTAATTAAAAATAAATAAAAATGTTGATATAAAAATCATAATATAGTTTGTCACTAGGCCTACATCTATTATTTTCAGTTTACTGTCTGTTATATAAATAAATACATTATTTTAACAGGCTAATATACTTTTTGAACATCCCAAAATAGAATAAATGAAATTGTGTTTGCAGGAGGAATGTTAATATATTGAATAGCTCACCATAAAATAAAATTTAAGTAGTAAATTAATTTACTCCCTCTTCTCGTTCCAATCTTTTTTAATCCGTGAAACACAAGATTGAATAATGAGAGGATAATAGATTGTATCTGTCAAACTCAAAAAGCACATAAGAACACCATAAAGTTTGTCCATACCACTCATACGCTAATAGGCGTAAGTCTACAGAAGCCAGTCGATAGAGTTTTGTGAAGAACAGACTGAAATGTAAGTGTAAATACACTCAAATCTTCCTTATCCCCCATTCGAATATGTCACGCTCACGTTAACATCATTGTTTACATACAGATAAGTGAGTGCACCTGACACCACGTGAGGAGAAACCGTCCTACCGTTATTCCGTATTCGGAAATATTTGATTGTGAGAAAGTGAATGCTATTTGAGAACGGTGCAGTCTTCTGTGCCCTCCATACAGTACTCCCCATGCTTTGAGAACCACTGCTGTACACGTTTGTCATCAAGTTGTCAAGTTTCTCACAAAGTGTTTCAGATTTTGCGTAAGGCTTTTTGCAGTTTTTGGCCTTTGTTCTATTGAAAATATTTAACATAATTTTTGGGGACAATCACCAGTACTTCGCCACATGGTTGCTCTTGAAATTGTTTACCTTGATCTTACTGAATTTAAAGTTATAACAACTTGTTTGACAATGGAAAGCAATTAATTGTTGAAAGTTATTTATTTATTCATTTATTTATTTATTTGAAGTAAAAAAGTGTGACTACACATTTTGTGCATGCCAGCATACTAAAATTGCAAAAACAAAAACACTAATGAACAATGCTAAATAATAGTGTATTCAAGCATAATAGACTAGTCCCCAATTGAGTTTGAAGACTAACATTTTTTTAAGTTCACTCACAAATGAATTTGAATTATATTTTGTTATGGGTTAAAAATGATTGCTTTACAAAGGGCAGTTCTCAAGAGTAAAAATGTGCAGCGGCCACACAGTCCACCATGCCAGAAAAAGATCAACAGGACATATTTTGACTTAGAAACAGCATTTTGTTGTTTAGTTCAAAAGTAATCAATTCATTATTAACCGTCATATTGACATCTTATATACACCATCTGTTTGGAAAGACAAGAAAATACCAGAGTCAGCACTCTTCAAAATAGGGCCAAACTAGTAGATACCCGCAACCACACAAATTGAAAACTCATTGTTCAGCATAGTTTGACAAGGCTTGAAACTAAAGGGCAAAACAAAACTATGGTAAACTTCTTAAAGAGGCTGGAAGAGTTTTCTGAAATGGTAATACTGTTAATGTATTGTTACTTTCCAAAATTGTAAAGAAGCAAGCATGCAAAACAAATAAATGTATTCAGAATCATTTTGACAGGCACTATTGACAGTGGGGTCAGTATTGTTCTGTGCCACTCCACTTGGCTTCTTGTCTGATACAAACAAATTGGCAAAATAAGAGTTTTGAAAACTAAAAAACTAATGGCTTCTCAATTGTTTTGTTCATGCAGTGCAGCCACCAGTGGCCACCCAGACTTCAGACTTCGTGAATCAGATCCTGGATAACACTGGCAAAGGGGATCCCACCGGAGGCCTGGTGGGGTTGCGTGTGCCAACATCGAAGGTGTAGAGTCGAGCCGACCTCGGAGCACACACAAAGCCATCTGCGCCATTCTTGTCCCACACTGTAACGGCCCAAATCTCTGCATGTCCATGTCACTTGGAGACGAATCTTCACATGTTAAGTGAATACATGCATACGATAACCGCCCGATTGTGTATGCGTATGCATATACTCACCTCTAGCACACCGATGGAAATGAAACTAGTAGTTAAGCTCTGCACTTAGTAATCTGTTTCCTGCCATGTGTGCATGTGGCTGGTATCTCCATCAACAGGCCGCCATGTTGCAAATATAAAAGCCAATATACAACATACCTCCAAAAAACGAGAGAGAAAACAAGCAAAATGATGAGCACCAGTTCTTGCTGTAGTCACTTATTTTTGAGTTCTGCTAAATCTCTCAAATGCCCATTAAAAGGGATAGTTTGGCCAAAAATTTGAACATAGAAACCAAGATTTTTTTCATTTTTGGGTGAACTATCCCTTTTAGAATTGTAGAAAGCAGAGGCGAACTCTGCAGACAAACTATAGAGGCATTTGCTCATTTGATTTAATAGGTGCAAAATAGGTGCAAATGCAGACTTTGAGTTGTTTAACACGGCACGTACGATTTTACCCTAGTTCGGCCTAGCTTTTTCACTTATTAAACACTCAACCAAGGACAGAAGTGTCCAGGTGGAATTCCTGTAAGGCTTCGTTTTTCCTACTGTTGTACCAAGGCATTTTGTGGATCAATCTAGATAGACCTTTACATGGCAACTATAACAATGGCGAGGCAAATAATGAATCACGTAAATATCAATGTTTAACCAAGAACAGCTCCTATTTACTGATGTTCTGTGTATATAAGTAGGACATGGATGAGTCAAGAGGGTATTAGGTGCAGAAATTGGCCTTGGGCACCCTTTTCCATAGTCTTGTGATTGTCTCAGGGTTGAGAGAGAAAGAGAGAGAGATTTTTATGTTTTCTTTGACTTGAGCAGATGGTCAGTTCAACCCCATATTGTAAATATACAGAATAACTATGATAACCATAAGAAACCTTTTCCTTTATAAGCTTTGGTCTAAGTGCCCTCGCATCAAATCACCCTTGATGTTATTTTGCAAAAATTCAGTGAAAGGGGCTTAAAATTGATTCCTAGATTGGGTTCTGTTTATATTTGTACTTTATAAAAGTAAGATTCATTGTGCCTTGTAATCGCAGAGTTAATAAAACTCAATCGAAAGCAAATGGACCATTTTGCAGAAGGCAAGAAGTCGAGTCATTACAGGGGAAAGTCATACTTGGGTGTTTGTAATGTATTTCAGCTCTTAAAGATACTCTGAATGTACATAGGAACATGAAAAAAATTGATATATGCCACAGAGTCTGTGCTTTGTATCATAAGATGGCTCTGACAAATACTTGCTTTGGTTTTCGGTACTTCATTTAAGATGCGAAGAAATATTATCTTATAAAATACGGAAAAAAAGAAACTAGATTTGCACACTATATTTTGATTGTTTTGTTTTTGTACCAAAGACACATGCAACTTAAAATGGCAACTAGCCAGTCTAAGTAAGGTTTTGCACAGCTTACCTGACACCGTATTGAATGTAGGACAAATGGTAGGGTCAGGGATTTTTACTGAACTGTGAAATTTGTTTGGGTCCAATTCTCTACAGAAAGAAGTATTCATTTGCATCCTTGTAGAATTTTGTACTGTTCTTATGCTATCAAATATCTTGCTTGGAAAAAAAATTATAAATCGTACCTAGTTAGTTCTGGCAGTTCAGTTTCCCCTCCACGAAGATTTGTTGTGAATTTAAAAAGTAAATTAACTATTAAGTTATATGAGATGCTTCTTTTTTGCCCATATACTGTAAGACTTGATCACAAACCAAACGGTGTACCATTCTTTCAGTCGATAAATTTGTAGAGGAGAATGCATATACGAAATTAAGTCCTTGTCTTGTTTATAATTTGTATACGCATTTATCCGTGCGCACATCAATATTAAGATATGCCACGTTTTGAAATTATGTTACTCCGCATGTAACATTTGTATGGTCTGTCTTCTTACTCTTACTTTTGAGTATTCTTGAAAAACTGAAAGAGAAATAGTTGAATTCTGTATATTTTTGTAGATATTGCCTTAATCTTTCCATTCTGCATTGCCCGTAGGTATAAGAAGATTCTGAAGTTTTTTGAGAGCACTTACCCTTCAAAGAAAATTCTTTGTTGTTTAAAGAGGCATGGTCCGTTCAAATTCTCATCCCAAAAAGTTTTTATTATGAAAATGAAATACAGTTATAGCCCCAAAACATAAAGTTAGTGGGGAGTTACTTTCGCAGGTCACAAGTGTAAACATCTTGAAGGGATAGCTTTACCTTGTCAGCATATTATTCTGGCTGCTGCGATGACTTGGGTCATTCTGAAAAATCTCCTACTGGTGCAATTGTATAGTTTGCTAAAGGTATGTTAAAGTGACTTTATTCTTGAACCTGAAATTTGTTCCAATATCAATTTTGATTAAAGAAGGGAGGATATATAGTTTTGTAAAGATATTTTTCTTTATTTGCTTTTGGTAGCATAGATTCTATATACCGTCCAACGTGTAGTTATTTCAGTTGTTGTGTGTGTGTTTTTTTTTTTACATAGAAATAAATTTAGATTTATTTTAAATGTTGAATGAATGAATATATATATATATATATAAAAATGTAAAGTAAGTTCTATATTACATGGAAAAAAGCATAAGCACTTTGTCGAGACAAAAATAAAAAAATATTTTCCCCACTTCCAGTTGCTGCTAAACCGATCTTGTTTGAATGCTGCGGTGTGTACTTGACTTTTACCATCTTGACCAGGGCAGTGTGACCAAGGGGCATTGAATGGAGACAGTCTTTGTCTCAATGAGTAGTGAGGACTCTGACATTGCAATCTTCATTTGCCTTCAGTATACATTTCCTATGGAAAAATACAAATTCTGCTTTGGATTTTTCTTCAGGTCGATGTACAGTGTTGACACATTCTCTCATGCTAGAGATATGGGTATTGTCGTCATTGATATTTTAAAATAAAATAAAAAAATTCTTTAAGTAGCTCAGAAAAAAAATGTATATCTATATCGCTGTACTGTAAGGCAGTTCCATATGCCGTGGGGACTCAATTGGACAAAGGGTTTCTTTTTCATTTTTAATTTCAGCTCTGTTTTTGTCTTTAAAACCCATCCATTCTCAAAAAAACAGCAATGCTACAAAGCCATTTGATGTGGTTGCAAAGACTGGCCTTTCTTGAGCCATCTAAAGCTTTCAAAAGCATTTTGGTGGCATTAGCCTAAAGTGACCATTGTTCTGTATAATAACTTAATGGCAGGTGACAATGAGCATATGGAGATGGAAATGCATGTTGTCCTTCTGTTGGTGGCCTGCTGTATTTAGAGCATTTATTAGTTATTGTAGAATGCTGTTGCAAGCTCTGACATTCAACATGGTAGTGAGCTGTGCAATGTAGTGTTTAACAAGGGGACTCTGTGGCATTCAAGCAGTTAAGGAAAAGGTTGCTATTTAAAGCCAGTATTTTTTTATCTTTTTCTTATTTGCTGATCATATTTTATATAAATATATAGAAAAAAACACAAAAAAAACACATGTACCCATACACGTACACACACATTTATAAAGGTGTGCTTGTTTAGCTAAATATAGCTTGATTTAACATTAACATCCATAATAGGCTCTCAACATCACATTAGTGTAATCTGACAAAGAGAACATTAGAAATTCTAGTGACGATTATTTTCTAATGCTTTGGAAATTATTTCTGCCTTCAAAAACACAGATTGACGCATTGATTTAAGCTTATTTAGGTGTTTAATTTTAAAATGAACATTTACAAATAAAAGTTCACAAAAAGTACACATCTTTTATGTAAATATTATTTAACATCTAATATTGTTCACTGTTGTTTTTGCATAGTCCAGCATATTATATCATAGTACTTTTTTCGAAGGGAAATAATGTAGCTTTCTATTTCTGAAACATTTGCGTGATCTTTTGGTCTGATTAGTGAACTTTTGCTTATTATTATTATTATTATTATTATTATTATTATTATTATTATTATGGATTCTGCACATTATTATTTAGAGACACTCAAACCATGATTTAATATTTCTCTTAAAATAATACAAGTTATACTGAAAAACAAAGAGTAAGCTAGCTATTAAATCCATTCTTTGATTGTTTTTATTGTTTGCATATTGTTGATAATTCAATAATTTTGGACACAAAGCTGCTAAATCTTTGTAAAATTGTATAGAGAATCAGATACCATTCCCTGTTATTTTTAGCATATGCATACACAATTCACAAGCTACAAGCAATGCTTATTTGAACTATTATTTATCAAAAGATGCCACTATCTGAATACCCCTAATTCATCCAATAGAGTTAGATTTCAATGGGTAACTTGTTTCCAAAAATTACAGTATATATCCAAAAGGAGGCAAACAAGCATTTATACCTTTCCTTGTTAGTTATATGGTTAAAGTATGCATCTTTGTGTAGAAATGTGTTCGATGTAAATAAGAAAGATTACTCTTATTGGTGCACTATGCAGGTTTTACTCTGTAGTAAGACAGGATGTTGCTTTAGTTTACAGCACTGCTATTTTTTTTAACAATTGTGCCTGATTGATTGGTATTGTACAAGTGGATTTAAAAATTTGTTCTTATAGATGGATATAGTCAACATGGTGACTAAGCTGAGAAATCTTTAGATCTTGTGTAAAGTTGATTTGAGTTTAAGGTTGATCTAAGAAATGCATTCCTTTATGTCATAACTCTAAATTTGACTTTTGCTTGTAAATTTTAAATTTACACATCTGTATGACTCACTTGATCCCTTTTCATAGTAATATTTGGAACCAATAATGGAGCACCGTGGAGTTTGCATATACACGGCATGACTATCGTGCATGCTAAACCTTGCTAAATTGATATTGTAAAGTGTAACTGACTATTCATGGAGCTACTGCGATGGACTTTGAGGCAGAAGAATTCATACTGTCTTTATTCGAACCAATGAGCACAAGTGGGAAAACTTTGTTGTACACATACTTTGATGTAATCTCCATCACACTCCGTACTGTCTCTAGTACAAAAAGCTGAAATGACACGCATTGCACTTGATTTTACAAAAAATGTCCAATGTTATTTTTGAAACGATGCCTGCAGAATCAGGTGCCTTATTCAAACATGAAAATCCTAACTTTACCTATTGAACTTTTTTATGGCAACGAGATTTTCACCCAATATGCCAAGAAATTAAAACGCGAGTTTCCTCTCTTTTTTTCTGCTGTGTCGAGCATTGAGCTTGCTTCAGATGAAAATTGTAGCTGCTTTGTCCTCATACAGTTTTCATTTAAAGATGAATGTAGTCTTCCTTCAATGGAGTTCAATATGATTAAACAAAACATAGAGACTATGTCGCATACATTTTGGTTGAGAGACTATCCAAAGAGTGCTGCAATCATAGACTCATTTTTAAATGTTAATCTCATCAATATCTATATCTATATATGTGTACTGTTTTCTTTTTGTCTTGAGATTTCTTTTGTATTTATGCTCTAAACAGTAGGTTCTTGCACAAGTTTTGACAAATTGTCTTTGTTACTTGTTTTTACTTTTTTGTGCTTGCCATACATCCTTTCCTTGGTTCCTCAACAGTGATGTTTATTAGTAGAAGCAGGTTATTCCATTTTAACATGATGCTTTGTAACTTTATCTGAGATAACTGATACCTAGTGGTGCATAAGGAGTTTCTACAGAAGCCCTCAGAGTAGAAGATGCTTTGCAAAGACAATGTCGAACCTGTCAATATTGTGTCCCCACACCAATGCTCAAGATTATTGTGCCTCCTGATTCTTCTGGTTCTACTGTTCCTCAGATTGCT
Source organism: Moxostoma hubbsi (assembly GCA_032164185.1). Lineage (NCBI taxonomy): Eukaryota > Metazoa > Chordata > Actinopteri > Cypriniformes > Catostomidae > Moxostoma > Moxostoma hubbsi. The sequence continues at coordinate 20,843,312 of JAVLUX010000001.1, read as the reverse complement.
GGCTATGACTTTTCTTGGAGCAGAGTCACTCACCAACAAACAGAAATGGCCTTCAGCAGTTGTTCTCCAATGAACATAATCATGGTTTTCCAAAAACACATGAAAACGACACAAACAGAGGTGCGCATTGTTCAGCTTCAAGATCGATCTGTGATGGAATGCGGTCATGGAGGGCAGGAAGGCATCTGGCGGTGGCATGGTAAACCACTCACGGATAAACAAAGCAGCGATGGACATGCATACCTTGCGCTCAGTCACTCCCTCAGAGTCTTTTTTTAGTTGGTTTCTGCTGCATGGCTCCTTTCACGGCGATGGAGGAAAGAAGCTCTTCGTTTTATTGGGTTAATAAAACCTCGGACATTGGGTAGGAGTCCTGTCTTGCCGCCCATGGTGCTGAATTTCAAAATATGTACTTGAACGCCCTCAGTGACGTGAGAGCTGTGACTTGGCATGTGCTGTCAGGGTCATGAACTCCCCTCCCACCTCAATCTTGCGCTAGAAACCGTTCTGAAACGTTGCTCTTATGACATCTGCTCAAGCCACTGCAGCACCTGTGCCAAGACATGGCCCTGTATACTGGGTTCTCATATTGAACTTGGACTGAACCAGTGGTCGGGTGGAAAAAGGGGCGTGTAAATGTAGTGGTGATAGCGAATTTTGATTGTTTGTTTGTATGTCTGCTTGTTTTTCTTTTTATGTTAAGGAAGACATGGCAAGCTAGTAGGGTCACTTGGACTGCTGGGCCCAGATCTCTATAGTTTGCACTGATGTGCACTGGACACACTCGATTCTCTACTCTACAACCAATGCTACCAAAAACATCAACAACGAACTCTTGTATCTATCCTATCACTGCACTCATTCACAATCATTACACTGCAATGATTTACACCTCCTTCCAACCTTTGCCAAATTTACATTCAACGATTAAATTGACATTCAACATTGGAAGCGGTTTGTGAAATTAAACCTGGGCCACCAAAAGGCTTTTATTTCGATTATGTTCTTTATTTATTCTTTTGAAAATACATGCAACATTCAGTTAACAATAATTGAAGAATGGTCACCTATTTAAAAAAAATAAAAAATAAAAAAAATTACACAATACGTAAACTTGTGCTTCTAATGTTGTATGGTATTCTTCTTGATAATTTAGCATGGGAATCTTCAGTAGCTAGTACTGTGTGTGTACTCCCCAAGTGTAAAATCTCTCTTTTGTTTTCCTAGTCACAGTAGAAAGGCTGTATTTCATTGCTAAGCGCTCTGTCATAGATCTCTTGGTGATATAAGCAAAACTCTGCAAAAGTGTATCCTACTGAAACTAACAGTTACTTGATCCTATTAGACATGTCTATATTTGTAGTTCACTTATATGCTTGTTCAAATACAATATCTTGACAGTGGTTTTTACTATTTATGTTTCAGTGTTGTGCTGTTTTTTTTTTTTTTGTTTGTTTGTTTGTTTTTTACATGCTTATGACATTTACTTCCACTTATTTCTTTCTCTTTTTTTTGGCACAACTAGTTGGAGAGTAGCAAGGTCTCATTGAGCCTCGTTAATGTCCAAGCTAAAAAGCAGTTGTGATTGATCTTCTAAATGTGTCAGTTTGTGTTACTGTGCCTCTTATTATTTGATTTCAATTTTTGTATTACCCTTAATTATGTCACTGCATTGTATCAGCCGGGAGTTGGTACCACAATTCTGCTTGTAACCATGATAGTCTAATTCTATTATTGATTTTACTATCAGAAATAAACATTAGAAGGTGCAGCACTTTATCTGTGTTTTTATCAGAACACCTTAAATGGGTTAGTTCACATAAAAGAGTGAACACAAGAAGCAAACTCTGAGTTAAGTCACAAAATTAAAAGTGTGCAGGCAGTAGATTTGCACACATCAATGTGTATTTGTGAAAAGAAACACCATGCATGATTGACCCAGTGCCCAACTATGCCGTTCTGTTCTTCCCTTCTTCCTTTTCTTTCTCTCTTCCTCACTCTGTTCTTGGATGACTTTCAGTTCTATCAACAGTCATGCGTTTCTTAGTCATCATTACAAATACAATATTTATGACCAACCAGCAGAAAAATGTCTAAAAACCTTTTAGATTTAAGTTAAATAAAATATACCGTAGCAGAATTTTACCTTTTGTCTACCATATATTACCATTTAATATCTTAACGCTTAAAAAAAACAACATTACTCCCCTTTTACTGTGACCAGTGGTGACACCTTAGAGACGTCAGCATAAAAAAATGAAAGTTTTGTCAAAAAAGACAGTAGTTTTAGCTAACTTGTTAGAGAGCAGGTACAAGCATACAGCACAACCATATTTACTAACATTTTCTACACCACAAACACAATAAAATGTGACATAAAATGTTTTACAAATACAGTAATAAAGAGATTTAACTAAAATTATAAGAGTGATCAGACCTAACCTTGCTTTCAAGTTAAATGCAATATTTGAATTTTTCTTAAAAACAAAAAAACAAAAACTTAAGCTTCAAAAGAAAAGTTTTTTAAACCTATTTTTTATTTTGTTTATACACCGATTCATGGATATATATATATATATATATATATATATATATATATATATATATATATATATATATATATATATATATATGTTTGTCTTTTTTATAAAACATTTGATTATAAGGATAAAAATAAGATTGAAATAAAAAATACTTTGTGTTTATTTATTTTGTCCAAAAAAGTTACATTTATTCAGTTAAATTAACAATGTGCTCCAGAAGTCACATTACTCATTAATAATAATAATTAAAAAAACAATTTTTTTTTAGATTGTGAAATATTTATGCTTTTTTTTATATGTATATATTGTAAAAAAATAAATAAATATTTAACTAGTTTCTGACAGTGTTTACAACACTTATAGTGGAATGACTCAAAGACTGTAATACAATGGAATGTTTATCAGCTGATTTCATGAGACCTAGACACCTATGAAGCCACTTCATCGCTGCTAGAACCGTTTTGTCAGACTCAACGAAACGCGTTATGAAAAAAGATTTGGACCTTCTGATTTTCCGTTAAACAGCAAACATGGCGTCCTCTGCTGATGTCCATGTCCGAATATGTGGCCAAGAAATTATTAAATACGATTTAGAGATCAAAGCTATTATTCAGGTAAACTTCATTCTTATTCTCATTTCTGTCAGCAAGTTAAGCGTAGAAATAAAGATATTGCCTTAATTGGCTTTCTGTGACTTCATCTCTAGCAGCACAGTGAGCATTTGATGGAAACATTGAAGGTTCTTGTTTTTCAAAAGCTGACCAGTGTTACGATGATGTTTTGTTTCAGGACATCAGAGAATGTTCTGGGCCGCAGACAGTGCTGAAGGATCTGAATGCCAGAGTGAAGGAAAAGTTCAGTCAGTTAAGACAGAGAATTCAGGTGAGGTACGGTCAACAATATAACATCAGATTAGATCATTAATGCCACATTCATAACCTGTATAAATGTTTCTGCTGTTATTGTTACTTATGCGAAATATTAAAGTAATGTGGGATCTCCTTTAAAAAGAGAGAATAAGCAAGAAAATATTATTTTGGTAGACTATTGTTACCGTGGGATTTTATTGTAATGGGCAGTTTTATAATATTGATTATAAGTAGCAGTGTAATAGTGTATTAAAAATAGTCTTACATTTTGTAGTCAGTATATTTTAATATAACAATTATTAAATGATGCGTGTTATAAATGTTTATGATATTCTTATTTAGCATATATTTAGCATATAATGTATTCATTTAAGATAACTTGCTTTTATTTTAGCTATCCTATGGTTATTGAACTTGAATGAAAACACATTTTATTGTCAACCAATCAAAACAGTTTTTTGTATTGTGTTATTCTTCATTTGACAAATAAAACTTTTAAATAATATATAGGCTTAATGCATTTTTGTGTGTTAGTATATTTTAGTTCTATATATTTAAGCAATATCACATGAGCAAGAGTGCGATATGGCCCTACATCAGCACTGCTGTGATTCGGCCATAGGCAATCACAGCATTGCTGATTTAGGGCCATATAGCATGATTGCAAGTGTGATATTGCTTATGTACAACAGTTGAATGATCAAGTAAATTGCAAAAAAAAAAAAATTAGGAAAAACTGAGTACGATCACAAAAAGCATTTGTGCATGGAACTACTTTCTTATGCGGCCTATCAGAATCTGCCGTTGCTGGTTCAAACCAAATGATGCATCCAAGTGTCTTAAAAACATAATTTTAGAACTAGTATCACAGCTTTGGCTGCTTCTAACATGCTATTGGAGAAACAAGGATGCACGTGTGTGTGTGTGAGAGGGAGAGAGCGAGAGAGATGGAGCGTGTGCGATCATCTGTTGATGATGCTGTAGTCTGTTAGTCAGCTTTCTGCAGATAATGTAATTTTGGTCAAATTTATCCTATTATCTCAGTGGAAAAATAGCCTTCCAAACGGGGTATTCCTCCCTTTTTTGCAGTAGCCGGTGTGCAAGAGTCATTCACTGTAGAAACCGCAATCTCCTCTGACATTTTGTCCTCTCCAATGTGGAAAGTCCGGTAAAGAGGTAAGTGCCTTGAGTTTGAGTTTTTTAATCAGTCTGTTGTGTCTCTCAGTTACAATGAGCCTTAATGCTGAAGTTGTTAGTTTTAAGCTGTTTAAAGCTATTTCCTATTTTTGTAGTGTAGTAGTAATGAGCGATCATGGAGTGCTGATGAATAAAAACACTGACTGACACTCTTCCTGTAACCAATTGTCACATATTACATACAAAAATTGTCTTTTTCCTCCACCTGCTGGCTAAAATAGGAAATGTCACAAAATTAAATGTAAAGAAACATATTTCTTAACGCATCTACACTGCTCTTACACTTTAGTTTAGAAAGGCACGAACACAAGCGGAGTGATACACACAGTGTTGAAGCGTCCGTGTGCCAATTGTGTGAGACATCAGTACTCATGGAACGTCTCTCGTCCAAACAGATTCGAGGACCGGAACTAACTGTTGTGTGTGTGTGTATGTATATATACATACACACACACGCACACACACACAGTATATATATATATATACACACGCACACACACACACACACACAGTGTATATATATATATATATATATATATATATATATATATATACATACACACGCGCACACACACAGTATATATATATATATATATATATATATATATATATATATATATATATGTGTATATATATATATATATATATATATATACACACACACACGCACACAGTATATATATATATATATATATATATATATATACACACACACACGCACACAGTATATATATATATATATATATATATATACACACACACACGCACACAGTATATATATATATATATATATATATATATATATATATATATATATATATATATACACACTCTAAAAACTGCAGGGTTAAAAAATAACCCAACCTTAACCACACCGCTGGGTCACTATTGGACAGAACACGCGCTGGGTTGGTTTGACCCAAGTGCTGGGTTTTACCATTTAACCCATATTGCTGGGTCATTCATTTGACCCCACCAGTGGGTGAAATTAACCCTCTTGCTGGGTAAATTCTTACTCATATGCTGGGTTATTTCCTGTCTCATTGCCTAAATAAAATTAGTAACAATAACAAATATTTTTTATATTAAATTTATAAAAATTTTATATTCTTTATATTACAAATGTAAAATAATTATTGTCTCTGTAATACAATAAACCAGAGAGGCAGCTGTATGTGATTTCAATCTCATTTAATTGTTTTTATACATTTTTTTTATGCAACACACACACACACACACCCTTTGCCATTCAACCTTCCCCACAGACTTTACATAACAAATATAAATCTATCAAAATATTCAGGCATTAAAAATCATTAACTAACTAATTTGAACTCTCATACAATTACAATTTAATTTATTAACATGTGTTGATTTAAGAACAGCAACAAACTAAATTTTAAATTAATCTAATTATCATGTGAGCCTGAAACTGTTGTCCTCAAAAACTTTACAGAGGAGGACTCTTTTCCATCAATTTTATAAATAGCATGCTGAAGAAACTCCCAGGTGGGGAGACACTGCTTTGTGTATAAAACATCAAAAACAAAAAAAGCTTTAAAGCAAACATCAACCGCCTCCAACAAAGACTCGGTCTCGATGGCGTGACCTGGGACAATGCCAAAGGTCTGACATGTCCCCCTCGCCTCATCCCTGAGGCACAGAATGTGCAGCAATGCTCCAGTCGACTCATTGTTTAAATATTCCACCAAGTTGGTCCCAACCTGTTGATTACACACAAGAGTGTTAGAGTGCTGCAATATAACTGACATGCTAGTTAAGCTTTTTTGGTGGAAGTATCAAAAAAAATTGGATTGCAAACATTACCAAATATGACCAAATGTGAAAAACAAACAAAATGTGTATTTACATATTTATAGTAATAAAAGAGTAATTTGGACTAAGATTATCAACATTTAGGCAATAAGTCAAAATATTACTGTAATGTTGATAGTGTCTTTAACATTAAAACTCACAAACCCAAAAAGCTGCTCGTTTTTTTTAAAGTTTTAAATATTGACGATCGTTCTTAAGTTCTAAACGGATATAATATTCTTCTCAAAACTGGCGCCTGTCCATTGAAAATAATCCAGGTGGAAATTCCTTTACACTACTAATCAGAGCTGGATGTGATGATGTGTACTGTGATAAAAGCCTATAGTTTTCTCATTTAAATGTTATTAATTTATATAACATTTTCTGTTCTTTGTTTATGGTTGTTTACTTACAGTTTGTTTTCTCATTTACTGGTATGGTTAATTTGATAATTTATTTTATTTTTTTTAAAGCTGCAATCCATAACTTTTGCCATCTCTGTTATAAACATAAAATTGCAGGGTACTTGAAGCTATTTTCTTGATGTGGATGACAAGTTTATATTCTAAATAACTGCTGTAATAACAAGCTATAACGCAGCACCATCACCAGTACTCTGATTTGCAATATAATAGCTGTATATTCTTTGTATACAGACAAACATTTCCAGTGAAATCGGACCCAGCAGCTCAAATTGTAAATCATTATTATAAATGTACCGTTGCGAATAGGGGGAAGGTAAGGCGACTGGGACACTGGGAAAGGACACTGATGTTTCATGTACTTGCTCAATAACTTATTTTTGTACATTTTTATCCAAAAAAAGATACAGATTGCAGCTTTCCTTAACTTTTGTTGGGTCAAGCTGCAGTCCATAACTTTTGTAACCGGAGCTACTTCTCTCTTTTTATGTCTATGACGAATTACGCAGGTACTGTGCTCCTCCGCCAGTCTAAAATAGTCTGAATATAAACATTTATTATAGGTGTACCGTTAGTGATTCAAGATAAGACAAAAACACTTAAGCAAAACTTACAGGTTGTATGTCAATAAAGGATCTCTGGGCCTCCTCTGTGGTGAGTCTGAAGATCTTTCCTCCTTTCCTGTATATGGATGGGGGAAGTAGAGTTGGCAGGACCTTCAATGCCGTCTCCCCTTTAGCAGCTAAACAATTGACCATAATACATAAAGTTGCATTAACATTTAAATAGTATGCTGTATATAACAATTCATATTTCTAAAGTAGCATTTCTGACTTTTCTTAACACTGATTATCTCTTCATCACGGCACCTGTTAGTGGGTGGGATATATGAGGCAGCAAGTGAATATTTTGTCCTCAAAGTTGATGTGTTGGAAGCAGGAAAAATGGGCAAGCGTAAGGATTTGAGCGAGTTTGAGGGCAAAATCGTGATGGTTAGAAGACTGATTCAAAGCATCTTCAAAACTGCAGCTCTTGTGGGGTGTTCCCAGTCTGCAGGGGTCAGTATCTATCAAAAGTGGTCCAAGGAATGTATGTGTAACATAATATATGTGTGTGTATATTATGTGTGCTGAATATAATATACACACATATATTATGTTAACACAGACTTTTAGGTTAGATGCGATTAATCGATTTTACAGCCCTATAACCAAGCGTGTTGATTTGATAGCCTTTTATATAAAAAATATGGAGTTTCAAAAGAATGTGAGACAAGCAAGAGATATTTAATCTTTTTATCATTGTAAAATGACTGACTGACTAAGGATACCCACATCAAGTTTCTAAATGTATGGGGACTATTTAGAATTGTTGTGCTAAATATAGGCTATGAATAATATAAGTTTGAAACTGCAACAGTGGTGGTAGACAGAGGAGTAGAAGAGACGTAACATCAAGGATCCTATTGAAGACTGTACATGTTGAATCAAAAAAAATTAATGACATTTTTTTTAGAGCTACTTCATAGAAGGCATAAAATGCTTCAGGTAGGTGAACTACAAAAACAAAATTATGACATAACATTATAAGAAATAGCTTACCTGGTGTCATGTCACCCAGTACTGATTGCAGTTTACCCTCTCGCTGGGCATATGGAAGAATTTTTTCACTTATAGTCGTCCAGTTTTCAAACAGTTTTCTCGCTGCATCAGGATACAGTTGCTTGAAGTCTTGTGAAATCTGATACATTTTGAAAACATAGAAAACACATGTAACTAGAACAATACGATTAAAAAAGTGCTTGCAGAAAGCACCTGTTAGGAAAGAACAAAGTACTGAGATGTTCATTTGACAGATTATCAGTTAGAAATTAAAGGAAAAACCAACAAAAAAATGTCTTAGTAAAGTTTTGGTACTGCAAATGCCACCAGAACAGCTTGAGCGTTCTTTTGCATTGATTTAACAAGTTTTTGAATTTCTTTTACAGAGATGTAACATCCTTCTTCTAAAAGATATGATATTCAATCTTTTGGTGATTTGATGATGGTGATTAATAACTTGTTAGACAGTGCTGGTCTAAAATCTCCCACAGGTGTTCAATTGGATATAGATTAAACTATTCAGCATTTAATTTAAACCATTCAGGTGGCATTGTCCTCATGGAAGAGACCACTTGCAGGAGGATAAAAATGATTTCTGATAAAGGTGATCACTCAAAACAACTTTTAGACACACCCAATGTGTTTTGACACTGCTAGAAACATACAGGCATTAATGTTGGAGTAGGTTGTAGCTAAACTCTGTGGACCTCCAGGAACATGGATTGGAGACCCTAAGAAGACAAGTGGACCCAAACCATGCCAGCAAAAATGCCCCCAGATCCCCTCCTTTTTTTAAAAGGAGTCATGGGTTCATGTTTTTCCTTTTAATAAAGGTTGTAACTTCGGTGTTAATTGTCAAGTATGTTAGTTAGATCAGTGAAGTAGACAGTTTAGAGTAATTACAGTTAGTTACAGTACAGTTAATAAGAGAAGTCGCCTTTAATCAATGCACTGGATATGAATTTACCCTTATTCTCCTTTTGTATAGTCCAAATTCAAAATCGCCAAATGTTAAATGAGTACCTACAACACATTAGGATAAAGGTCAATTTATAATCTGGTTATTTGTGCCATGACAACTAATCAGCAATCAAAGTTCAACGTTTAATTATCAGGATAAAAAAAAATCACTTGAATACCCACTTCTCATCCCATTAGCAGCTTAACCATTCAAATTTCTTCAACAAAACCAAAATAATTCATAAAATAATAATAAAAACCAACAAAAATAATTCTTACCATGCCAGGATTGTCTACAAGCCTGGGGAACTCCTTCAAGACTTCTTGAATGCTTTTAGACCCATTGTTGCGGATCCACTTGCCTCTGTAAATAGCCGTTTCCTTCATATAATTTTCGACCTCAGAGATGGGATATTTGTGGATCTTCAACCAGTCAACCATCTCCTGAACTTTTTCAAGAGGCAGTCCATATTCTGTTAAATAAGAATGATAGTGCAAGCATAAAAGTACTATTGTTTAATGTGCAAGTAATAAGCCAGCTTTTCAGCCAAGGATTTTATAGCGACACAATAAAATTTAAGCAACAATGTGGTTTTTTTTTTTTTTAAGGATGACGTCATTACGCACACCATTAATTGGTAAAAGGCCACTTGGATGGAAACAGCCTGAAGACAACAAATATTTACTTTGTCAATAACAAAACAGAGTTAAAAACCGGATGGAAACTTGGCTAATGCTGCCTGTTTTTTTAATCTGCATTAAGCACTTTCTAACCACTGGGGTACTCACTGTCACAGTCAACCTTGTGCATACACGTTTGTCTGTGTGAGCATAAAAATCTGGCACCTGTGAACTGTGAGCGGACTGTCATGTTCAGGAGAACTATACTTTGGGCTTAACTGCCAAAAAATGCAGTTCCTCAAATGGCCACACACAGCAAAAATAAAGCTGTTTACAGCCTGGTATAAAAAAAGTTTCCTTTATGACAACTGTATGATGAATTTTAATAACACCTGTTTTACTAATCCTTTCAGAGACCTAGAATGATGACACATTTCAAGAGGTCATTACCTTAAATTGATTGAAAATTAATGGTCCATTATGATCCATTACCTGGTGTAGAGACTATATGGTCCTGCTGCGGTTCTAGGTGACCAGGTTGTTTTAACTTTCTCATCCGTTTCCTAACGTTCCTCAGACGCTCTTCCAGGAAACCTGTAGCAGGCCTGTGTTTTCGTCCAGGTGTATACCAAGCTCCCTGTAACATTAGAATAAATTCAGCTTAAAGTGACCAGGATTGGGTGAAGCATAGTTTTGTACAAGAGATGACTGAAAGGGATTGTAAGGAGCCATCAACAAATTTCCTTGAAAATGTTGTTTTCTAAATATTGTTTGTGTTTGAACAATTTCAATATAGACCCTTTTCACATTTCCAGGTTTCTCAGAAGCGTAAGTCGTCATAGTTGGGTTAATTTCTATAGCGGTGAGTGAGAGGCTACATTAAATATATTTTTGCATTCCCATTTGATCAAATATGAAAAGAAAAACTGTTTTCACGACTTTCAAAAACAGGAAAAAAGTAGCGAGAGACTGATAACGGCAGTTGGAAGAGAGATAAACATCAATTTTACCGTCACCCCCATAGACGCTGAATTTGAAACACCCTCACAGCAGCGGTAACTATTTTTCTGTAATTTAATGCAAAGGTAGTATAATACAAAGTATAGTGTTATAAATGTACATACATATTAAAAATGAAAATATAAAAAACTTTGCAGGATTTACGATGTTGATGACCATTAAAACGTGTCATCAGTCTGTGAAAAGGGTCTATTCATCTAACTGAATACTGACAGCTTCCCATTTTGGATATTAATTATTTTATTTCGTTAATTTTCTTCATTCATTGGAAATTTTACATTTTACATTTATCTGTGCACCCTGTAGATGGTGCATAATATACTGGAACTGTCAAACTGACATTTCCCACAAGATCAAACCAAACAGCTCTAATTATAAATCATTATTATAAACTTATTATTGCAAAATCAGGGTAATGAGACAGTTTTCACTTTTCAACACTAATGTTATGTACTTGCTCAATAACTGAAATCACCCAGACCTAATATGTATACTGTGTATATATATATATATATATATATATATATATATATATATATATATAATATATTTATTTTTACATTTTTCCAAAACAGTAACAAAAAACTTCATACAACTGTTGTCCCCAGAATAACCCCTCCCACCATAATAATTAAACATACATCAAGTTAGTATATAAATAAATCAAAAGTACAGAATAGGTAAAAAATATTTATTGATCCTTTTATGTAAAGCTGGTTTTACTTACATAGCTAGTGCCTGTATCATCCTTTAGGCATGGAAATTCATACACCAAAGCCATGGCAAGTCCTTTTTTTTTGTCTGAGGATGGCCTGTTATGTAAACAACAGAAGTTGATGAAGTTGTCAAAAAAGGGGCAATATGGTAGGCTTTTGCAGAGGCCAGTATGATCTTATTCAGGCTTCACATAAGTAATTAGGTCTCTCGCATTACTCTTCTACATAATACAGTAAGCTTGAATGAACAACATCAATTAAGAAGATATGTTTATGTTGGAAAGAGGTTGCTAAGGGTGTTGTGCAGTGATACACAGAACCGTTGGGTGAAATGGTCATAGCCGTGCTTTGTCGTAAATAAAACACAGCTATTGACCAGTCAGAATCAAGGACTGGAACTTACCATTTTATAATTAGAAATAATGTTTGTATTTTCATGTTCAAACGCTAAATAAATAGAATGGCCAATTATGTCTTCTAGGCACTTGGTAACTGCTGTATGTTCACATGCTAATTTAAATGTAGCTCACTCACATTTCCCCATTGGTTTCCAGCAAGTGGGATATAAGAAGTCTTACAAGTAGCCTCCTCTGTTTGGTGGTAATAGATTGCATTTCATCCAAACTCTTCACTATTGATTTCCCTTCAAGGGAGCGTTGCAATATCTGACGGATTGCCTATAAAAAAAAAAAAAAAATAGAATCACAATGAAAGATCAACATAATCTTCTCTGTGAGGACTTTTTGCATTTTGTAATATTTTCATATAACTTTGAGCAATTGTAAAAGCAGTTCCTTTTCGGTTTCATTAGCATTACATATTTGGTCAATACCTAGTACAAATGCAAATAAAGTCAATACTTACAAATGCTGGATAAAGTTGCAGAGCCACGGTGAGAGGATTTGGGATCGGGGTATGTTCTACCATCTCCATCTCTCCTAATTCTACCAAACAGTTACTCTCTTTTGGCGGGTTGCTGAGACTGGCAAACTAGAGAGTTACAGTTCAGACATTTATACACTCATCATAGACATGAATGCAATGGCAATACTGGGCTTTCATGTTTTTTAACTGCTATTTTACTGGGGCAGAATGATTGTACAACATACAACTTTAATTACAATAAAAAAAATCTCCTTTTTTTCTGAAATCAATACAGGGTCAAAAATATACATATATGTACTCAAATTTAAATCAATACAACTGAAAGTTCCAAAAAATTTTAACTTGTCAAGGCCAAAGTTTATCAACATCCTGATAGCTATCATGATTAACTACAACTGGTAGCTAGCTTCTCTCTGTCAACATAAAAAGGCTTTGTTTGGGAAAGTCCAAGGAGTTCAATGCAGATCTGAGAAAGTGGATCATAGATGCACACAATTTAGTAGTGTCTCTTGGAGCCATTTCTAAACAACTGCAGATCTCAAGATCATTTGGTCAAAAATTAACAACAATTCTCTACAATCATTCTGTCTAAGAAACAGAACAGTTAAAATAAATCATGAAAAACCCAACAATGACTTCAGCAGGGGGACATGCCAGAAAAAGAAAAGAGAACTACTGCTTTAAATTAACACTTACCAGAATACTTACCAACTTTCAAAATACTTACAAATTTCCTAAACTGTTGTACATAAACCTCTACATAACAGAGAATGGTTATAAAAACAGTACCTCTGTTTTTATAACCATTCTGTTATGTAGAGGTTTGTGTACAACAGTTTAGGAAATTTGTAAGTATTTTGAAAGTTGATGAGCATAGATGCAAGCTTACATACCTTTCTTCAGCAAACACAGAATCTTAATCTGTATCTAAGTGAAACATATAAGCAAATGTCATCGTCTCTGTAGGACTGCACTGCATGCAGAGGGTGATGGTCCAGTAGAGAACTAAGATCAACAGCAAACACATTAGTGGTTGTTATTACACCGTAGGCAAAAAAAATGCCTCTCGAAACCTACTGTATCCCACTTTTGGACAACAAGCTTGACTGAGTGATCCAAGACTAGAATATTTTTCACAAGACCAAACTGGGGCTCACCATCAGCAGTGTAGGACAGAATACATGCCAGGCTTGTATTGTGTACCACTTACCTTTATCCAAGATGGAACAAACGTTTCTGAAAAAGGTGGGATATCTTCAAGTCCACTTTGTACATCACCAAAACCATCCATTACAGCAAGCAAAGTGCTGTGACCTGGGCCAACTTCTGTTTCACTTTTGAACACAGAACCAGAGAGAAGGGAGTAGCATTGCATCATCTGATGTCGAAACGCCATGGTCTTGCAAATATTTTTGAAGTTACAGGTGACATGGCTGATGCGTTTAAAAAAACCATGTTAGCCTCAAAACGCATAGACCAGAACTGTATCAGGGGTCCTAACTTCAAAATTGCATTAGGATAGTGCACCATAAAATGGTGCTTTGGACGAAGATGCAAATTAGGGTACAGCTCAAGAAACAGAGAGTGATGCTCATCAATGATGGCAGCCAAGTAAACTACAGCTTCTGGTGTGAGAGATGGAGAGAAAATCAATTCCATGCATTCCAGAAGGAGCAGCAAGAGTTCCCAGTGCTTGTTTTCTTCAGGTATGAGGTCCCCAATCATACACGGCAACAACCTGAGTAGACACCATGTTTGGGCTGCAGACTGATGCATTGCTCCTTCAAGATTTTTAAGTTCATGCCTACCAATTACAGATGGCTTGTTCTTCAGATCAGGAAAGCCGTAATCAAAACTTGTGATTCGGAAGTTGAGTTTTTCAAGGGTGAGGTGTTTGTCCTCAATCAGTGAAGAGAGTATTAACTTCAACTCATATGGTCCCACCCCTTCCAACAAGTCATGCATGATATCTGCAACCTGGTTGTGTGTCACATTGAAGTAGCACAGATTATTCAGAATACTGTCTCTCTTAACACCTGTTTCTGACAAGTTGGCATGATGAACATCTTCAGCATGGTTTGTTTTATTTCTCATCAGAGTAACATCCTCTTTTGTTTGTGCCCTTGTAGTTGTTTTGTGTGCCTTGCACATGCGACAGAAGTAATTACCTGAGAAACTCTCTGTAAATCCAAGAATGGCATTTAAGCCTAGATTGTCCCCGCACAACTGGGCAACTGAAAACCGCATTTCACCCTTGAAGTGTGGTGTGTTGAGGGTTATACCATTGACCTCAAGATCCTTCAGTTCCTCCATGACTGGGAGCAGAACACTATCAATACCATATGTTTTGGCATCATCCGATTTGTAAACTGCAACCAGAAAAATCGTACTGTCCCAGTAGCAGAGTCCCTTCTCTGCACATAGGAGACTCCAGGCAAAGCCTCCTCTATCGGGTGAATGAAGTTGCCTGACTTTGTAAAATACTGCATCTGTTTGAAGTCTGATTCTAATCCTTTGAAAGGACTTTTAGCTTCTTCAAAATCACAGGCAAGTTTCTGGACCCCTGAATCATCTTTATGACCTAATTTTTCAAACAGAGACAAAGTCTTCCTCTGAAGTGAACCAACAATGTCTGAAATCAAGCTTGATGTCTGTTGGACAACAAAGCTAACTGTACTGTAGGTCTGAGCTGATTTGGACTTAAGGGTGGCTAAAAACAGAGCTATTCGCTCTGTTATGGTTTCTGGTTCCAACTCATCCCAGTAATCATCATCTTTGTTTTCTTGAGTTGGTGTCTCTAAATGATCTGCAATTTCTGCATTCTGCATTTCTGCATATATGGGAACCAAGAGGCCCTGCACAGATGCTCTTGTGCTCCCCCTGAAATGCTGTTCTGGACGGTAATGCTTTTCTGTGACAGAATGCTGAAGAAGATGCCTTCGGAAAGATCGAATGTATCTAAAAGTCCGCCTGCAACCATCTTCGCAGCACTGAAAGAATGTTGAAGCATAATTTATCCCATGCACTGCTCTCAGGTGAATAAACAAACCCTTTGCATGACCCGGTATTACTTGTTTGCAGCGGAAGCATGTATATGGCATTATTAAGCTCTGTTTGTAGGACAACAGTTCTTACAATGCTCACCCCACCACTATCCAGATGGTCAGAAATATTAAAAATGACAAAGGCAAAGTCTAAAACAGAGTGGTGTCTGGATAAGAACAGAAACTCACTTGCTTCAGATAAAAACTACTACTGCATTTTACTCACAAGTTCCTTGTGATTTTTCTGAAATTTGACACGCTGTCCTATTTTAGGAATAAGGCAGGCGATTGCGTTATCATCCAGCAAATGGAAACTCTCCTCATCCACTTCCTGGTCTGAAAGTCAAAAAGGCAACACAGAAAATACTAAGAACATATTATGTTAGCCAATAAGCAGCAAAAAAATAAAAAATAAAAATAAAATAATAATAATAATTGAAACAGAATCACATCAACTACCCACACTTGCTTCCCTGGTGTGAATGTACATGACTACTTTTGTGTCCTAAATAATTGGACACAATATTGATTTAAAATTGTATCAACTCATTTGTGACACATTCATTTTTAATTACCTAATTTAAAAATTGTGGAAGGTTTAGAAATACAACTAAATTGATAAAGCTAACTCAGTTAAAGGCACAAATATGCAGTAACAGCACAGTTCATATTGCATATTATAGCTATATTAATATTTTACTTTGTCTCTAAATAGTAACTACTAGGGCTGCACAATATTGAAGTAAAATATGATATGCAATAACTTACAGCTAAATAGTGTGGTATGATTAAATTATAACAAAAACTGAAAATGATTGAATAAACTGAAAATTACCAACATACATGTTTCACATTCTTTCCGGGAAAAGAAAGCAGCACAGCCATGTTTTACTGTTGCATTACATAAAAGCAAACCTGACTAACCTACCTGTAAAGTATTAAATCATGCAGTTATCGCAAACCATCACGATATGCATATTGCGATATGCTCTTTTGCTATGCTCCAATAATTTTAATATATTGTGCAGCCCTAGACTCAATATTGTCTCAATAAAAATCAACTTACCTTTAAAGGTGTCTATAAGATTTGCAAGCTGCCATTCAGACAATTTTCCTCTCACAAACGTGTCCATGAGTGGCAGCAGTCACTAAAATTAAATTTGAAAGTAAATTAGAATTTCACATAACTGTGCAGAATTTATACAAGGACATGTTTTTATTCAATATTTTGACATCCGCTATCAAATTCTGTAAGTAAATTGCACGACACCGTTTTCAACTGAAAATGGAAAACTTTGTATCCGTGTTGGCCATTCATTTACACGATTTTTTTGGGTTCTGAAATTGAGTTTAAACTCAAGGTTTTGAAAACGATGCCTTTACTGTCTCTCTCCATGTCAACAACAAAAACCTGAATTTTTGAAAATGGTGACGTCATGCGTAAGCTTATTACCTGTGTTTCTTGACAAAGTGACATAGTCAACTACTGACCTAGCATGCATAATACAGCCCTTTAAGTCATTTTAAGTCATTATCGTTTTTAAAACGTTGATGTCTGCTTTTACTACATCGTTGTCCTGTAAATTTAACTGGATATGCGCATTTCGGTCTCTTTTGCGCGCCTCCGGTCATATCCGTTTCATATTTCATATCTGTGTAATCTGTTATCTTATAGACTTTATTCAGAGCAGTGCCATGACAGGTATAAAAGCGAGGCTGTGAAGGATAAACTCACCGCGTTTTAATGGCATCCGCCGTAAAACGTTAACATCTAACGTTTGTATCCTGTCTAACGTTAACAGTTAACGTTACCACTCACAGTCTCACTTGTGATGGCAAAGATGGCGCTGTTGTGAATATAGCAAAAAACACACCTTTGCACCTCAAGTCTAAAAACTTGACTTTTGGGGGCAAAAACGATCATGGTTCCGACAGAGACATTACAGAAGACACACGCAGCAGACTGAATTTACCTCAGTCGCTTTTTCAGACGAGTAAAATACAGCAGACTTTCCACACACAACTCACTAGCTATATTATTAGCCAAGGCTTAGCGTTATTTCCCGCTCATTTTTACGTGCGAGCCCTCTGAGGGACTAATTGTATGGTTGTCATACAAAACGCTTTCCTCACTTTTAAATACATAACGTCCAATGTGCATTACGTGATTAATTTACCATTTAAACCGCATATTTCAAAAAGGCTGCATATAGCTGGTTTACAACTAAGGATTTAACGACGGATTTTTTTGTCAAAAAATCTAACCGGCTAGCTGTGTCTATTTAATGTTTCACAGAATAAATACGTTGCCCTCACACTTCCATATCAAAGGCTGTATGTTGAACAGTGAAATTTACTTGCTGCTACCACAACTTATTAAAAAACATAGGTAAACATTCATATTAACTTACCATTGTCCGCTGTCCGAGTGTCCGCTCCGAGTGACGTGCTCCTCGAGGCAGAAGTGAAGAATCCAGAAAGTTCCGAAAAGAATGAAAAAGTAATAAACCGGTTGCTGGGTCAAAATGACCCAACCAGCTGCTTATTTGTGAATGACCCCCTTAAAACTCATTTGACACAGCATGATTAACCCAATAATGTGTTTACAGTACCACAAACAACCCAACATTTTGACCCAGCACAGTCAACCCAACAATTTGTTTACAGAAACAACCCAGCATTTTTTTGAGTGTATATATATATATATATATATATATATATATATATATATATATATATACACACGCACACACAGTATATATATATATATATATATATATATATATATATATATATATATATATATATATATATACATACACACGCACACACACACAGTGTATATATATATATATATATATATATATATATATATATATATATATATATATATATATATATATATATATCCTATATACATACACACGCACACACACAGTATATATATATATATATATATATATATATATATATATATATATATATATCCTATATACATAATACATACACACGCACACACAGTATATATATATATATATATATATATATATATATATATATATATATATATATATATATATATATATATATATATATATGTATGTATATATATATATATATATATTAGGGGTGTCCATGGTTAACCGATTAACCGTTAAAAATTGCGTAACCGAGTGAAACATTTTGCTCGGTTAAGTGGCGTCAATGGCGTGCATTGAATTTAGTTGTAATATATTTTTGCACCACCAGAGACTGCCAGACATTTGTAATGTCCACAAGAAGTAGTCTTGACCAGTTTTCTAATATGAAGCGGGCAAAGAAAAGCACAGCGTGGGAGCACTTTAAAATCGAGAATGACGGGGCAAAATGCAAGTATTGCAATGCAGTGCTTAGATATACTTCAAGTACAACCTCGTTGTTGTACCATCTCAACAGCCAACACCCGGGCACACCAGGGATGGAAATTAGCACCAGCCAAATGCGGGTGATTTTGTGTTGTGGCGGGTAAACTCGCTTCACCTACCGGCCACCGTGGCGGGTAAATAAAAATAGCATCATGCGACGTTCCTCTGTTAAAGGACAAATTAGTTTGAATAAACGAGGAGACACTGATTAGCAAGACAACTCAGTGAATGTGCTTTCCATTAAATGAATCACACACACAGTAAACAAATCCTTAACAAAAAAACAGGGCTTTTCTGGGTGGTGCGGTGACGGCGTGGCACTGCCAATAAAGCTCCTAAAATCTGTCACAAAGAACCGGCAAAAGTAATGATTATGAATATGTAAAATATAGCAAGGAGATATTTTAATTATTTATTAATAAACAAGTCTTTTCTTTGTCCGTGTCATTTGCAAAGATGAAGTTGACGATGCTGACTCGCGGTCTTCGCAGTAACGCACCAGAGAGAAATGCACATTTCTTACGGATTACATAAGCAGAGAGCAGTCTGTGTCTGTTTTCTTTAGTTTTGAATTATTTGTGAGGCAAGGCTACCTTATACACTGATTTTCGGTTCATTTATGAGACGAGCTCCAGTTCACGCGCCGGCGCCTCGCTTGTGATTATATCGTCTGCTATATTTAATTCTTATTTATTAAATCCAGGCAATTGGTTGATGAAACATTGATTAAAATTAAGACACAATTAATACAAAACGAAATTCACGTTAAAGAAAGGTTTTGTGCTTTCTGTTTGATGTCTCTGTGGAAGTTTTAAAGCATCTTTCAGTACCGCTTTCAGAGCGCTCACGTCCGTAACATTTTGTTTTCCTCAAATGCAACTGAAATGAATATCAGTTCATGGATTGTGTGTGTAGGCTATAAGAGAGAAAGAGAAAATGCCAGTATTTCATTGAGACTTGAGATTAAATAAACGGCTTAAGTATTGTAGATCTTGTAGTATTAATTTTCACATGCAGTTACACATTGTCGGTTAAAAACAAGAAAGTGGCTGGTAAAAACATTGAGTGGCTGATAGATTTTGAAATCCACAGTGGCCGGTGGACAAAAGTTAATTTCCATCCCTGGCGCACACTATGGTTAACCGAGTATTAACCGTTAAGGGCCTCGGTTAATGAAAAACTTGAAAACGTGCAGCCCTAATATATATATATATATATAGATATATACACATACACACGCACACACACAGTATATATATATATATATATATATATATATATATATATATATATATATATATATATATATATATATATATATCAGTATATATAAGACCATTTTTGTGTGTAATATGAGCCAGTTGGTGATTTGAGTCAGCGTCACTCAGTGTATATATTCAACAGCACTCCGTGATCGCTCGTATTTCTACTAAACTACTAAAGCTAGGAAATAGTTTTAAACGAACAACTTCAGCATTATGGCTCATCACAGCTGAGAGACACAACAGATTGATTACTTACACAAACTCAAGGCACTAACCTCTTACCGGACTCCACATTGGAGAGGACAAAATGGTGGAGGAGATTGCGGTATCTATAGTAGTGAATGACTCTTGCACACTTGAACGGCTATTTTTCCGTTGAGAAAACAGACTGCATTTCACCAAAATGACTACAGACTACAGCATCATCAACAGGTGATCGTACATGTGCCATCTCTCTCTCTCTCTCTCTCTCTCTCTCAAATACGAGCAATATCACACTCCCAATCGTGCTATATGGCCCTAAATCAGCATTACTGTGATTAGCTGTGGCCATATCACAATCTTGCACTTGTGATATTGCTTACATAAATACAGCAAAAAAAAAAAAGAAATGTCCTCTCACTTTTAACTGCTTTTATTTTCAGCAAGCTTAACATGTGTAAATATTTGTATGAACATAAAATGATTCAACAACTAAGACATAAACTGAACAAGTTTCACAGACACGTGACTAACAGAAATGGAATAACATGTCCCTGAACAAAAGGGGGTCAAAATCAGAAGTAACAGTCGGTATCTGGTGTGGCCACCAGCTGCATAAAGTACTGCAGTTCATCTCCTGCCAATTCTTGCTGTGAAATGTTACCCCACTCTTCTACCAAGGCACTTGCAAGTTCCTGGCCATTTCTGGGGGGATTTATCCAAGCCCTCACCCTCCAATCCAACAGGTCCCAAACGTGCTCAATGGGATTGAGATCCGGGCTCTTCGCTGGCCATGGCAGAACACTGACATTCCTGTCTTGCAGGAAATCACACACAGAACGAGCAGTATGGCTGGTGGCATTGTGATGCTGGAGGGTCATGTTCAGGATGAGCCTGCAGGCAGGGTACCACACGAAGGAGGAGGATGTCTTCCCTGTCACACACAGCATTGAGATTGCCGGCAATGACAACAAGCTCAGTCCGATGTTGTTGTAACACACTGCCCCAGACCATGACAGACCCTCCACCTCCAAATCGATCCTGCTCCAGAGTACAGGCCTCGGTGTCAGCTCATTCCTTTGATGAGTCCGACCATCACCCCTGGTGAGACATAACCATGACTTGTCAGTGAAGAGCACTAATTGCCAGTCCTGTCTGGTCCAGCGAAGGTGGGTTTGTGCCCATAGGTGACGTTGTTGCCGGTGATGTGTGGTAAGGACCTGCCTTCCAACAGGCCTACAAGCCCTCAGTCCAGCCTCTCTCAGCCTATTGAGGACAGTCTGAGCACTGATGGAGGGATTGTGCATTCCTGGTATAACTCGGGCTGTTGTTGTTGTCATCCTGTACCTGTCCTGCAGGTGTGATATTCGGATGTACCGATCCTGTGCAGGAGTTGTTATACGTGGTCTGCCACTGCAAGGATGTTCAGCTGTCTCCCCTGTCTCCTGTCTCCCTGTATTGCTGTCTTAGGCTTCTCACTGTACGGACATTGTAATTTATTGCTCTGGCCACATCTGCAGTCCTCATGCCTCTATGCAGCATGCCTAAGGAACGTTCACTCAGATGAGCAGGGACACTGGGCATCTTTCTTTTGGTGTTTTTCAGAGTCAGTAGAAAGATCTCTTTAGTGTCCTAAGTTTTTATATCTGTGACCTTAATTGCCTTCCGTCTGTAAGATGTTAGTTTCTTAATGACCGTTCCACAGGTGCATGTTCATTAATTGTTTATGGTTCATTGAACATGCATGGAAAACATTGTTTATACCCTTTACAATAAAGATCTGTAAAGTTGGATTTTTACAAAATTATCTTTAAAATACAATGTCCTGAAAAAGGAATGTTTCTTTTTTTGCTGAGGTTATATATGTTAGGGTTTCGTGGTTTACCGGTACTAACGAAGTACTAAGATACCAAAAAATTATAACTATATGTTATTAATATTATTTTTATCTGTAAGCAATATCACAAATGCAAGCAGCTTTATGCCACAGGTGATCAGATTTTTTTTTTTCATTAATATTTTCATTAATACTGTGAAGATCTGTTGTGCAAGCAGTTTAACTTACCAAAAATAAAATTGCAATTTTATATGTATATAAACTGTATGTACCAATTTGATTAAACGCCATTTGATCATAACATTTAATTTAAACATTTAACATGGATTCCAGAAAAAATAAAATGGAAAATGCATAATTTGTATCTGTAAGACTTTATGCAGTTTTTTTTAGTTAAGTAATTGCCGGTTTAATTTCATAAAAAATCTGAGGATTTGTATTTGTTGATTATAGTATCAATTTAGTATCGATACCGAGGCACCAGGGCTGGTATTGTACCAAAGCCAAGTTTACATACAACTTAGCCAAATACATTTAATTTTTTCACAATTTCTGACATTTATTCATAGAAAGAATTCCCTTTCTTAGGTCAGTTTGGATCACTACTTTATTTTAAGAATGTGAAATGTCAGAATAATAGTAGAGAGAATTATGTATTTCAGCTTTTATTACTTTCATCACATTCCCAGTGTGTCAGAAGTTTACATAAACTTGGTTAGTATTTGGTAGCATTGCCTTAAAATTGTTTAACTTCAGTCAAATGTTTTGGGTAACCTTCCACAAGCTTTACACAATAAGTTGCTGGAATTTTGGCCCATTCCTCCAGACAGAACTGGTGGAATGTAATCAAGATTGTAGGCCTCCATGCTCGCACATGCTTTTTCAGTTCTGCCCACAAATTTTCTATTGAGGTCAGGGCTTTGTGATGGCCACTCCAATACCTTGGCATTGTTGTCCTTAATCCATTTTGTTACAACTTTAGAGGTATGCTTGGGGTCATTGTCCATTTGGAAGACCCATTTCGACCAAGCTTTAACTTCCTGATTGATGTCTTGAGATGTTTTTTCAATATATCCACATAATATTCCTTCATGATGCCATCTATATTGTGAAGTGCACCAGTCCCTCCTGCAGCAAAGCACCTCCACAACATGATGCTGCCACCCCCATACTTCACGGATCGGATGGTCATTATGGCCAAACAGTAAAATGTTTGTTTTATCAGACCAGAGAATTTTTTTTTAGAAAAGTAAGATCTTTGTCCTCATGTGCACTTGCAAACTGTAGTCTAGCTTTTTATGGCAGTTTTGGAGCAGTGGCTTCTTCTTTGCTGAGCAGCCTTTCTGGTTATGCCGATTTAAGACATGTTTTACTGTGGATATAGATACTTGTCTACCTGTTTCCTCCAGCATCTTCATAAGGTCCTTTGCAGTGTTTCTGAGATTGATTTGTACATTTCGCACCAAATTACCTTCATCTCTTGGAGACAGAATGCATCACTTTCCTGAGCGGTATGATGGCTGCGTGGTCCCATGGTGTTTAAACTTGCATACTATTGTTTGTACAGATGAATGTGGTACCTTCAGGCATTTTGAAATTGCTCCCAAGGATGAACCAGACTTGTGGAGGTCCATGATTTCTTTTGATTTTCCCATGATGTCAAGCAAAGAGGCATTAAGTTTGAGGGTAGGCCTTAAAATATATCCACAGGTACACCTCCTATCAGAAGCTATTTGGCTAATTGCCTAAAGCTTGACATAATTTTCAGGAATTTTCCAAGCTCCTTTAAGGCACAGTTAACTTGGTGTATGTAAATTCTTACCCACTGGAATTGTGACATGGTCAATTAAAAGTGAAACAATTTAGAAAAAAAAATTGTCATGCACACTGTAGATGTCCTAAACGACCTGCCAAAACTATAGTTTGCTAATATGAACTCTTTGGAGTGGTTAAAAAAAATTAGTTTTTATGATTTCAACCTAAGTGTATGTAAACTTCTGACTTCAACTGTGTATGTATGTGTATACACACACACACACACACACACGTGTATATATATATTTATATACTGTATATATATTTATATATATATTATGTACTATGTACACACAGGCATTAGGTTTTAAAAAGGTTTAAACCTGGTGGTTTTCTCAGTGAAACAAGTACAACTCATCACACGTCTTTTGGTTGTAGGCACCTCTTTATGAGAATCTTTGAAAACATCAGTAGTGAATTTTCTCCCATGACTAAATTCTGGCTGTAGTGTATACAATGAAATTTGTATCTTTACTGATACTAATACACTGTTCAAGGACTTCTGTGGCACCTGACTAAAATAAACATATATCCTTGATAGGACATGGAGCAGATGGCTAAAGAGCAAGACAGAGAGACCGACAAGCAAGCTATCTTGAGTGAAACTGAAGGCCATCGTAAGCAGATGTTAAGGTTAGAGAAACATTCCATTGTTTGGTTTGCATTGGTCTAATCTTTTTTTAATAACATTGGTTAGATGTTATCTTTTAATTAAAATTTTATCACTACCTTTATGTCTCAGTAACCAGATGGCGTGGAGGAAGGCCAATCTGGCCTGTAAGCTGGCCATCGATAACCTGGAGAAAGATGAACTGCTTCAGGGAGGTCACTCTGTGAGACAGAGGTAAATCACACTGCTTACTGTTGCTGTTGTTGGATCATTCATGCCAGTGAAACTGTTATTTGCCGCCTGACTGTACATTATCTCACTTGTTGCATCAATAGGTATCAAGTATTCCAGAAACCCATTAAATAAACTCATTTACTTTGCAATTAATAAATTCATCATGTTGCTTTGGATTTAGGAAAGCAACTAAAGAGAGTCTGGTGCAGACTTCCAGTGACATCACAGGAAGTCTGATGGGCATCAGTCGAATGATGGCACAGCAGGTTCAGCAGAGTGAAGAGACCATCAGCACTCTAGGTAAGAGTCTATGCGCTCTAGGTCATAGGGCTTACAGTAATATCATCAATAAAATATCTAATGGTATTAAGTTGTGAAATTTTAAATAATACCAAGCTATAGAAATTCAGATTTTATTTTCATTAAATAATTATGTTTCCAGGAGTGTTGATTATTCATGTTTTTGAGATGTTATAGACATTACCGATTTTCCATAAAGCTAAATAAATAATTCTGATAAAATAAGCATCATCCAATCACTGCTAACCATGTTAAAATTTAGCATTATACAATTCTGAATCTATATACTGATTATCATTGTCCCATGTCTGCCAAACATATAGAGTGGTTCAAACATCATCTGCAGCCTGAACCTGAAATTTCAGATTTTAGGTTTGAAAGCACTTAACTGCATAGAAAGCAATAGGATGCTCCCTATTTAGTGAACAACTTAACCTCCAGTATACTGTCTGTCTGCACTGATCTTGGAACAGTTGCACCTTATTTTCATCCTAACTCCATATTAAACCTCTGAAGCAAAAATGTTAATGTCCCAAAATTCATGTATGTGGGCATCAAGTAGCATATCAACTTTATCAACTTTTCATACTCTTTACACCCAAAAAGTTTTCAATAAAAAAAACATTTAAGGTTTCTTACCAGAGGCACTTTTGTTGGTGCTGTGCCATTAGCAGCACTTTAAGGAAATCAAAATCATGCTGCTGTGTCACATGATGCGGTGTGCCAGAAGTTTAACTTTTAAATGACAGTGTAGAGTCTTGTGAACATTATTCAGTTGATTTAAATACATTTTAATTATGCGTTGCATATAGCAAAGCCAAAATACACCATCAACACATGTGGACGTGGGGTTGCACAAGGTTAAAAGTAGATTTATTGTAAAAATAAATATTGATTTGCTCACCCACATGTGTCATTTAACCACTGGAGTCATATAGATTACTTTTATGGTGCCTTTATGTGCTTTTTTGGAGCTTCAACGTTTAGTCACCATTCAATTACATTGTATTGACCTACAGAGCTGAAATCTTCATTTGTGTTCTGTAGAAGAAAGTCGCAAAGATGCACATCTGGGATGACATGAGTGAGTAATTGAAAAGTGAAATAAAATTTTTGGGTGAACTGAATTTTGGGACCCAATTTGGAATGCCCAATTCCCTCAATCCGGGTGGCGGAGGATAAATCCCAGCTGCCTCCGCATCTGAGACCTTCAACCCCCGCATCTTATCACGTGGCTTGTTGAGCAAGTTGTCACGGAGACATAGCGTGTGTGGAGGCTTCACGCCATCCACCACAGCATCCATGCTCAACTCACCCTGCGCCCCACCAAGAACGAACCACATTATAGCGACCACGAGGAGGTTACCCCATGTGACTTTATCCTCCTTGGCAACTGGGTCAATTTCGTTGCTTAGGAGACCTGGCTGGAGTCACTCAGGAGAAGCTGAGTGTTTTCAAAAAAATTACTTAAAATGTTTTAAACTCTATGTCAACATTTAGTATAAGCTTTAAAAACAATTTATCTCATTACGGGAGCACAACCAATTTGCACCTTGTTTTTTTTTTTTATATCTTTCAGCTTAATCCAAACATATACATTATACAGTGTGTGTATATATATATATATATATATATATATATATATATATATATATATATATATATATATATATAAATATATAAAAAAAAAATTTAAGTGTATGGTGCTTGTGTCAGTTATAAGTTACAGTAATGAAAATTATTTATAGTTTATTGTTAAAAACCCACACAAAAGATGTAAACTAACTTTACCCCTTTTTCTCACACATATAAGTTACCAAACAACCACTTACACAAAATAATTAGAAAATCCTTAAAAATAATTGTGGTAATGCAATTCAGTATCATGGCCCCCTTCAGCGTATCGCTGCCCAGTTTGGCATATTATGTTTAGCATCAGTCAGAGGAGGACTGGCCTTCAGGAGAACTGGGACTTTTCCCAGTGGGCTGGCCGCAAAACAGGGCCCAAATGGCCCTGTTTCTTGGCCGGCCCACTGGGAAAAGTCCCAGTTCTCCTGATGGCCAGTCCTCCTCTGACTGATGCTAAACATAATTTCTTGCATGTGTCATAACTTAGTCGAACACGATGTGCCATTTCAAATACGCAAGTGTGAGATTTGAGAGCTGCAGCAGCTAGGACGATTTTCAGTGAATTACAACCTAAATTTCAGTATGCTCCGAAGATCTTCAGAAGACTTTGAATATGGTGCATTATTTGTATGAACTACTTTTATGGTGTTTTTTTTTAAAGACATAAGGGTGAGTAAATATTGACAGAATTTTCTACATTGGGTGAACTATTCCTTTAATGTGGCAGGGGAAAATATGACTTTGCACTTTTTCAGTTGTCCTGTCAGGACTATTGCAAGTTTTACATGTTTGTATTTCTTTTCTCCAATGGCTCCATTTCCAGCTACATCTTCAAAGACTGTACAAGAGACAAATGAAGAATTTAAGTCGATGACCGGCACCATCCATTTGGGAAGAAAGCTCATCCTGAAATATAATCGGCGTGAACTGACAGACAAATTGCTGATCTTTTTAGCTCTCTCTCTGTTTCTGACAACAGTCCTCTACATCCTGAAAAAGAGACTCTTCCCCTTCATTTAGTGAAAAGGAAACTCAGCCTCCATCTGCCTGCCATTTAAAATCATTCTGTGAATGTTTCAACCTAATTTGACCCCACAATCTTCACGGTAAACTTGGCATGAACTTTATTCATGACTTATGGAGATGAAGAATTCCTTGCCAGGGAGGAAGACGCACATTCATGCACTAATGCTAGTGAGGTTCAGTGAATAACAGGATGCAAATAACAACCGAGACAATGAGATTTTGAACAGGACTTGTACTAGATTGCAATGTTGGAGTTGCTGAA
The DNA here is from genome assembly GCA_032164185.1 of Moxostoma hubbsi. Lineage (NCBI taxonomy): Eukaryota > Metazoa > Chordata > Actinopteri > Cypriniformes > Catostomidae > Moxostoma > Moxostoma hubbsi. The sequence continues at coordinate 20,815,036 of JAVLUX010000001.1, read as the reverse complement.
CAAATTGTATCCATTACCTCGTACCTAGTAATATTCCAGACCCTGATGGGTAATCTCTGTATAAAATCGACATGTCAATGCCTTATGAACTTAACAAAGATGCTGCCACTTCTTATAAAAGTTGTTTAAATACTTGATGTTCTGTTATTATAGACATAAATGTTTGTTTTTTTCTGAACTACTGTGTCATGTTTTCAATATTAAATGTTTATGAAAGGATGACACGCACAAAATGTATTAAGATCATGTCCATGTTTCAGCTGAAAAATTAAATAAAATGAAAATAAATGTTCTGCAAAATGACAAGAAGATTGGGACTAGAAAGAATCAAATTTGCATGACTCAAAATAACAACAAAACAAAACTAATTTTCATTATTTTAGTGCATAAAATGTAATTATAAGTGCAATTATATGTAATAATTGTATGTGTGTGTGTGTGTGTGTGTGTGTGTGTGTATTTATGTATGTGTGTGTATATATATGTTGTACTTGTATTAAAAATGCACAATTGTATGAATTAAATCTACAGTATTACAGAGAAAGGAATCACCATGGAGAATAATGTCAATTATTTTTATTATTAAAAAAAACAAAAACCCTCAAAAATCAAAGGTCTGGATGCATTAGGTTAATGACAATTGGGTGGCAAAGTGTGCTTTATTTGAATTAAAATTAAAATTTCTTTATAAGAAATTATTTCATCTCATTGCACTTTCCCACAAACTTTGATTTGTGGGAAAGTACTTTGTATAAGCCATTTTTTTATCTGCTTCTGTTTAATTGTGTGTACAAATTTATAAATAAATTAATAAAAAAATAATCGTTCTGATATATGGGTGTGGCACTGTGGAGGGCGGGACCGGCGCGTGATTACGCACGCCCGGTCCCGTATCAGGCTAATTGAGCCGTCAAGAGGGATAAAGGCCACTCGCAGACGGCGATCGGGAGAGAGAGCTTAATCAGCAGACATGTCTGCCACCATGTCACATTGGGCTCAAAAATATAATATACAAAGGTCCTTCAAAATATACAAGGTCCTTCATGCTGAACTGTGTATCTGAACCACTGGGTGGTAGTATCACTTTGATGAAGTAGATGACAAAATTGAGCTGGTTGTTTTTGTGTGTGTGTCTGTGTATATACAGTATATAATTATCTGATTAGCCAATCGTTTGGCTGCAGTGCATAAAATAATTGAGATACATGTCAGGAGATTCAGTTAATGTTCATATTAACCATGAGAATCGGGCAAAAATGTGATCACAGTTATTTACACCATGGCATGATTGTTGGTGCCAGATGGGCTGGTTTGAGTATTTCTGTAACTGCTGATCTCTTGGGATTTTCACACATGACAGTCTCTATGAGAATGAGAATGGTGTGAAAAACAAAAAACATCTAGTGACCGGGAGTTCTGTGGACAGAAATGCCTTATTGATGAGAGAGGTCAACGGAGAATGGCCAGACTGGTTTGAGCTGACAGAAAAGCTATGGTTACTCAGATAACAGCTCTGTACAATTCTAGTGAGCAGAATAGCATCTCAGAATATAGACAACACGTCGAACCTTGAGGCGGATGGGCTAAGAGAGCAGAAGACCACGTCTGGAAGTTTATTAGGGCCATAGTGATCACTGAGTGTAAACACTGTAAGGCTGGGTGCCAATGTGTTTACATTCAAAGGCAAAGAGCCTTTGATGATCAACTTCAAGAAGATCAACAAATGAACTTTCTCACAATTAGCATCTCTTCCTGAGGCACCGCACCCCACTGAGCGAAGACTGCAAAATTCACACCTCATTGTTGCCCTTCCACATCTGTCCCATTCTCTCCCCTCTCCTCCTCATCCATTCCCCCTCAGCTCAGAATCACCTCAAACTCACCTAATATCTGTATGTAACAAAAGACCATATCTGATGTATACAAATAATGTAACTAGTGTAACATGTTTGGTATCATTTCAAATGTCTCAGTGCGTCTGGTATAGTGTTTTGTCCCCAGGTTTATAAAACTCAATGACAACAAAGTTATAAGGTCTTTGCCAAATACTGAATAACTCTAGAGGTCTATACCCCTCCTTGAAGGGAAAACACCAGGAAGCCAAGAACCCATTCACCCCCAAATTCTCAAAGGATAATACCATTTGGTTCACAATGTGTATTCTGTCTGGATATTTAAGGAAGGCTGGCCCAGAGCTCAAGATTCTCTGTAGTCAGATGATCCCACACCTCACTGTGTGTAACTTTAATAACAGAAATCTGCATTCAGATTTCCCATGCTTTGAAATCACATGTAGTTTTCTCAATTGTCAGGTATGTTCTTTTGACTTGTTTCTTTATCTTGTGTTTTAAATCTTACCTGGCAAATAAATTGTTACTTTTTGATTTATTCTGTATTCCTCTGAAATCATTTATATCAGTACTGGTTCTTTAAAATAGGAGAAACTGCTCTGGAGGAACCGAGCAGGAGAATACCATTTTAGGAATCATTTATATCATAAACTGAAGCTTTAATGTAGGAGGAAGCCACTTAAAGACTATCAGTTTGAATCTCATTAGAAACTGATCAAAAGGTAAATGAATAGAAGAGGATTCAGAGTAATCAATAACTTAAATGATTAAAATAAAAGAATGATCAGAAAGTATTTAGAGCTTTAATTCTAAATTAGAGGTCAACATAAAAATGGAGTCAGATTAATATAAAATTGGAGTCAGATAAAATTAATAACGGGATGAATTTGTAAAGTGCAAATTATTAACAATAATTGCTTTACTTCAGTGCTCAGAAAAGACAGAACAACGCAGAGACCTTCAAGGGGCAAATCTATATGTTTTTAGCAGTTTTGCCTGCCGATTTTTACAACAGTATACACTGTGTTGATGTAAATCAGCTTGTGTACATAAAGCAAAAACTGATATAAACACAGATGAGATTTATATGTGGCTCCTCTACTCTCATGGCCAAAAGTTGTGATAACATTAAAGATGCCGGTCCTTTCCAGACCTTGTGTGATTTCAATAGAGCTTTTTGCCCTTCAGTTATTCTATACTTTGCAGTAACACCAGGTCCAGATTAAGCAGAAATAATCCAGTGTGTGGGTGTACTGCACAAAACAAACACTGTGGTCTTCAGTACTTGGTTTGAGAGTACAAAATTACCTAAGCGGAGGTGATATCTTTTTGTATTCTTAATAGTTTCTTTATAACTGATTGTTATGGAAGCCCGTTTCTACAACACAAAAAAAGAGAAAAAAAGGTAAGTCATAATTCTGAGATAAAAGTTGTTATAAATTAGATTAGAATCTCATAATTTACTTTTTATCTCATAATTGTGACTTATGTCACAATTCTGACTTTGTCATAATTATGGTTATGAATCTCAGAATTATGACTTTTAATCTCATTATTTTTACTTTATCTCATAATTTTGACATATTATAAATTACTTTGACCCAAATAAGTATTACTTTTAATCACATAATTATGACTTTATATCTAATAATGAGGACTTTTTATCTTATAATTATGAATAAAGCACAATTTTTTCCCCACATATGGCAGAAACGAGCGGTGGTCAGTCATGTATTTTCTGAATCCAAAATAACTGAAAAGGTTAATTTATTGTGAAAAAAACATTTATATGAATACACATTATTATTTTGATACAGATACCAAAAAAAAAACAAAAAAAACATTAATTGATAAAAACAAAAACAGTAAAAGAACAAAAAATAAATAGTACAAGATTTATATAAAAATTTGTTGGATAATGACATTGCAGTATGTAATAGCTGTAACAAACTTGATTTCCAAATAACAAAAACGTCTAATTGTCATGCATAACTTTGGAGAATTTAAAATAAATTAAAAAATACATATATATCTAAGAGACATAAAAATATGTGGACACGTTCTAAACAGTATATTTTATATATGTATATCAGTATAGGTGCATGTTAAAGAAATGAGGTAGGTCCAAAAATCAATGCTCTTCATATTACATCATTGTGATGAGGAGGAGGGCATGGCCTGGCCGTGAGGATTCATGGCGAGTTCTCCTGGACAGTGTGCGCTTCCTCCTTTCCCGGGTTTCGGCACCAGTGTGGCAGACAAGCCTCTTGTTCATCGGGAAAAGAGGAAGCTGGAAGCGGATTAACAATCAACAAGACTTTAATTACAACATAAAGCACTGAACTGAAACATAACAATACACACACAGCTGCCACATGCATCTCTCTCTCTCTCTCTGGCATTTCTGGCTCTTCCATTATCTCTCTCCTGCATCCTCACGACTCAGCCACACCCTCCTCCTCATCACAATCATGTTTTAAAATTTCATTCTACTTTATAGGAAGGCATAGTTTTATCATGTATGGAAAAATGCTAAGTATGAAAATATAAATTCTGATAATACATATATGTCACATTGTCTTGGCAACAGAAACACTGCAGTCGACTGAGACTGTGCACCTCTGCTGCATGAAGCATGCAGCATTTAAGAGCTTATATCTGCTGCTTTAAGGCTGTACATGTTTTGTGCTCTATAATTACAAGGAGGTCCAGTGGGTGAATCTCATGCATATCCGGGTCATATTTCATCGCACATTTAAAAAAAAGGAATAGGCATATTTTAATGCTTATGGACCATTCACTTTCATTTAATGTGCTTTAACCTATTTTTTTATTTTTGCAATATTATGCCACAAATGCTGTTGATTGAGCATAAATTGTATTAAACCGAGAACATTCCTTTAAATTAGTAAATATACAGCATAAAATAAATTTGTTGTACTGCCGCTGGGGTGACCCAGGCATGTTTTTGTAAGATTCACCCAAATAGTTTTGCTTCAAAGCTAAAAACAAAACAAAACTGAGTTCATGGAATGATGTCATAATAAAACGTAAAAAAGGCTTCTCAGAATCGCTGGCTGACAGACTCCATCTAAGCATTCTGAAAAGTCTGCAGTCTTAGGAATGTATATAGTCCACAATTTACTAATACTAATCTCATTGCTGATATACTACTGAAATACTGCAAACATTTTTGGGACTTCTGTCAAATATAGTTGTATCAGTCCATGTTAACACAAAATAAACCAAATCATAAACATTTGTAGCATAACTATGACCAATGGAAGCTCTATATATAACATCACTTTGAAATACCCTGTGATCACTTGTACTCTTAAGGGCTTTTCACATTTGAAATTATCAACCCAGGGTCATTCAAAACCCTGGGTTAACGTAATCCTGGTTTATCTTCCCAGCACCACAAAAACTGTGCTAACATGCTCCGAAGTAAGGTTTCGAAACTAGGAGTTAAAAACTGAAAACTGGCCTTTACCCAAGGGTAACTGTGGCCTTAACCCAGGTAATGTTAACCAAGGGTTTAGCACAGTGTGAAAAGTCCTTTAGAATCACTGGGGACTGCAGCCTATACTGTATGTCCATAGAGTAGTTGAGAGCCTTTGTGTATTTATGGGCTAAAGGCACTGATGGGCACCTTCTCTTCATCTCCTTTTGGTTACATTCAAAGACCTCTTGAGCTCTTTTTCAGCATCAGAGACATTGAGACTGTATTACTTTTGACTGACTCTGATTTTTATCTTCATCTTGTTCTGTAAGTGTCCAAACCATTTCCACATCAGTCTTGTGGATAACAAATCCTGCAGGGGGGAGGGAGTTGGCGTTAGCTCCCACTGGGGTGGAGGGAGGGGCGAAGGTGGAACTGGCCTGGCCCTCCACCTTTCCATGTGCACAGAGACTCAGAATTCCACACAGAGCACCCCAGTTTTGCTCACACTCAGTCTGTATTCGTCGGCCGATGGCCATGCGTACATCCTCACCACAGCCCAACAGGATGTTCACCAGCTCCACATGGGGTCTTTTGGGAAGATTAGGCAAGTAAAACCAAAGTTATTCCATCTAAATATGGAGTATATTGCTAGGTTTTGTGAAAGTTAAAATAATGAATGTTAGCAAGAAAGAAACAAGTTTATTAACCCTTAAATATATGGGTGTTTTGCCAATCATTGTTACAAACCTCGTGTCTTTAGCGACCGGGCACATATATCTATCACAAATGGATCAGTAAAATGCCCAGATAGTTTAAACTTTTCAAAGGAATTTCGAAACAATTCGAAAATAATCAAATTGAATATTATATATATTTTTTTTTTCATCTATCAATAAGATGATACGATAAATGATAGAATGCGATTTATTACTTCCACGCTAAACTGTTATGACATGCAACTGGCTGTCAATCACATATTCAGCTACACATAACACATAAACTATATATAAAACCTAGACGTATGTATTTTCTTATTGATTTATTGAGTCTTAATAGAAAAACAACTTTTTGAATTTCATGGTACACCTCAATTGCAAAAGCCTTTACAGGCAATGTTCATATGTTGCACTTGCTACAATTACTTCCACATTGCTTCTACCTCAAATAGCAATGTTTAATTCAAATTAACAGCGCCAACATATGGAACAAATAGGATGTATAAGGTATATATGGTATATATGTGTAAATGCATATGGGATACTGATAATTCAGCAGAAAACCAACATTGCAGTCATTTGTATGAATATAGTACTACTTTCTTTTGAAAAGTTTTTGTAGATATGAAATAATAATAAATATATTATTTAATGAAAGCACTATATACTGTATGGTGACAACCTTACATAACTTGGATCACTAATGACCCTGTACACTTACAGTAATAAGGCGATTAGAAAAACATTTTTTGGCATTTTTTTCATTGTTACACTATTCATAAGAGAAAGGTTGAGGAAAATTAAGAGGTGGGACCTTAACTTCAAAAAATGGATGAGGTTATGGGGTGAAATGAGTGAATTTTGTGGGTTTCATTCATGTCTGTTAGCTTTGAAGTTGAAGTATATATATCCAAGTGTACAGTAAAAGTTGCAGATGTACCAATTTAAAATTCTCTTGCTGAGAAAATGTATTAAAAAGATTGATGACTCATTTTGTGCTCTTTGGAATTTCCAGATTTTTGTCCAATAAAGTCTACTCTAGAATTAACATGTCCCTAATACCACCTGCCTCTGACTAGCAATAGCAAGTAGAAAAATGTGGTTCACGCCTGTGATGTAAACTATAAGCTGTTGGCTATTAAAAAAAATTGACCTTTGAAATTTCCTGTTACAATAGGAAGTATTGTATTTAATATATATGGTTGAATACACTTGAGTGGACACAATGACATTCTGAAGACCTTTTCTGCATGTCTGTTATTGAATGACTTACTCTTTGGGGAACAGGTCTTTGAAGTGGATAATTTTCACCATGGCATTGACATTCTCTCTAACTGCAGCACAGAAGTTGTGTTTGACAAAATACTCCCGCTGCAGTTGAAACGCCATCTCTTTAATGGCCAGACATTTGCGGCTGACGCAGCTGAACTTGTGACGCAGTCCGTTGGCCATGCACTTCAACGCATCTTTGATGAAGGTAATGCAGGAGTTAGCTGTTAGAACATGCAGTTTGTGGCAAAATGCTTACAATGTCAATTTCAACTTAAGTATGTCTTATGTTATTTCTCTCAGTTCTCAGTGAGATACATTGGAATGAAAGTAGGCTAGATTCCACTAGAACAGAACTCTAGACTTAATATGATAAACATCATTACTATGTCTGTAATATGTATTACTATTATTATGTTGGCTTAAAAAAATACAACATACAAGTCCATAGACATGGGGCCAGTTGCATAAACATGTCCATTTACTAAAGAATTTGTCTAACAATTAGTCTGACTAACTAAATTTGTCAGAGAAAGCCTGCTGCATAAAACAGCTGTCTTTAGTAAGACAGTCTAATTCACATTGCATTGTGGGAAATTTAAGACACTAAATTTCATAAAACTATGTCAGACAGTAGGCAGTTTCCCTTTACTGAAAATATTTGCCTATTAAAAAAATACAATGCTTCAAAATCAGTTTAAATGAAACATTTTTGTGATTTTAATGTAAAAAATACCGTCATAAAAGTCAAAGTTTTCCACAAAGTTTCAACTCAAGCCCCTTTCAGCCCTTAAACTGAAGCCCCCACTAGCTCAGCGGACAGTTATTTTCCATGGCAACATAGAATGTAAACAAAGGTTTGTCTAGGGGTCTGCAGGCTTACAGTATTTTGGCCCCATCTGTTGAGGTCTTCAAGTCTCAACTGAAAATGTATCTCTTTTCTCTTGCTTTTGAATCTAGGGAACCTTAAACTGGAGTTAGATGCAAATACACTGTCCATTTTAATAAATAGTCTTTCCTGTTGTATTTATATTGTTTACATGTACTGTATGTTATGTGTGGTGATGTATCCATCATTCTTAATCTCGTAACTGTTTCTAGATTCTTGATTGTGAATCACTTTGGTCAACAAAGGTGTTTTTAAATGTAATATAAAAATACATGGAATTTAATTACATTTTGTCTTAAATTAGACCGATCTACATTTTTATTGAAGTTAAGATCAAAATTTTAGAGTAGAAAACTAACTTGAAAGACTAGTCTAAAACAGATTCATGCAACCTGCCCTTGGTTTAGGGTTTTCCCAAAATCCTGAAACAAGATAAAAACTAACTCACTCCTTCTGGAGATTTCAAGTTATATCCCACAAACTTGGTACAGACCTTTAATCTGTTCTGACTCGTGTTGCTATGACTTTTCTTACTGATTGGAATTACTGATTTTGTAAAAGCAGACTGTCGAATCTCAGAAATTCCATAGACTTTCATTGACTGAATTTTTTAATGGGTCTGTCAGTCAGTCTGTCTGTCTGTCTATGTAGATGTTTGTCTTAATGTCATCAAACTTTTCAAATTAATTTGAACAATCAGAGAAGGCTTTGTCAGGTCAACATCAAATTTTGTCTTGACAGACTTTACCTTCAGTTAATTACTATAGCAATAACATTTGGAAAGCTTGGGGAATCCTTGTGATCAGAGTAAAGAAGTGATCAAACCTGGGAGTCAAATTTGCCCGCATTGTGTAAGAATGTCAAGCAGATGTCGTATAGTCCGTGGATATTGCAGGAGTTCTTGGTGAAGCACTCAAACATCCCACATCCCACGTCACCCGCATTCACCAGACACTGCTGAATCTTCGCTAGTGAACACAGAGAGAGTGAACTGTAAGCCACTATTGGAAAAATAGTCACCGTACATTATTCATGTTACTGTGTTTTTGCAAGTGTTATAGATGAAAAAATAGGTAACTGGCATACTAGCAGTTTCAACAAAACTAATGCAGTTTTTTAAATACTATAACTTCTCATAATAATTGAAAAACTAAATGGAAAATATTTAATAATGAACTACACTGAAGGCAAAAGGGTGATTAAAAATGTTTAAAAACTTAAAAAGGAATTGGTAGACAGTCACAGTCTTAAAGCAGCATAGAAATAAGTTCATGGACATGTTACTGTAAGTGTCAACTACCTAGCATATATAGAAGGTTCCCCTAACGTTAACGTATGGTTGCCATTTGGTTGTCTTGGGGAACCAATTCCTAATTTTCTAGGAATGTTCTTTTTAGGTTTTATATATATATATATATATATATATATATATATATACAGTACTGTGCAAAAGTCTTAGACACATGTTTCACAAAAGCATTTGTCTTAAGATGGTTATTTATATCTTCAGCTTTAGTGTTTCAATAGGAAATATAAATGTCAGACTCCCAAACATTACTTGTAAATAGAATAGAATAGAAGAACAGGAAGCCCTGTAACAGATTGCATGTCCCCACAGACCCCCTACTGAACATCAAGTCAGTCTGAGTTTACCTGAAGAAATGGAAGCAATTGAGAAAGTTGAAATGATATAAGAAATGTGGCACATTCTCCAATAATCTTGGAACATCCTATCTGCCAACAACCAAGAAAAACGGTATCCAGGTGTACCTAGGAGAATTGGTGCAGTTTTATAGGCAAAGGTGGCCACACCAAATATTGATTTAGCTTTTTATGTTTACTAGACTTTGTATGACATTAAGTGATAACTGGAAACTTTTTTTTACAAGTGCATAAAACATTTCCACAGTAGCCCATGCAACATTTTGCATCGTTCTGCTTCAATTAGCATTCTAGTAACATGCAATATGAACACTAGCCTACTGTACATTTTACCAAAACTATCATTCTAAGTTGCATTGTTTGAAACATTGTGATTAAGAACGTTAAAAATTTCAAATCTTTGACTAATTCAAAACCGTTCTATGCCCGTTAGGTTTGACGCATGAAATTCAGGATTGTGGTTTCGTTTGTGTATGGACTTTTTGCATCGTTCTTGGTTCGAAAATAATAGTAATCTAAATTAAACGTTTAGAACGTGTAAAATGTTGCGTTATGGAAATATTTGTATCCAATTGTTTGAAATAACAAACATGCATGTTAATATACAAAGCAGCTTTAGAGTTACCTGATAGTTGCCAAAGATATGCACTTCATTTAGAAAATAGTCAACAATCTGAATTGTATGTAGGCTACTAGAATTCCCATATTCAAGAACCATGCATACATTATTTGTCTCCGTTGGTATTCTATGCAGAGTTAGAACATATCAAATGTTATTGCTTTATGGTACAAGCCTTTTAAACAGTTTCATATCTTAGATACATACTGAAGCAGACTTCATTTCTCTGTGTGTACTATGTCAATTCACTGCGCAAACGTACTGCTGTTACCTGTGTTCTGGAGAGACAGCCTTCTCTTCTGGATGTCCACTGATCTCTCTTGTGAGTTGTCATGAGCGCTGCTTGAATCAGTCGCGTGTATTTGCCGCACCGCCAGTAATAGTAAAAACAGTCCTGTAATAAATTTTACATGCATGTCTCGTTATGACGATGATAAGCGTTTGTAAAACGGGAATGTATCTTCTTCTGAGCTTTTGGATCACTGTAGCATTGCTCAGAGTGGTACATGCGGTAAAGGGAGTACTGCATAAGCCAGAGGCGCAGAGGGAGAATGGATGCTGCCTCTGTTTCCTCAACTCATGCCAGTTTGGATGAAGGGGGGTGAACAGGTGCTGACCAATCACAGTCAAGGAGACTAAAGCACTGTATGTCCATTCAAAGTACAGAGCTGCATGTACAGTTGCAGCTTAATTTGTTTAATTCAACCACATTCGTTCATGATTGTTTTGAAGATCATTTCAGTGCAGGTGGGTTCGTGGGTTGAATAAAAAAAAAAAAAGAGAGATTAAGATTAAAGTTTGAAAATCTCTAATTGACTTCAAAAACTTTCCCATACTTATTTAGTAATTGAAGTATTTACATACAGAATCTAATGGGTTTTATTCTTGAATTTATTTGCAAATTGATTTGTGGTGGGTCTTCCTTACATATTTTTAAACCAATGATAGACAGACAGACAGATAGACAGACAGACAGAGAGACATGCAGACAGACATTCCCTCAGTCTCATCCTGACAGATAGACTCTGACAGACATACAGATTAATATAGAGATAGATGGAAATATAGACAGACAGACAGACAGATTACCATCTGTCTCATCTTGACAGACAGATGGGCGGGTGGACGGACAGATTTTTAGATAGATAGACAAACAGATTCCCCTATGTCTCATCCTGATGGATGGATGGACAGATAGACAGACAGAAAGATATATAAGCTAACAAAAATCCTCAATATCAACAACATGTATGTTAGATGCAGTACCGACTAAATACCTAAAAGAGGTGTTTCCTGCAACCTCAGAACCTCTTCTTAATATTATTAACTCCTCATTATCCTTAGGGCAAGTCCAAAGAAATTATAAACTGTCAGTTTTCAAACTGCTTATCAAGAAATCACAGCTTGATCCAGGAGATTTGGCTAATTATAGACTTAAAACTTCCATTTATGTTGAAAATATTAGAAAAGGTAGTGTCCTCCAAACTATGTTAATTTTTTCAGAGAAATGTGAAAAATTTCAGTTAGGATTTAGGCCCCAACATTGTACAGAAACTGCACTTATCAGAGTTACAAATGACCTACTCTTATCATCTGATCGTGGCAACATTTCTCTTAAAGTGCTTTTAGATCTTAGTGCTGCCTTCAGCACCATAAATCATGACATTCTCTTGGATAGGCTTGAGAATTATGTTGACATTTGTGGACAGGCATTAGCTTGTTTTAGGCCCTATGTCTCTGACTGCTACCACTTTGTCTGTGTAAATGAAGAACTGTCAGATCAAATTAAAGTTAAGTATGGAGTGCCACAGGGATATTTTAGGGCCTCTGCTTTTCTCCCTATATATGTTCCCCCTGAGAGATATTATCAGGAACCATGGACTTAGTTTTCACTGTTATGCCGGTGACACCCAACTTTATATTTTTTTGAAACCCAATGAAATTTCACAATTTTCCAAATTAACAGTGTATAAATGATATCAAAAAGTGGTTGGCTAGAAATGTTCTTCTACTCAATTACGATAAAATAGAAGTATTAATTATAGGAACAAAAACCTAAAAAAAATTATATGCTAAAATAAAATCTGATTCTTGATGGATGAACTGTAATGTCAATTTATACAGCAAAAAATGTACGTGCAATGTAAAAAACTGCTGTAAATTTACAGTCAAATTCTTACAGCAACCTACTGTGATTCTTAAATACAATAGTTTGCTGTTTAAAATGTTACATTCTGAGAGATCAAGAGCAGGCTCACTGTTAACTAACTAGTTTTAGGGTAAATAGCTATTGCATGCAAGACATTAGGGGAAAATTAACATTTAAAATGATATCATCTTGGCAACAGCTAGTGACATTTTTAAATGTATATTTTAAACCCCCCCCCCCCCCCCCCCCCATGAAAATGTTCTCTGTTCTTTATCATCTCAAATCAGCCTTCACTTGTCTGTCTAATAAGAATATTATATATTTAATTATTACACATTACATTAAATTATTACATATTAAATGTACAATGCTGCCAGGATTGAACAGTCTATACAGTAAAATAACACCCCTAAGAGAAATACCCATACGCCTTTGCTCTTGAATAAGTATGGATGGTTTGGCAATGCATTGGGGCTACATAAATAAAAAAATAATAATACAAGTTTTTATCAGACATAATAAAAGTCTATGTCTGTTTTTGCTTGAAGTCACCATCATGGTGATTAGTGTTCTCTTGAGCTGGCACCTTAGACCTTCTATATTATTATATTATTTTCTTTCAGCCAGTCAATTTGTGTTTAAGTAAAACACAAGTTAGTGCTCTTTGCTACTTGGAAGACAAAATCTAAGGTCATCCTGAATGTCTGATCCTATCTTTCAAATGGCACTATATGTGGCATTAGTGATGCATTACACATAAAAACATAAAAGCAAAAGCAGTAAAGGATATTTCTGGAAAATTATATCAGCAAGTTGATTGTTTCATGTTTTTGAATTTACAGCATAACACATGTTGACAAAACACACAGATATCAACTCTCTGCATAAAAAAGCAACAATGGTGACAATAAACAAACATACTTTTACTTAAAATGTAAAAGCTGAACATTAAAATACAAGTAACTTAGACTGCAACAAAAACAATGTCAAAATAAACCAGTAAATAGTCAAAAAAATCTAAGTCATTTCTTCATGCTGCAGTGTATGCTGGGAACTTAGCTGTTAATTTCAACAACAGTAGATAGTATGTCATTTGATGGCTATATGCTGCTAAATTAGTTGTATACTGTAGCTTTAAAAACAGTATCTAGCTGTTCTATCTTTAGCAACAGCAAGACACCGTTAATTTTAACTTGCTAGCAACCCTGCTGCCAGTTCTTTACTGTTTTTTGATGAGAACATTTTTAACACTGTAGTATATTTTATAGCAATCTAACCTTTGAAAAACAAATTTCCAATATTTGTAGAACTGCATTCTTCCACCTCAAAAATATAGCACATTCTATCTATTTCTGATGCCTAAAAACTAATTCATGCATTTATGACCTCAAGACTAGATTATTGTAATCATTACTAGGTGGATGTCCTGCAGGTTTAATATATAAAATTCAGTTTGTTCAAAACGGAGCAGCGAGAGTGCTAACTAGAACCAAGAAATATGATCATATCAGCCCCATTTTATCAGAGTTAAATTGGCTACCTGTTAAGTTTCATATTAATTTAATATTCTGTTAATTACTTACAAAGCTTTGAATGGTCTAGCTCCAAAGTACTTAAGTGACCTTCTATCATGCTATAATCTATCGTGCTCACTACAATCACAAAACTCCGACCTAATAACTATACCGAAAATATAAAAATCCACAAAAGAAAGGAAATCATTTTCATATTTGGCTTCTAAACTATGGAATATTCTTCCTAGCATTGTTCGAAACTCAGACACACTCTCTCAGTTTAAAGACTAAAGATTTATCAATTCTGCCAGGCATACACCTAATTTATCCCTCAGTTCATAGTTATGCTGCTTTAGTTAGGTCTGCCTGAACCAAAAACACTTATTTTATTCTTTAACATTGCTTTAAATAGAAAGGCATCTACGCTAATTTTATTCTATTTCTTTCCCTGTCTAAACCTCAGGATTATGAGGTTACCAGAGCCTGCCAGATTCATCTCCGGTCCTGCCTGAATCTCACTGTGTCGCTTAGTGATGATGACCAACTGCAGCATGTGCCAGCCAGACTTCACTTCAGTCTACTAAAATGGACTCCACAGATGACTAATTGATGCAAACTAAAAGACATGGGATTCTTCATGAGCCCCTGTCTGAAGCATGGGGTCCACCAAAATTACCTTCCATAAGCTGGTCAACACTCTCTTAAATTACACAGAAAATGAATTAACCACTAACAAAAGCCTTCAACAGCCAAAATCAAATGAAACTGCATCTACGTATATTTACTGAGTCAATTCGGGATGACTTCAAAGACTTTAACACTAAAACATATAGTTCATACAAAATAATTTTGTTTAATCACTGACTCACAACACTTACTTAGTTTACTAATGTTAACCTGGGGCGAGGCTAGCCCTAAAAAGGAGCTCAGCACCCCTAAAACTTAGAGTAAGAAATGTTGTTATTCTAAAATTTTTGTTCGTCTTTGACAAGGTTAAATAATGTCCAAAACATACTCAGTAGTTTGTGGTTTAAAATGTATGTGTTAAGGATGAAAATGAAAACATCCCCGCTTAGCAAATGGTGTCATACTCTTCTCTTCTTCTACTTCTCCTCTGTACCTGCACCGCGCTCAGCACGACCGTCATCCAGCGCGAAACACACGCAAAGTGAGAACCCGTTATGTAGTGTTGTGAATCAACTAAGTTGCTCCAAAGCTGTGTCTCACACTTCTTTCCTTTTACCTAGAGTTGTTCCGATTCCGAGACCATATCGATGAGTACTGGAGTCAGTATCCTGAATCACCATGGTACACCTATAATAAGTGTTTATTTTCGGACTATTTTAGTCCAGCGGGTCGCCGCCGCTGTGGAGTAGCACAGGACCTGGGTGACTTGTCAGCGCCGGTTACAATGTTCTTCCGCAAGACGCATGCAGTTCTGTTTATTAACTGCTAGAGCGTGAAACAAAAACAGCAGCGCGACAAATAAACTGCGTACCTGTGTAGTGTGTACGTGTGTCTCTGTTGTTAAAGTTTATCGTTAATTTGATTCTCATTTTAACAATCGGGAGTCATGTAAACATGACGTCACGTGCGTCTTTTCTGGTCAGTCGTCATGGAAACATGAAGCCCTGGCGTTTGGACAAGAGTGAAAACAAACGACATCACTGTATACCACCAGTATGTGTGAAAACACTCACTGTGGCTTTTTAAATGAATTGTTATTCATTCCTAGATTTATATCTGTTGTTTTTCAGTTGTGGCTGACTATCAAACTAGACAATAAAAGAAAGTTTAATGTTTTTCTTTTGCTGTATTTATTCATTCCTCACACACAGAGGATTTAACCTGAACCAGGCTTAACTCCTGAACTCCTAGCATTACTCTCTCTCTCTCTCTCTGTGCATGTGTGTGTGTGGCCTGCAGGTGAGCAATGGACATACGACAGTTCTTTAAAAGAAAAAAAGACAGATTCAGGTGAGAGACTAGGGACAGTCCATAATGACCTCTGTCTTGTTTTTTTTTTTTTTTTGTTCTTCTGAAAAGTGTTAAGCTAAAGTAACAGATAATGCAAACTAGCTATCTGTTGTTGTATCAAATTACTTATCTAGGCAATGGTCCCCTGCTTTTATTTTTTATTTATTTCAAACCCCACAATGGAGAATACAGCTTCTCTTGTGAAAGGAATTTGTGATTTAAAAAAGTTTCTAAGCCCAATAATAATAATACTGGATATTCTGGACTTTTTGGTTTTACCTTCTTTTTTTTTTTGCTCTTGATGTGACCCTCAGCACCCCTAAAGCTCTGACCCTAGAATCGCCCCTGATGTTAACCACTAATAGTTCTGAACAAAACTTAACAAATCAAATCTCACATGTGAAATTTAACAAAGCAAATCTCACACGTGAACTACCCAAATACAGACAGCACATTACATGCCCAACCAGAGATAGGGATATACTGGATCACTGCTATACAACAATAAAGGATGCATATCGCTCTGTCCCACATGCAGCTTTGGGACTCTCTGATCACTGTCTGGTTCATCTTCTTCCGACCTACAGGCAGAAATGAAAATCAACAAAGCCAGTTGTAAGGACTGTAAGGAGATGGACTAATGAAGCAGAGCAGGAACTACAAGCCAGCTTTGACTGCACTGATTGGAGTGTTTTTGAAGCTGCAGCTACAGACCTGGACGAGCTCACAGATACTGTTACATCACACATCAGTTTCTGTGAGGGTATGTGCATCCCTACTAGGACATTTTTATCATTCAACAATGATAAACCATGGTTCACAGGAAAACAGACAGCTTCGTCATGCCAAAGAGGATGCTTACAGGGGTGGGGATAGAGTCTTGTATAATCAGGCCAGGAACACACTGAATAAGGAAATCAGAGTTGCTAAAAGAAGCTACTCTGAGAAGCTGAAAAAAAGTTTTCAGCTAACAAGCCTGCATCAGTGTGGAGTGGCCTGAAACAACTGACTAATTACAGGACTCCTGGACCAACGACTGGCTGATGACCTGAATGTGTTCTATTGCAGATTCGAAAGGCCCAATTTCACATCCCACGCGCACTCAGACCTTCATTTCACACAAACATTAACACCTCCTGCACCCCCCCCCTCCTCCCCGCTCCTGCTACACAACCTGCACTCAAGATCTGTGAAGACGATGTGTGCCGTGTCTTTCGGAAGCAAAGGTCAAGGAAGGCTCCAGGCCCAGATGGCATCTCACCAGCGTGCCTTCGTTCCTGTGCTAACCATCTGGCCCACATCTTCACACAGATCTTCAATAGATCACTGGAGCAGTGTGAAGTCTCATGCTGCTTCAAATGCTCAGTTATTATCCCTGTCCCTAAGAAACCTAAAATCATACATAATGGAGGACTTAATGACTACAGACCTGTCGCCCTGACATCTGTGGTCATGAAGTCATTTGAGAAACTGGTGTTGGCCCACCTGAAGGACATCACTGGACCCTTTCTGGATCCCCTTCAATTTGCTTATCGAGTCAATCACGTCCTGCATCATCTGGACAGACCGGGGACATACGCAAGGATCCTTTTTGTGGACTTCAGCTCGGCTTTCAACTCAATCATCCCAGCCATTCTGCTGACTAAGTTAAACCAACTCTCTGTTCCCACCTCTACCTGTCAGTGGATTACCAGCTTTCTGATGGACAGGCAGCAGCTTGTGAGGCAGGGAAAATTCACTTCCACCACCTGTACCATCAGCACTGGTGCCCCCCAGGGATGTGTGCTCTCCCCTCTACTCTTCTCGCTCTACACAAATGACTGCACCACCAAGGATCCCTCTGTCAAGCTCCTGAAGTTTGCAGTCGACACCACTGTCATTGGCCTCATCCGGGATGATGATGAGTCTGCATATAGAAAGGAGGTAGAACCGCTGGCTGTATGGTGCTGTCAAAACAACCTGGAGCTGAACCCACTCAAAATGGTGGAGATGATTGTGGACTTTAGGAGGAACACCCCAACATTGTCCTCCCTCACCATTCTAAACAGCACTGTGGCAGCAGTGGAGTCATTCAGGTTCCTGGGCACTACCATCTCACAGGACCTGAAGTGGGAGATACACATCGACTCCATTGTGAAAAAGGCCCAGCAGAGGTTGTACTTCCTTCGCTAGCTGAGGAAGTTCAACCTGCAACAGGTGCTGCTGAAACAGTTCTACTCAGCAGTCATTGAGTATGTCCTCTGCACTTCAATAACTGTCTGGTTTGGTGCAGCTACGAAATCAGACATCAGAAGACTTCAAGAACTGTACACTTCCAGAGTGAAGAAAAAGGTTGGTAAAATCACTCTGGACCCCACTCACTCTGCCCACTGCATTTTTGAACTGTTGCCTTCTGGCCGGCGCTTCAGAGCTCTGAGCACCAGAACCGTCAGACACAGGAACATTTTTTTCCCTCAGGCTATCCATCTCATGAACAATTAAATTGCCCCATTGAGCAATAATTATGTGCAATACACAGTTTAAGTCTATTTATATTATCCAACATATCTACTTCTGCCATTACTTACATTGCTCTGTACATAATATACTGTATTTTTGTTCTTTATATAACAGATTGTAATAGATTTGCACTACGTGTGTGTATGTGGGTATGTATGAAGGTGAGTGTATGTACGTATATGTATAATTATTTATTTTTAGTCTTTTTTTGTTTTTTTTGTTTTTAATTACCTATATCTTGCTGCTGTTTTTGGTATTGTTTGTATTGTTGTACACTGGAAGCTCCTGTCACCAAGACAAATTCCTTGTATGTGTAAGCATACTTGGCAATAAAGCTGATTCTGATTCTGAAAAATAACTAATATTGGCATAATATTCATTAACTTTCTGTACTAGCATGAAGTCATGTAGAGCTACTTTGAAATGACCCCTGTTGTGAAAAGCGCTAAACAAATAAATTTGACTTGACTTGAGATAGATTGATTTTCTTAAATTAATGTAAATGTAGTCATAGGATAAAAATCCATTTAAATTGGAGACTCAAATTAAAATCATTTTTGAGAGGTTCATGGTTAAAATTGAAAAGGCATGGGGAGGATTTCAACATCTAGTCAAGTCAAGTGTTTTTTATTGTCGTTTCAAACATATACATTTAGTACAGTACACAGTGAAATGAGACAACGTTCCTCCAGGACATCTAGCCTTAGTTAGTTAGATTTACTATATAACCGAACAGTGCTCCAAGATAACTCCTGAAAATCCAGGGGCAGGGAGTAGTGTATATGTAGTAAAGTAGTGCATGTAAAACATATCACATTAACAAGTGCAGTTATTTATTATAATTTTTATTGTATTTGCATATTTTATCATATTGCTCAGACCCCCAATCATTTAAACAAAAATATATTGCTGGTCTCAGAGTGTAACAGACAGGGTGACACACTGCTAAGGGCAAACAATTGAGCTGTTTTCCTCCCTGTTCTTTTGCAATGTATTTTACATTCATATCTGCACTTTAGAATTATTGCTCATTACATCTACCTTTAACTTTCAGTAACTTGATTAATTGGTCCTTATCCAGATAGAAAAAACAGTCTCCATGAATTTGACAATACAGGTGAAACTCGAAAAATTAGAATATCGTGCAAAAGTTCATTAATTTCAGTAATTCAACTTAAAAGGTGAAACTAATATATTATATAGACTCATTACAAGCAAAGTAAGATATTTCAAGCCTTTACAGAAATGAAATACAGAAATGTCGGCCCTCTGAAAAGTATAATCATGCATATGTACTCAGTACTTGGTTTGGGCCCCTTTTGCATTAATTACTGCCTCAATGCGGCGTGGCATGGATGCTATCAGCCTGTGGCACTGCTGAGGTGTTATGGAAGACCAAGATGCTTCAATAGCGGCCTTCAGCTCTTCTGCATTGTTTGGTCTCATGTCTCTCATCTTTCTCTTGGCAATGCCCCATAGATTCTCTATGGGGTTCAGGTCAGGCGAGTTTGCTGGCCAATCAAGCACAGTAATACCATGGTCATTGAACCAGGTTTTGGTACTTTTGGCAGTGTGGGCAGGTGCCAAGTCCTGCTGGAAAATGAAGTCAGCATCTCCATAAAGCTTGTCTGCTGAAGGAAGCATGAAGTGCTCTAAAATGTCCCGGTAGACGGCTGCGTTGACTCTGGACTTAATAAAGCACAGTGGACCAACACCAGCCGATGACATGGCTCCCCAAACCAACACAGACTGTGGAAACTTCACACTGGACTTCAAGCATCTTGGATTGTGTGCCTCTCCATTCTTCCTCCAGATTCTGGGACCTTGGTTTCCAAATGAGATGCAAAATTTGCTCTCATCAGAAAAGAGGACTTTGGACCACTGAGCAACAGACCAGTTCTTTTTTTCTTTAGCCCAGGTAAGACGCTTCTGACGTTGTTTGTTGTTCAGGAGCGGCTTGACAAGAGGAATACGACATTTGAAGCCCATGTCCAGGACCCGTCTGTGTGTGGTGGCTCTTGATGCAGTAAATCCAGCCTCAGTCCACTCCTTGTGAAACTCCCCCACACATTTGAATGGCCTTTTCCTGACAATCCTCTCCAGGCTACGGTCATCCCTGCTGCTTGTGCACCTTTTTCTTCCACACTTTTCCCTTCCACTTAACTTTCTATTAATGTGCTTTGATACAGCACTTTGAGAACATCCAACTTCTTTTGCAATTACCTTTTGAGGCTTTCCCTCCTTGTGGAGGGTGTCAATGATGGTTTTCTGCACAACTGTCAGGTCAGCAGTCTTCCCCATGATTGTGAATTCAACTGAACCAGACTGAGAGACCATTTAAAGGCTCAGGAACCCTTTGCAGGTGTTTTGGATTAATTAGCTGATTAGAGTGTGACACTTTGAGCCTACAATACTGAACCTTTTCACAATATTCTAATTTTCTGAGATTCTGAATTTGGGGTTTTCATAAGCTGTAAGCCATAATCATAAAAATTATATCAAATAAAGGCTTGAAATATCTTACTTTGCTTGTAATGAGTCTATATAATATATTAGTTTCACCTTTTAAGTTGAATTACTGAAATTAATGAACTTTTGCACGATATTCTAATTTTTCGAGTTTCACCTGTATATTAACACATTAAACCACTGTGGAGTCCAAGAGCAAACTGGTTACAATTTTACAGATGGAAACCTATTTTGGTGGGTAGAGTAGCCAAAAACTGTACTCAAGAGAAAGTACAATTTCTTAAAAAAATAATTACTCAAGTAGAAGTAAAAGGACTAACATAAATAATCACTTGAATAAGAGTAAGAAAGTATCCAATTTAAATGACTCAAGTAGTGAGTAACTCGTTGCTTTCACAAATGACATAAATGGACGTTAACTCCCTTATATTCCATTATATAATACACATTTAACATTTAATACAGAATTATTATTATTATTATTAATGGATATTCTGTCATCATTCTCCATCATGTTGTTCCAAACCCGTATGACTTTCTTTCTTCCATGCAACACAATAAGGAGATTTTAGACTGAGTCACTATTTACTTTCAGTGAATGTGTTATTTTTCTCTCCATATTTTGAAAGTGAATGGTGACTGAGACTGTCAGTCCCTAACATTCTGTCTAACATATTTTGTGTTCCACAAAATACAATAGAACAAAACGAGGGTAGGGAAAATATGACAGAATATTAAATTAAGGCTGAGCTATCACATTAAAGGGATAGTTCACTCAAAAATGAAAATTCTCTAATCATTTACTCACCCTCATACCATCCCAGATATGTGACTTCCTTTCTTCTGCAGAACACAAACAAAATATTTCAGCTCTGTAGGTCAGTACAATGCAAGTGAATGGGTGCCAAAATCGAGATGCTCCAAAAAGCATATAAAGGAATCATAAAAGTAATCCATATGACTCCAGCAGTTAAATCCATATGTGGGTGAGAAACAGATCATTATTTGTAATTTTTTGCTAGACATGTGAATCACCAATAATAACACAAGAAGAAGAATGTGATAGTGATCTCTTTCTCATCCACAGCTATCACATCGCTTCTGAAGATATCAATTTATCCACTGGAGTCCTATGGATTACTTTTATGCTGATTTGTGTGATTTTTTTTAGCTTTTAAATGTTGGCACCAATTCACTTGCATTGTATGGACCAAAAGAGCTGAGAAATTCTTCTAAAATCCTAATTTGTGTTCAGCAGATGAAAGAAAGTCATACACATCTGTGATGACATGAGGGTGAGTAAATTATGAGATAATTTTCACTTATGGGTGAACTAACCCTATAAGTCCTTTTGTCAGCTCCAGATGAATTTGTCAATAAGAAGAGAAGTTTGGAAACTTTTCTAGTAAATATTACGGTGAAAACGTGAGTGTGAGTGTGCGAGAGCGAAACACCAATTTACTGCTTCCTTCACACCTGCAATATTTTATTTCATGCTGAATGTATTAAATTACTTTTTGAAAAATCATTATTTGATTAAAATAACATAATAACATATAGAGAGGAAAAACATACAGGCACATTTCAAAATGAACTCTATTTCCCCGTCTGTCGCTCACTTCGACGTTGTGTCGAAAAAACGACACTAGGGGTCTCTCTGGAGCGCCGAATATACCTCTGATCTATGAAAAAAAGTCTAATGAGAAGTTGTTGAGAACACCTGTTCCTGTTCCTCTGACGCTTCCCTGCTGTTGGATCTATGGCGCACTTCAGTGGCTTTTCTCCTTCTCTGCACGGCATTGCAGTTTGCCCCTGGGCGCTTCAACAGCACAGAAACTTAAAAGAGTTTATTAAAAGAGTGATTTTCTCGTAAAAGAGTATTTTGCTCTAAAAGAGCAGTACACAGCAGCGTTGAACGTCCTTTTCAGGACACATCTTTTTAAAGATGCCTTTCCGCCCCTGTGTAGTTCCTGGATGCGGTAGAGTGCTCTCCGCTTCAGACGGCCACAGGTATTGTCTCGTGTCTGGGCAGCGATCACACCGAGGTAACGTTTGTGGATGGTTCATGTTCTCACTGCGAGAGCATTTCAACAATTCACTTTCAACAGAAAGCACGCCACTTCAGCTGCCCCGCATTGCTCCTTCTTCCCACGGAATTGAGGATGATGCGGCTGGCGTTGGAGGCGATCTGGGGATGGCAGCGGGTGCAGCTCCACCGGGTATGCCCCCTCGGACCACCCGCCCCCAGCACGCTCGTTGACTCCCGTCCGTGCTCGAGGCAACAGTGGCTCGCCTCACAGCCAGCCTGCCTATCCTCTGGCACATTTCCTCCCCACAGCCATTGCGGTTGGATGACTGGTTCCTGGGGCCTTCGCGCCACTCCTCACAGCCATCGCGGTTGGATGACTGGTTCCTGGGGCCTTCGCGCCGCTCACAGCCGGCACCCCTCTCCACGTGTCACAAAACCGCACGCTCATCCGCTCTCGCTACCCTCGACGGCAGAGTGGCCCACGGGTACACTGCGATTCCCCAGGTGGACAGGGCTGTTGCGCTCCACCTGTGCCCCGGGAACCCTACCACCTGGTGGGGTCACCCTGTGCTCCCCTCCAAGGCCTGTAGGACAACGTCTTCACTAACCGCTAAAGCCTACAGCGCCGCCTGACATGCCGCTTCCGCCCTGCATGCCATGGCCCTCCTGCAAGTCCACCAGGCCAAGGCACTGAAAGATCTGCACGAGGGTATCCCTGATCCCGACGTGCTGCAGGAATTGCGCTCAGCGACCAACGTCACCCTCAGAGCCACGAAGGTCACAGCGCAGTCACTCGGTTAGGCGATGGCCACAATAATGTAATGTTACATATGCAAAGGACAGGGGTACGAGTCCTGACGAGCACACAAGTTGACACGTGAGCTGAAACTGACATAGAAGCAACACAAATCGACGTGAATGCTTCGGCAATTGTGCTTTTCCTCTCTCATGTGCTTTTATAACACTATCTATTAGGTTTAAGGTGGGGAGGTAGGTTTTGTTGATTTAAAACTCGATAGAACATTAACCTTAAAAACATCAGCTGTCTGGAAGAAAAATTAACTCACTTTTAGCGCCACACAATGGATTTCACCTATGAACGGTAACGATACGTGTAAGAAACTAGGTAATATAATTTAGCAAAAATGTCGCCACAGTGTTAATGATATCGGGCTCAAAATATGTACTGCTTATTTAACAGACATGATCTGGAAAACAAAACAGAATATACAGTTCTGCTTGTGTATATCACTTTAGCTTACTGAAACAACACAAAGGGTTTTGCAGCCCTTCCAGTACACCAGGACATCAGACACAGTTGTGCCTCAGGTGTTTAGAATGCTTGGGATGTCTCTCTGATTTTTCCCCCCCTGAAAGTTTATTTTACGATTTGAGGTATTATTCATGTCTGTAGCACAAATGCAGGTTGATTTTACACACCAAACTTTAATTCTTAGGGTTGGGGTTTGTTAAAATCCCTAGCACTGTGTGTGATCAATGGTATTAGTGAGTTACAGTCCACTTGGCAATGGAAGAATGATAACTTTGTAATCAATTAAACTCAATAATGTAACACCTGGGAACGTTTTAACACATAAAATTGCCTTGATAAAATACAGAAAAACATGAAATAAGTGTACATTGTAGTTAAAGTTAGTTGCTCACCCAACAACTAGTCCTGGGTACTAGTCCCATGGAAACCATTTTGTTCACATCAGCAATGCTGAGCATGATTAGGAGTGCATGTACACTGTAAAATAAAGTTTTTACTCCACTGATGGTTAGGTTTAGGGTCGGGATATTAGTAATGGGGTAAAGTTAATAAAATATGTATTCCTGTTGACTATGTTAGATCATTTACAACTAAATATACAACTTGCTTTTGACACCAATTTGTGAATATTTTACCCAGAAACGGGAGCTTACACATGCCCCTACTGTACGTTCAACAACATTTCCAGAAATAGCCACTGGGGACAGTGATTTGATTTTTAGTAAGCACAGGCTGATTACAGCAGCAGAACTTTTGACCTACTGTCAACAAATTCACAGTAAGATCTGTATGCTATATCAACCACCATGGTGGGTTTGGGAATAGATGTATCTTCTACGAAAACTACAGTCAATCCATGGATTAAACTGCAGGCTGTCAACAACCTCATAGATGGCCAGTTTTGGTCTGGTCGATATTAACAGTAGCTCCTTGACGTATCACCACCAGTAGTAAATTTAATATACATTGTGACAAACTGATTGACAGGTTATGATTGATGACTTAATTGCTAACCTTTGACCTTTCCCCCCCACCTCACCCCACCCCTCCCCATCCCTCACCCCGTCTCACCCCGCCTCACCCCTCCGGCAGTTGTACAGGCTGTGGTATGAATTGGTTGGTCAGCTGTTTTGATGCCCTCCCAGCGCTGTACCCGACCCATCTGTGTATTTAAAAGAGTAGACAAATTATTAATCTTTAATGATGTAAAATGTTAATGGAAACTGAGATGATAAAAATATTGTTATAAGAATTGTGTTCCTCATCCGTTCAATTAAATAATTGACGTAATCATTGAGATGTTTTTTCAAAAACATGATAAGTAATGCTGGTGGTGTTATTGTATTTATTATTATTATTGTAGGGGGTAAAAAAGTGGTCTCTGGTAAAAAATGGCTCTTTTAATGGTTGCAATGCTTGGTGCTAAAACTTGGTTGAAGATTTTAATTTTTAACAAAAGTGATGAAAATGTGTTTCTAAAACAGTGGATATTAGTTGAATCAAAACTCATTCAGACACAAAGTGATGAAAATGTGTTTCTAAAACAGTGGATATTGACTGAAGCAAACCCATTCAGATGCAAAACTAAGACTTTCTTTATTTTTAAACAAAGTGTATCATGTTCCCATATGGTCTAGCGGATATGATTCCTGGCTTTCAACCAGGCGGCCCGGGTTCAACCCCCGGTATGGGAATCTGTTACGTGTTCGCCCTGGTTAGTTGAGATATGCGAAAACAATTGCATTTCACTGACTCTGTAAGCGTACAATAACGTTGATATGATAAAAACTTTTATTTAAACATGTTTAACAGTTAATTTCAACAAACACCATTTCATTGAAATAGTAAAATGCATCTTTAAAGAAAGAATCTTACATCTCTCGCTCAAAGTCCTTTCACGAGCTCATCCAAATGAAAATGAAGTCACAGACGAGATCCCCATGCTGCGGCAGCGGCAGGGGGGCGGTGTAAGATTTCATTCACAGGAGTTAACGTGTGTGTGTGTGTGTGTGTGTGTGTGTGTGTGTCAAGAGCCCTTGTGTAAGAATTCATTCACAAGAGTTAACAGATGTGCGTGCATGTGTGTGTAAACAGAGTGTCTTGAGGGGTTTATTTTTATTTACTATCCTGTATGCATTGGAGCGTCAAGGTGGGTGGTCAACGGTAAATATTGACATTCTATCATCTCACAGGCGTAAGTTAATGATATCCCTATAGGCGTAAGAGACACAGCGTCATTGTTTCGGACAATGGATGTATATTCAACCAAGTGTCCGAAAGGTGTAAGATAAAGCTGTTATTTCGCATCAGTATTTCTTCACGCTCATTCGTCAACTAAAAATAAATAAAAAGAGAAACTTTCACGAATATTTACGATCAGATAAAGCTGTTAAGGACGTGTGTGTGTGTGTGTCAAGAGCCCTTGTGTAAGATTTCATTCACAGGAGTTAACGTGTGTGCGTGCATGTGTGTGTGTGTGTGTGTGTGTGTGTGTGTGTGTGTGTGTGTGTGTGTGTAAACAGAGTGTCTTGAGGGTTTTATTTTTTATTTACTATCCTGTATGCATTGGAGCGTCAAGGTGGGTGGTCAACGGTCAGCATTGACCATTCTATCATCTCCCTGGAGGTATAGGCGTTTTCGGACAATGGATGTATATTCAACCAAGTGTCCGAAAGGTGTAAGATAAAGCTGTTATTTCGCATCAGTATTTCTTCACGCTCATTCGTCAACTAAAAATAAATAAAAAGAGAGACTACCCCATAGTAGCGCCGCCCCAGTTTTCCTGCTGTGTTTGCGGTCATGTAAGATAAGCCATTCTGGGGTTTGTGTACGAAGCGAGAGCATCTGTGTAACACATAGCATTATTCTTTAAAATGGCTTTTATTTTCAGAAGTATGTGGTGCATGTACGATGATTTTAAATATTTGTACTTTACAGGTAAACTTGCATTTTGGTAAATTGATGTTTAAACATTTTTCTACGTAATTCAGGACCGATAGATGAACATGAAAATTTGAACACCATCGATCAACTGTGTAAGTCACGTAAAGATTTTTTAATGTAATTATTTATATATATTAGACGTGTTTAAATATTATGTGACTATATTCTTTTATTTTCAGCGACTGAACCGTTAATTAATAATCCAACGGGTGAGAACAATTCAGGAATCCGATCGGCGCTGCAAGGTATACACAATTTTGAGTTAGCTTGATCATGCAATATTGATTATAAATAAAAAAAAATGTATTTTCTGGTTGCAGATATTTCAAACTTTGATGCGGCTACGCTTGTCACACAACCCGGATTCACCACTGCTGAACCAAAGGCCCAACGGTCGCTCCGTTCACCATACAGCAAGAATAATATCCCGAGGAATCAACTTAAACCCCGCTTACATATTGTATCTCCAGCTGGAAATGGTACAAGAGGGGATTTTGGTGAAAAACAGACTTCGGTGTTAAACGAGTCAGTTGGTGAGTGGGGTTTCACGCTAACATTATTTAAAATAAATAAATGACAAATCCTCGCTAACACACATATTTATTTTTATACAGATTTGTATACTACCAGTTTGCAGACTGAGGAGGACTCCGCATTGATATTCGATGATGCATTTTTCATGAGACGCTGGGAGGCCGGTAGTTTCAGCAACGAATTTGTTCCAGACAACACCGATAACGCAGTCTCATCTCCCGTGATACCGGCGGTGCCGGATGAATCTCTGTTGGTTAACGCTACAGGGGATTTGCTTTCGGCGAATAACACAATCTTGGATGGCACGGGCGGTGATACGACCCGTCAGGAGTTTGTGGAAGAGTCGGCGGTGAATGCTGGAGAATCTATCCGCTCAAATCAGCAGAACTTTCATCATGATTTGTTGATTGAACTGTGTGAACGGAATCGAAGGGGTGAAGAGAGATTGGATATCATTTCAGATAAAGTGAATATCATTTCAGATAATGTCAAACGCCTTTGTGACTGTTTCCATATGGTTATGACGAACTCAGAAGAGCAAGGAACTCTTACAAGGATTATGCTTGATCGTGTTGGAGCAAATCGTGAGATATTAAATAAATGTGATCGTGTTCTTCAGAATTCCTACAGAGAAAACCAACTAATGGTAACTGCATTATCCAATATTAATAACGATGTCAATGCTGGTAGATGATTTATGTTAAAATGTGTTGTTTTGGGTTATCTAGTTGATTTGTGATTGTTTTTCATAAAATGTTTTGTGTGGTTGGTGTATAATCAGTGGAGAATAAATCTAAATTGAAAAAGATTTTCAAATATGGCTAGTGAAAAAAAAAAGATTACGTTCAAACGATGATTTGCAAGATTGTCAACCAGACTTTGAACAAACCCCTTCAGCAAGAACTAGATATGATCATTT
Source organism: Moxostoma hubbsi (assembly GCA_032164185.1). Taxonomy (NCBI): domain Eukaryota; kingdom Metazoa; phylum Chordata; class Actinopteri; order Cypriniformes; family Catostomidae; genus Moxostoma; species Moxostoma hubbsi. The sequence continues at coordinate 20,786,280 of JAVLUX010000001.1, read as the reverse complement.
GTCAAATATTGAACGGTTACAAAACATTATTGATGATCAGATGGAATTTTTAGGACCTGCCTATTTGGATTTAAATGGTAGATTAGAGGCTATTATTCAAACACAGAGAGAGCATATAATTGCTTCTAATAACAACAAAGACTGTGAAAGGTTAAATATTTCGTTAGAGCCATCATCACACAGATCCACAAGGGGTGAACTAAACGATACAGAGACGCAAACATCAGAACCGCCATACTCTAATTTATGCAAAATATTAGAAGATATGATTAAAAATCATGAAGAAATGGCCTCAACACCTAGTCTGTGTGAAAGATTAGAAGCGCTGATAAAAATGCAAGAGGCTGGTAATAACGGGGTTGATAATGAGGGTGCTAATAATGAGGATGATTTGTTTGTCGATGCAGTACAGATTGGTGGTGTAAGCAATATTTCATCAGACACGAATGACCCCCATGTGAGTTTAAGTCAGAACGATATTGATGAATTGGCTAGAAACGGTGGAGTTTTAAACGAATTCACGATTGTGTCAAGACCGCGTTTCAATGGTATAGAGATACACAGAACTCTAAATTTAAGGGAAATAACATCTACAGACCTTGCTGCATACAGTACATCTGTGCATAATGCATTGTCTGAGATGGTGTCATTCTCCAGACAGATGGCAAATGAATCTGGTATTATTAATATATCTCTTAGAGGTCCCAGTCTGAAATCTGACGTAAATTGTGTATTATCACCTAGTAATGGCTACGATGAAAACATTTTTGTTGAACAGTTTGAAAAGATCATGCAGAGCAATGCGAAAGTGATGGCTGACGACAGTTTGCAGTTACATGCGTCCATAGCCAGAAGTAAGAGCGGTGGCGCTCGTCGAAAAGCTGGTTGATATAGCACATGATGAAGTAGTTAGAAGAAAACGAATGCATTTATTTTCCCCCGCCAATACAACAAACAATCTGTGCTTTTCAATATGCCTCGCATATTTTCTCGATTTCGCATGACACCCGACACATACTAGCATACACAGACAACATCGTGAGGAATAAAAAGAACTTCACCTTGCAAAACAAGTCAGTTGTTAAAAAGTTTCAAGTGGTGTATAATAAAAGACAGCTATTCCCTGATTATACAACACTACCATATGGCTACTAATAATTTTTTGAACCACCGCAGTGTGCGGGAGGTTGATGGTTTTGATTTTAGACTTCAACATCCTTTTTCATGTGTGATAAGCGGACCTTCAAATTCTGGAAAGTCTTATTTTGTAAAAATGTTGTTGGAAAATGCTGTAAATATGATTTCTAAAAAGATTGAAAACATTGTGTACATTTATGATTGTTGGCAACCGCTGTATGATGAACTGTATAAAATGTATAACATTAAATTTGTGGAAGGAATACCGCAATCTCTGAATGATGATGATTTATTACCTGTCAATAAAACTAATCTGTTGATAATTGACGACATGATGAAGGAGGCGAGTGGAAACTCTGAAGTGGAAAAACTGTTCACTCAATATGTTCACCATAGAAACCTCAGCGCTATTTATATTGTGCAGAATTTATTTTTCCAAGGTAAATCCAGCAGAACCATCAGTTTGAATACAAATTATTTAATATTGTTTAAGAATCCTCGTGATAACAATCAGATTAATGTGTTGGGAAAACAAATGTACCCCGGAAATACAAAATATTTTATGGAATGCTATCAAGATGCTACCAACCAGCCTTTTGGATACCTCATGATAGACTATAAAGCAAAAACCCCTGAACATTTTCGTCTCAGAACGGGGTTACTTTCAACCCAACCAGTAGTTTACATTCAAAAAAGAAAGCAGTGATTTTGGTGAAATGTCTACTAGATTGTCTAGAAACCTCCCCCTGTTAAAAATGCTATTTAAAGCGACCCCGATGCAAAGACGTCTTATTATGCAATCAGCATCTGACGATCTCATTTTAACATTGTGTGAGGTAGCGCTTAATGTGCTCTATGGCACAATAGCTAACGACGCAGCAGCATCGCCGGTTGAAGAGAAAAAGGACTGAGATTAAATACATAGCCAGTAAAAAGATTGGTGTGTCCAGAAAAAAACGCATGATCAACCAGAACGGAGGATTTCTTCTTCCGCTCCTGAGCATAGCAATCCCCTTTATAACCAGTCTGATAACGTCTAAACAAGGTTGAAGATGGAGTACGCTGAGAAGCTGTTTTTAGTCCCTCAAAATCAAATAGATAAACTAAAGATGTCCAATACCCGAGAATCTATTCAACAAACAGTGGAAGACGATCTGGACCTTGCTATAAGAAATATTTTGAATAAAGACAATTTGGCTGCTCATGAGAAGGCCAAACTTTACACCTCAGTTTTACAAAGATTTTTGACAGTAGTTAAACAAGGGGATCGAGCCAGCAACACATTAACGCTTGCATTTCCACCCCCGATGCGTCTCACAAAGAGTCCTTTGGACCCCCTGTTGAAGATGGTGGGGGCGATGATATTGTCGATGAAGTGTTGAAAAATGTACCATTGAAAAGTGTGAAAAATGCAAGATACATCATGGATAAAATGTCTAAAGCCAAAGAAGTTTCATCTTGGAATGATTCGGGTGAGTTTGTATTTAAAGGCGTCACTATACAGGGATCACACGTGTTGGATCTTGTGAAGAGTTTAACGTCCCCACATAAAATTAGGAATGACCGTAGGCCTCATGGATGGACTGAGTTTTTGCAGGCAATTGCTGTTTTAAACATACCCTATTCAACAGTCCCAAACCACGCGGTTAGACATGTAATAAGTTCATTTAAAACCAAACCGTCTACATCGTCCTCTATGGCACAAAGAATGTATTTAAGTACACCTTCTTCTAAGGGGTCGGAGGCGTTTAAATCGCCATCTCGTGAACAAAACCAGTGGTTGTCATTTTGATGTTGTATAATATTGGTCATATTTTTTGTACAAATTAATCATGTGATATTCAATAAAGCAGTGACATTGATACATTTTGACATTGTGCTCTTTTTATTTATTAGAAACAGTCGTTTTACAAATCATGTATTTAACATAAACGTTTCACCCATTTGAACACATTGAATACACTTAAATACAGTACTATTACAATGAGTTATCCTTAGTTTTTTCACAAAATGCGTTACAAGAACATCGTTATTAATTAAATCGTCGCTATAAAGCATCATAACATCATCATAATCACGACCTCGAATCATATGATATAGGAAGAAAACACAATGATGACCGCATGTGACAGACATAAAAGGCTGAACTTGTTTAGCCGAATACTGAATGCGTGTTGAATTCCTTTTTAGAAATTCAATGATTGATACAGGAAAACGAATAAAATCAGGACTATTACCGAAACTGTCAAAGAAAAATGCTGAGCCAAACTTATTTATGTAAATAGCCACCCAGTGTTCCCCGGGGAGGTGCGAAGGATGTGTGTTGATTATGACGGCTGTGGGTAGTGTTCTTATCGGATCCTTTGGTAAATAATCGCATGGTAGTACACCAAGAAAATGCGTGTTTTGTGTGATTCTCTCCATAGCTACGGTAAGTTGTATGGTGTTCATGTTTTTAATTAATAGTAGTCAACAAGCACCTGTCTTCGGTTAGAAACTTCAATGATGTTGTCAAAAACAGCATAAACAATTAGATTAATGGTTCTTGGAAGCGGTTGTCTGAACCGTACTTCTAGTCTGATATTCCCAGACTTAACAAGCGAGATGTGTTGGCCACACTCTTCGTCTGGTGTGAGGTTAAAACCATAAAGTGTATAACCCTGCAGAAAATCTTCTCTGTCGATTACCAATGCTTGGTTTTTTAGATGTCTTCCAGACGAAAGCGCGAGCTGGTAAAACTCTCGTACGGCTGTGCCTGATCCAAAGTTGGGTTGTAATGGTTTGGCGGGGTGTTGCTGTCCATCCACATAAACAGCTAGAAACTCCAGATCGTAATGTTTAAATGCAAAAGGGTTTTTATCGTAGCCATTACTAGGTGATAATACACAATTTACATCAGATTTCAGACTGGGACCTCTAAGAGATATATTAATAATACCAGATTCATTTGCCATCTGTCTGGAGAATGACACCATCTCAGACAATGCATTATGCACAGATGTACTGTATGCAGCAAGGTCTGTAGATGTTATTTCCCTTAAATTTAGAGTTCTGTGTATCTCTATACCATTGAAACGCGGTCTTGACACAATCGTGAATTCGTTTAAAACTCCACCGTTTCTAGCCAATTCATCAATATCGTTCTGACTTAAACTCACATGGGGGTCATTCGTGTCTGATGAAATATTGCTTACACCACCAATCTGTACTGCATCGACAAACAAATCATCCTCATTATTAGCACCCTCATTATCAACCCCGTTATTACCAGCCTCTTGCATTTTTATCAGCGCTTCTAATCTTTCACACAGACTAGGTGTTGAGGCCATTTCTTCATGATTTTTAATCATATCTTCTAATATTTTGCATAAATTAGAGTATGGCGGTTCTGATGTTTGCGTCTCTGTATCGTTTAGTTCACCCCTTGTGGATCTGTGTGATGATGGCTCTAACGAAATATTTAACCTTTCACAGTCTTTGTTGTTATTAGAAGCAATTATATGCTCTCTCTGTGTTTGAATAATAGCCTCTAATCTACCATTTAAATCCAAATAGGCAGGTCCTAAAAATTCCATCTGATCATCAATAATGTTTTGTAACCGTTCAATATTTGACAAATGATCATATCTAGTTCTTGCTGAAGGGGTTTGTTCAAAGTCTGGTTGACAATCTTGCAAATCATCGTTTGAACGTAATCTTTTTTTTTTCACTAGCCATATTTGAAAATCTTTTTCAATTTAGATTTATTCTCCACTGATTATACACCAACCACACAAAACATTTTATGAAAAAAAATCACAAATCAACTAGATAACCCAAAACAACACATTTTAACATAAATCATCTACCAGCATTGACATCGTTATTAATATTGGATAATGCAGTTACCATTAGTTGGTTTTCTCTGTAGGAATTCTGAAGAACACGATCACATTTATTTAATATCTCACGATTTGCTCCAACACGATCAAGCATAATCCTTGTAAGAGTTCCTTGCTCTTCTGAGTTCGTCATAACCATATGGAAACAGTCACAAAGGCGTTTGACATTATCTGAAATGATATTCACTTTATCTGAAATGATATCCAATCTCTCTTCACCCCTTCGATTCCGTTCACACAGTTCAATCAACAAATCATGATGAAAGTTCTGCTGATTTGAGCGGATAGATTCTCCAGCATTCACCGCCGACTCTTCCACAAACTCCTGACGGGTCGTATCACCGCCCGTGCCATCCAAGATTGTGTTATTCGCCGAAAGCAAATCCCCTGTAGCGTTAACCAACAGAGATTCATCCGGCACCGCCGGTATCACGGGAGATGAGACTGCGTTATCGGTGTTGTCTTGAACAAATTCGTTGCTGAAACTACCGGCCTCCCAGCGTCTCATGAAAAATGCATCATCGAATATCAATGCGGAGTCCTCCTCAGTCTGCAAACTGGTAGTATACAAATCTGTATAAAAATAAATATGTGTGTTAGCGAGGATTTGTCATTTATTTATTTTAAATAATGTTAGCGTGAAACCCCACTCACCAACTGACTCGTTTAACACCGAAGTCTGTTTTTCACCAAAATCCCCTCTTGTACCATTTCCAGCTGGAGATACAATATGTAAGCGGGGTTAAAGTTGATTCCTCGGGATATTATTCTTGCTGTATGGTGAACGGAGCGACCGTTGGGCCTTTGGTTCAGCAGTGGTGAATCCGGGTTGTGTGACAAGCATAGCCGCATCAAAGTTTGAAATATCTGCAACCAGAAAATAATTTTTTTTTATTTATAATCAATATTGCATGATCAAGCTAACTCAAAATTGTGTATACCTTGCAGCGCCGATCGGATTCCTGAATTGTTCTCACCCGTTGGATTATTAATTAACGGTTCAGTCGCTGAAAATAAAAGAATATAGTCACATAATATTTAAACACGTCTAATATATATAAATAATTACATTAAAAAATCTTTACGTGACTTACACAGTTGATCGATGGTGTTCAAATTTTCATGTTCATCTATCGGTCCTGAATTACGTAGAAAAATGTTTAAACATCAATTTACCAAAATGCAAGTTTACCTGTAAAGTACAAATATTTAAAATCATCGTACATGCACCACATACTTCTGAAAATAAAAGCCATTTTAAAGAATAATGCTATGTGTTACACAGATGCTCTCGCTTCGTACACAAACCCCAGAATGGCTTATCTTACATGACCGCAAACACAGCAGGAAAACTGGGGCGGCGCTACTATGGGGTAGTCTCTCTTTTTATTTATTTTTAGTTGACGAATGAGCGTGAAGAAATACTGATGCGAAATAACAGCTTTATCTTACACCTTTCGGACACTTGGTTGAATATACATCCATTGTCCGAAAACGCCTATACCTCCAGGGAGATGATAGAATGGTCAATGCTGACCGTTGACCACCCACCTTGACGCTCCAATGCATACAGGATAGTAAATAAAAAACTAGAATGTACATTTCCTGAAGAAAATGTGAGTGGTGCTTGCCGTGGCAAAATTTCTTACCACAATATCCCACCTACTGCCCAAAGTTGAAAGACGCTACCCCCATGACAGTAGTATGTTCTGGTGCAGAGATATTGGTGTTGTTCCATGGTTGCTAGGGTAACCCCATCTGGTTGCTAGGCAGTTACCAGGGTGATATTTATCAAGTCTACATCCCATCCTGAGTGAAATAAGTCAACCCGGAAGTCTCTGTGATTTTCTTGTGCAGAGATATGTGATTTGTTTCTTGGTTGCTAGGGTAACCCCATCTGGTTGCTAGGCAGTTGCCAAGGTGACAACCAACAATGCTCCTTGCCATCCTGAGTGAAATAAGTCAACCCGGAAGTCTCTGTGATTTTCTTGTAAAGAGATATGTGATTTGTTTCTTGGTTGCTAGGGTAACCCCATTTGGTTGCTAGGCAGTTACCAGGGTGATATGTATGAAGTCTACTTTCCATCCTGAGTGAAATAAGTCAACCCGGAAGTCTCTACGTCATTCTGATCCTAAGATACACATCTTAGTGATTTTGAATGGATGTCAATGGTTCTTCGTTGCTAGGGGGCTTTAAATGGTTGCTAGGGCGTGGCTAAGTAGTTCACATGATAAAAGCTGAAGACTGATTACTCACCCAATTAAAACAAAGCAACTATCATGTCTCTAGGACATTCTGATCTGAAGATATCTTACTGTAATTGAAATCAATAAATATGGTTGCTAGGTTGCTCTAAATTGTTGCTAGGGCATGGCTAGCCAATGAACAGAGTGATTCTTATTGGCTGCTTACTATCCTGACTCAAGAGTCAATTCCCAAGTTTCTATAATATTGTGTTCTTAAGATATCCATCTGAGGCATTTTGAATGGAAGTGTATGGGGGCTGTTGCTAGGGTGTTGTAAATGGTTGCTAGGGTGTGGCTACTTCATTTCCAAGCTGATAGTTAAAGCTGACTGATTGGTAGCCTGAGTGAAATGAGCCTGCCCCCACTTTTCTACAACATTTTGATTGGGAGATATGATCCAACAAAATACTGTGTATTTTCACTTTAAGGAAAAAACAATTGCTTTCATGGGCAATAGTATGCCTATGGGGCATATTTGTGCCCGTTTTACCCCTCAGGGTTAAATCTTACCCCCAAACTCATGTCATGCTGCACAACTGCTTGCTAGGCCACATTAAATCACATTAAATGTGTCCACTCACATGTATGTACAAAATTTTAGGTAATTACTTATTGCATGCTCAATAAAAGAAATCCTCTGAGGGAGAGAGAGAGAGAGAGACGCAGGGCTGACAGGCCCTTTTTTGTCTGTGTGTGTGTGAAAACGTCAGTTGGGATTTAAATTTCTGAACATTCCGCAATGTAAAGTCAATGGGACTTTTTTGGCCGCTTTTTCGTCCGCTGTGCGAACATCGTACACTCGATCGCTTAGAAAAGTCATAGCACACCTCTCCTCAATGAGCCGCTCGATATGACACCTCATTCATGGGTCTACGCCAAAAGCTGCGGGACGAGTTAGGTGCCGAAGTTTTGTACGGAAGAAGAAGAAGAAGAAGAAGAAGAAGAAAAATAAGTATGTGAGATTACAATAGTGTTGCTTTGCAAGCACCACTAATAAAACCCTCAAGACACTCTGTTTACACACACACACACACACATGCACGCACACACGTTAACTCCTGTGAATGAAATCTTACACAAGGGCTCTTGACACACACACACACACACACACGTCCTTAACAGCTTTATCTGATCGTAAATATTCGTGAAAGTTTCTCTTTTTATTTATTTTAGTTGACGAATGAGCGTGAATAAATACTGATGCGAAATAACAGCTTTATCTTACACCTTTCGGACACTTGGTTGAATATACATCCATTGTCCGAAACAATGACGCTGTGTCTCTTACGCCTATAGGGATATCATTAACTTACGCCTGTGAGATGATAGAATGTCAATATTTACCGTTGACCACCCACCTTGACGCTCCAATGCATACAGGATAGTAAATAAAAATAAACCCCTCAAGACACTCTGTTTACACACACACACATGCACGCACATCTGTTAACTCTTGTGAATGAATTCTTACACAAGGGCTCTTGACACACACACACACACACACACACACACACACACGTTAACTCCTGTGAATGAAATCTTACACCGCCCCCCTGCCGCTGCCGCAGCATGGGGATCTCGTCTGTGACTTCATTTTCATTTGGATGAGCTCGTGAAAGGACTTTGAGCGAGAGATGTAAGATTCTTTCTTTAAAGATGCATTTTACTATTTCAATGAAATGGTGTTTGTTGAAATTAACTGTTAAACATGTTTATATAAAAGTTTTTATCATATCAACGTTATTGTCATTGTACGCTTACAGAGTCAGTGAAATGCAATTGTTTTCGCATATCTCAACTAACCAGGGCGAACACGTAACAGATTCCCATACCGGCCCGGGCCGCCTGGTTGAAAGCCAGAAATCATATCCGTTAGACCATATGGGAACATGATACACTTTGTTTAAAAATAAAGAAAGTCTTAGTTTTGCATCTGAATGGGTTTGCTTCAGTCAATATCCACTGTTTTAGAAACACATTTTCATCACTTTGTGTCTGAATGAGTTTTGATTCAACTAATATCCACTGTTTTAGAAACACATTTTCATCACTTTTGTTAAAAATTAAAATCTTCAACCAAGTTTTAGCACCAAGCATTGCAACCATTAAAAGAGCCATTTTTTACCAGAGACCACTTTTTTACCCCCTACAATAATAATAATAAATATAATAACACCACCAGCATTACTTATCATGTTTTTGAAAAAACATCTCAATGATTACGTCAATTATTTAATTGAACGGATGAGGAACACAATTCTTATAACAATATTTTTATCATCTCAGTTTCCATTAACATTTTACATCATTAAAGATTAATAATTTGTCTACTCTTTTAAATACACAGATGGGTCGGGTACAGCGCTGGGAGGGCATCAAAACAGCTGACCAACCAATTCATACCACAGCCTGTACAACTGCCGGAGGGGTGAGGCGGGGTGAGACGGGGTGGGGAGGGGTGAGGGATGGGGAGGGGTGGGGTGAGGTGGGGGGGAAAGGTCAAAGGTTAGCAATTAAGTCATCAATCATAACCTGTCAATCATTTTGTCACAATGTATATTATATTTACTACTACCACCTATTAAATTATCCAAGACATATATTCAAGTATTTATTCAAAAGTTTTAAAAAATCTGACATTGTGGTCTAAAAGTAAGATTTTATCCTTCAAAGTATCTACAAATTAAAGCTGTGAGTAAATATTAACTGAATTTGTAGGACATGGTAAAAGAAACATGGCTATCCTGGAATTAGAAGATTAGACAGAGTTAAATGTTTATGCAAAGCCTAAATAGATGTTTCATAAATAATATCTTCTCCATCGTCATTGTTACATCAGGTCAGGGGACTAGTCAATAAGACAACAGATTTACACAACTACCAAAGTAAATATTTCAAACACTGCCCATGAATTTACAGCTATTTTCTTGCATTTCTCAAAGCGCTTCCGCTCATAAATCTAACCTATTTGCAGCCTTGTAGTGAATACACGGTAATGGGAGCAAGGGGTAAATCATGACCATCATTCCAGACAGGGAACTGTTCCTGCACTCCTTATAGGGGTGTGTGGAGTTTTTGTTAATTCAATTTGTGATAGTAATGTAGGTTAAGTTAAATGGGTTTCATTCACCAACTGTGCATATTCATGTATATGTGCGTAAAAACTGCAAAGGTTTTCAAATCATGATTCATTGAAAAGTTTGCTCTTAAATGATTTAAAAATTTAGGATAAAATTCATGAACATTTAAGCAAGGGTAGGAACAAATGTATGTGCTTACATACTTGGGAATTCAGTGGAAATGTTGAGTGAGTAGTTTTCTGCACACATACACTGGCGGCCAAAAGTTTGGAATAATGTACATATTTTGCTCTTATGGAAAGTAATTGGTACTTTTATTCACCAAAGTGGCATTCAACTGATCATAATGTATAGTCAGGACATTAATAACATGAAAAATAACTATTACAATTAAAAAAAAATTATACGATTTCAGAACTTCTTAAACTACTTTAAAGAGCTCTCATCAAAAAATCCTCCACATGCAGCAATGACAGCTTTGCAGATACTTGGCATTCCTACACTCCCTGTAGCATTGATGCCATTGATGTGGCACCTTACAGTATAGCTGATCCCACAAAAGCTCAATGGGGTTAAGTTCCATAACACTCTTTTCCAATTATCTGTTGTCCAATCTCTGAGTTTCTTTGCCCACTCTAAATTTTTCCTTTTGTTTTTGTTTCATAAGTGGCTTTTGAACCCCTGAGTCTTCTCTTTACTATTGTATATGAAACTGTTGTTGAGCAGGTAGAATTCAATGAAGCTGTCAGCTGAGGACATGTGAGGTGTCTATTTCTCAAACTAGAGACTCTGATGTACTTATCCTCATGTTTATTTGTACACCTGGTCTTCCACCTCTCTTTCTGTCCTTGTTAGTGGCAGTTGTCCTTTGTCTTTGAAGACTGTATTGTACACTTTTGTATGAAATCTTCAGTTTTTTGGCAATTTCAAGCATTGTATAGCCTTCATTCCTCAAAATAATGATTGACTGACAAGTTTCTAGAGAAACTGACATTTATTTTTGTAATTTTTTTTTTTTTTTTTTTTTACCTATTATTGACCTTAAAGGAGACCTATTATGCCCCTTTATACAAGATGTAATATAAGTCTCAGGTGTCCCCAGAATGTGTCTGTGAAGTTTCAGCTCAAAACACCCCACGGATCATTTATTATACCATGTTGTAAATGCCTCTTTTTGAGTGGATTCAAAAACGTGTGTGTCTCTGTTTTCGTGTGTGTCTCTTTAAAATCAAATATGCATTTAATCAGCAAATCTGAAATGCAAATCTGCAAGATCGCTGATTTGTCAGAGAGAATCATCACTACCAGCGTAACTGGATTTGCAACACAGGACATCAAGCCGCTAGTTTTAAAGTTAGCTATAGCGAAAGCAGTATCAGTTGTTCACGTGACTTTCGAATTGTAAAAACAAATGGCTGTGCGCAAAACCATGCCACGGTCAATACACAAGGTGCAGACTTTCCTCTCATTAGCAACGAATGAAACAACGCAAAACTAAAAAGTCTTTCAAGAAGTGTCTCAGCTGTTGGCCGCACATGGCTACCACTGGACCAAAAAGTTAAAAAAAAAAAACGTAAAAGTGACTACAGAACCATCAAGGAAAAGTTAAAGTGGTTCGACCAAATGGACGCTATCTAGACCGGCGAGCAATGGGAGGGAGAATGCCCTGGACTCAGCCACGGCTGGAGTCCACGATGGAGGATGGTACGTTAACTCTATACTCTGCTTGAAAGCTTCACTTTATTAAGTTGACCAGCTACTGGAAGCTTACTTCTAAAACAACCAGGCCAATTTAACTGTTACACTTGTGTAAAATCACCATGCAACAACTGCTTTATGCAGCACAATGAGCTAATAAGTAACAGCTAGCGATCGTGTTATTGTTTATTGTTATGTGTCACATTTATGATGATATCACAGCAGTAGAGGCGGTGCAACTATGATGATCAGCCTATAATCCCACCCACGTTGAGTGGCACTAAACAGCAGTGGAAAAGCAAGCTCCGAAATGTAAAGCGAGTAGAGTCGAGTCAAACCATAATGTGCAGTGGAAAAGTGGCACATGATACTAAGGTGGAGTCTGTCACCAGTCGTGGGCGAGGCCTGCATTTTGACACACTGTTTTTGATTAATAGAAATATTATAAGAAAGAGGGGAGGGTGGACTTTTAACATTGTTGGGTGGTTGTGTACCCACATACCGACTCACATTTAAGTACAAACAGCATGTAAAAGTGAATTTTGCATAATAGGTCCTGTTTAAGGCATGCCAGTCTATTCCATACTGTGGCAACTCAAAAACAAACACAAAGACAATGTTAAGCTTCATTCAATGATCCAAATAGCATTCAACTGTGTTTGATATAATGGCAAGTGATTTTCTAGTACCAAATTAGCAATTTAGCATGAATACTCAAGGATAAAGTATTGGAGTGATGCTGCTGGAAATGGGGTGTGTCTAGATTTGATAAAAAAAAATTCAAAAATGTTTTTTACTTCAGTAATGTCCTAACTATACTTTGTGATCAGTTGAATGCCACTTTGGTGAACTAAAGTACCAATTTCCTTCTGAAACAGCTAAATCTGTACATTATTCCAAACTTTTGGCCGGCAGTATAAGTATGCAACCTGCGCATGATTATCAGTGAATGAGAACCAATAAGAGCATGTGCACCATGCAATTGGCCAAGTGGAGATGTTATGAATGTCCGTCTACGCTCTTACATCAGGTGACATTTGTGAGGGAAGTCACATTTACTTTCAGGAAGCTCTCCTTGTTTTTGCTGTTAAATGTCTGATCACTTGCCCCACACACCGTGTTGAGAGGATTTACACAACTTGTTGGCGTTAACTTCGGTTAACCCTACTGTTGATAGCAAAATGAACTCTGTCCTACAGACACATTCCTACAAATACATGTACACATGAACTCTTGTACTTTACTATGTTATGACCGGTACAGCTGTGACAAACACGTAGCTCAGAGCATGGATGGCGCCTTTGAAGGGCATTGCCTTCATCTATGATTATGTTGAAGGTGAGGAGTTTTGGTTTGGAAAGCTTCAATATAATTCTAAGAGCTTACATATAGGCGGATATGGTTCAACTGCATAAACTTACTTGTTCAAAAAACTCTTCTGTGTGAAAATTACCACATTAATTGTTTTGTTTTGTTTATGCAAAGCAGGTGAAAAAAGCTATAAAAAGTAAAAGATCTAATTCTGTTCTTTTCCGATTATTAGATGAATACCAATTAAATTACAACAAATATTCTGAGCAGTGCTATTTTATCAGAGAGAATCATCACTACCAGCGTAACTGGATTTGCGACACAGGACATCAAGCCGCTAGTTTTAAAGTTAGCTATAGCGAAAGCAGTATCAGTTGTTCACGTGACTTTCGATTGTAAAAAGAAATGGCTGTGCACAAAACCATGCCACGGTCAATAAACGAGGTGCAGACTTTCCTCTCGTTAGCAACGAATGAAACAACGCAAAACTAAAAAGTCTTTCAAGAAGTGTCTCAGCTGTTGGCCGCACATGGCTACCACTGGACCCAAAAGTTTTTTGCGAAAAGAGAGAGATAATTTACGGACATGTCCGTCATGTGTGTGATTGTCCTTTGTTTTAAGTTTCTCATTACAGTTTTTCTCGATTGCTAAAACACATTTCTTGAAAGCTGCTCTCCTTTTCTCTAAACTGTGAACACAAAACCCAATTTTCAAGCTACATTCACAAAACCTCAGACTCTTCTTGCAAAACCAAACTTTCACCTCAAAACAGTTCAATCTGTGCTCAAAACTGAACTATGTTGTCAAATCATGCCAATCAAAATTAAAAACACTACTGAACAGTCACTAAACACTACGTAGAAAAATAGAAAACACAATGCTCAGGACATGAAGCTGGAGAAATAAATGTTTATTGTTCACTGTAGGCTAAATGCATGTTGCAAAACAAAAAAAACCTGTGCATTTAGCACTTGTACAAAAAGACAAAACAGAAATCTTGTGCATTTACACGTAGCACTTGTAAAAACAAACAGAAATCTTATGCGTTTGCTACTTGTGTACAGTAAGCCCATGTAAAAATAAAGTACAAAAATATACAAATAAGTGCATTACTCAGCCACAGCATCATGTCTCCGTACTGGGTCAGGCCACAGGACTTCATCCACATCACAGGCCACATTTTGTCTGGCCAGGTGTAGCGTTAGACATTTCTGCAGCAGTCTTTCGCGTGTCACAGTCACCAAAGTGATTTACCTATTCATGGGAGGAAAAAGATAGACCACCATCTCTTTGGTCTAAATGAGACTGAGTCTTTTTTATTTTTGCGCATGCTCATAACATACGTAGTGCACGCAGGCACGCATATTTCAATGACGTCACAACGTAGACTATTTTAACATGACTTTGCCACTTATACAAAATATACTTAACACCAGGCAACGGGGGAAAAAAAACCCTGGCATGCCGTATCCAGGCTTGGCATGCCTCCACACCTATGTCACCACAGGCAAGTCCCATGGCTTGCAGGAGATTTACCCTGGTGTAAGGTTGGCATACATATACCTTCCACCGCCATGAGGAGAAGAATTCCTCAATGGGGTTTAGGAAAGGGGAGTACGGTGGAAGGCAAAGATTGATAAAACCTTGGTTCATATTGAACCACTCTCTAACCTGGAGGGCTCTGTGAAAACTCACATTGTCCCAAACAACAACATAGATGGGATGCTCATCCTGCTGCCCTAACAGAGCATCTCACATCTCAAAATTTACATGGTCCTCAATGATCTTCTGCTGAATTTCACTCAGTTTACTGTAATGGCATTGTTCTCACGGACCATATCAACAATTAGGGTCTCTTGGTGTGGGGAGAACATACCTGTCCTCCCACCCCCATGTGGCAGTCTTTCAATTCTACAAAAAGAGAACATGGAGTTACAAAAAAATATACATGGAATACTAGGCCTACAAACAGTTAGACCAACCCTCCATTACAATACTACAGTACATTGGTACAGTGATGTACTGAAACATATTTACTTACAGTATACTGTGGTACAGTATATAGTATGTCATACCTATGTCAAAAAAAGGTAATTACCTGTTCTCTTCTCTAAATCTTCGCATTATGGTGGACACAGTGAATCTACTGATGTTTGGTTGTACCCTTTGTCCAGCCTCCCTCATGCTCATACCATGGACAAGAACATGGTCAATCACAGAAGCTCTGATTTCATCAGATATTACTGTTCTTTGTCTTCGCTGACCACCTCGACCTCCTCTCACACAAACTCTTCCTCTCAGATTTCTATCCATTGTAGGGCCTCACAAACCAGTGCTCTCTGAACTGGCTTACTATATATGTTCCCTCACATCATTAGCCACAAGTGTGATCAATTTTGAGTTGTTGTGTGTAAATGATGACAGCTGTGTTGTAGTTGTGTTTAACTTTTGCCACATGTATTTACCATTTTGCAACACAGTGCAAAATGCGTTTTAGTGAGTGAGAATGTGTTTAGAGTTTTGCAAAAAGAGTGATTGATTTGACAAATGTGTTTAGGCCACTGAGCATTTGGTTCAGAGAATGGGGTTTAGTGTTTTAGCAATTCAGAAAAACTGTAAACTGGGGGCTCCCCAGCCTAAATGAACGAGGGAGGAATGTGGCAGGGCGGAGGGCGGGGCCGGGTTGTGATGATACACACCCAGTCTTGTATCAGGCTAATCAAGCCTCCGAGAGGGATAAAGGCAGATGGCAGTCGGTGGTGCGACGAGAGAGATAATTTACGGACATATCCGTCATGTATGTATGTATGTATGTATGTATATGTGTGTATGTATGTGTGTATGTATGTATGTGTGTGTGTGTGTGTGTGTGTCCTTTGTTTTAAGTTTCTCATTAAACTATTATATATATATATATATATATATATATATATATATATATATATATATATATATATATATATATATATATATATAGTCAAGCCGGTTCTCGCCTTCTCCTTGCCCGTATAACCCCCTTACAACAGATTACACAAGTGTTGACATCTAAAAAAATTTAAGGAAATTTTCTTGAAAAATGGTTAAACATAGCTGGATGAGAAGTTTTGTTGTATATTTAGGGCTGTTGATTTAATTGCACATTAATTTTGTGTGATTCTATCTATCTATCTAATGCATAAAAAAAATTAACCATTACCCTGGAATGTAATAAGTAATTTTGTTACCATCAGAGCAATTCAAGCTTGAAGTACCACATTAATGCAGTAGTAGGCAGTCGTCGCTCTAGCAGTGCAGGCAACATGCCTCATCATCCAAGGAGGACAGGAAGCTCAGCATTCCACAGAAGCACTTTTGCACTAAAAAGACAGTTGGACTGAGCACAACAGAATACAGGAGTCTCGAGGCGCATTTTTCAACGTTTTAAACTACATTTAACTTTACACAGGGTTATGTGTTATAAATATTAAAATATAATTATTTATCCTTATTTAATAGTTATATATTTGAGGACATTTTTTTTCTGGAAAATATTGATATGCAAATTATTTAATTAATTAATCAACATATCATGTATGAAACTTGATAAAAAAATTTTTTAGCATTGTGTTGCTAACATGTTTTTTGGTGGGCAATCACTGATCTCCACAATCAATGATCATTAAATATAAATAGGAGAAAATGTTAAGATTTTAAGAACCTTTTTTTTTTTTTTTTTTACTATTTGTAGTAAATTGCAAGTTTTTTTCCCCCTCCCTTTTCCCCCCAATTTGGAATGCCCAATTCATGACACGCTCTGTCCTCATGGTGGCATAGTTTCTCGCCTCTATCCTGGTGTCAGAGGATGAATCTCAGTTGCCTTTGGATCGGAGACCATCAATCCGAGCATTTTATCACGTGGCTTGTTGAGTGTGTTACCGCAGAGACATTACGCATGTGGAGGCTTCATACTATTCCACACACCCCACTGAGTGCGAGAACCACATTATAGTGACCACGAGGTGGTTACTCCACTTGACTCTACCCTTCCTAGCAACCGGGCCAATTTGGTGGATTCACTCAACATGCCCTGGATTAGAACTCTTTACTCTGTTTTCTACTTTATGCAAGTCTTTACTCACTGAGGTACCCACGTTTATTATGTTTTTTTTGTGTGTGTGTGTGCCTATTCCTTCAAATACTGTAGCTTCATTGGAAATAACCTTGCCTGTCTAGTGGGACAATTTGCTTGGATTTCCTCAACATTTGTGCAGTTTTTAAATGGGGCAGATTTTAGTTAATATTATTATTTTGTTAATAATTAATATGCCCTGAACATAAAATTTCACACTACATTACCAACCCTCTCTAAGGGCAGTGTGATTTAATTGCAGCATATCCAAGGCCAAAAATGCTGTGTCACTGTGTCAAGTTTTCAACATTGGATAACTTCTTTCAACACTTTTAGAGCTGATGAAGGATGAAATCTGAGAGCTTGATTCATTCGCAAAGTAATCTGCACATTGTAAAACCAAGGAGCTGTTAACATAGCTGAATCTTCAACATTGCCTTATGACCCTCTATATTGTTGTGCACTTAATGGCAACAAATTTCAACAATTATGTAACCTCAAGTGGTGCATATTCATAAAATAATATCTGTTGTCAAGGTTTAATCTTTTTGTATCAATTCAATACTAGTTATTAAAAGGATACATCATAATTTTAAGAATTATAAATATTATACTGTATATATATAATAAAAAAAATTATGATTGAAATAGATTGTGTTGTTGTGGCAGAAGAGTACAGCGTTGATTATACAATACAAAAAGTGACTTTAGAAGTCATTATATTGGTCGTTTTTTCTTATATCATTGAATATAAGCCTACAATCAACAGCAATCCATTTTGCATTTAGTTCATCAATCTGTCCTGTTCTCACAGGCAAGGGTGTACATTGATCAATGTTTCCATTGATCATGATATTAAAATTGGGGGTTGTACTTCGATTGTAGGGGGCTACCTCCTCCCCATCCCCCCTGGAAACTATGCCCCCCCCCCCCCCCCCTAAGGACACGTTCTTATGTTCCGTCTGCGCTATTTTTAATTGACGGATTATGTGTGTCAGAAGTATGCTTTTAGAGCATTTCTCTGATATTTAGCATTATAAACTCCATGTTTTTAGGATGCTGAGTAAAGTTAAAAGTAGTAAAGCGAGTAAAGATGCTGACTACCGCCCCTGGAGTCGCGAGTTAGAATATAGGGCGTGCTGAGTGACTCCAGCCAGGTCTCTTATGCAAAATGGCCCAGTTGCTAGGGAGGGTAGAGTCAAATGGGATAGCCTCCTCGTGGTCACTATAATATGGTTCTCGCTCTCGGTGGGGCACATGGTGAGTTGTGCGTGAATGGCGCAAAGAATAGCCTCCACATGTGCTATGCCTCCGCAGTATCGCGCTCAACAAGCCACGTGATAAGATGTGTTAATTGAAGGTCACAGACATGGAGGCAACTGAGATTCGTCCTCCGCCAACCGGATTGAGGCAAGTCACTATGCCACCACGAGGACTTAGAGCATTTGGAATTGAGCGTTCCAAATTGGGGAGAAGATCTGCACTTGGGTAGTCCTGACCCAGACACGCTGCGGGAACTGCACTCTGTGACCGCCCTCGCCCTCCGGGCCATGAAGGTCACAGCACGGGCACTCGGGTAGGCAATGGCCACCCTCGTGATCCAGTCACCTGTGGTTGAACCTGGTCGAGATGCGGGAGGTTGACAAAGCCCGCTTTCTCAATGCCCTCATCTCCCAGCTCGGCCTATTTGGCGACACCATTGATAACTTCGCCCAGCAGTTTTTGGCGTTGAAGAAACAGACGGAGGCCATCTCTCATATCATGCCTCACCGCCGTTCCAGCGCAAACCGTGCTCCGTCTGCTCACCGAGGGCGTCCCCCTGTGGCTTCTAAACATCAGGCAGCTCCGTCTCAACCTGGGCCCAGTTCTCAGCCCCAGCGTCGAGCACCCCGAAGGAAGTACATGCCCCCCCCATCTCTCAGATGTCCTCAAGGACCTGGAAGGCTCCCAAGCGTTCCTGAGACGGGCGACCCAGGGAACGAGACATTTGCTCTGGCGCTGGTAAACAGACCACTCCGTCCCCCGGTGGAGGGCTGGGAGGAGAATCCTAATTTACCCTTATCTACTTTGCTTCATCCCCTTTGGGCTGCGGTATTCTCAATAAAAGAGCTATTTCCTTTGTCTCTGGGACACCTGGCCCTCAAATGACGTTCTCACGGCACTCTGCCACCACACCTCAACAGTCCCGGCATGCTGGATGCGGACCCTCCGCCTTCAGCCCCACGACTGTTCCCCGGCCAGCCGGTTCTGATGAGTCTAGAGGACGCCTCCACCGGAGCTCCTCCTCAGTCACTAACCCGCCCCCTGCCGAGTGTGCGGAGCAAGGTAAGTGCTTCGAGACTTTTCTCAGCACCAGAGCCTCAGGACGCACTTTTGCCTCCCGACGCCGCACTACCTGCTCCGCCCCACTGCGAAGTCCCGCCGGGTATGTCAACAATAATCGTCCTGTTAGTGCTCCTTGCACGGAGCTTGGATGCGTGGCTTTCACTTTCCAACCCGTCACGCTGGCTGGCCAGGACTATCCGACTCGGTTACACAATTCAGTTTGCCAGGCCACCCCCTTCGGGGCGTCCGCTTTACCGCAGTACATGGCGAACAAGCCAATTCCCTGCACGCGGAAATTGCAACCTTCTTACTCAAAGACGCGATAGAGTCTGTCCTCCCAACCGAGATGAAGAAGGGTTTCTACAGCCCTTCATCGTATCCAAGAAAGGCGGTGGCTTACGACCGATCTTGGACTTGCAAGTTTTCATCCAGGCTTTGCACAAACTCCTGTTCAAAATGCTCACGCAAAAACACATTTTAACTTGCGTCCGGCATCTACTTCCACTACTTCTCAATATTGCCTCGACATCGACCATTTCTACGGTTCGCATTCGGCGGCCAGGCATATCAGTACAAGGTCCTCCCCTTCGGTCCCGTTGCGTCTTTACGAAGGTCGCAGAGGCAGCCCTTGCCCCGCTCCGAGAAGCCAGCATCCGCATACTCAACTACCTCGATGACTGGCTCATCCTGGCCCACTCCCTCTCTTTTCTCGGCATAGAGTTAGGCTCAATCTCAGCGCGCCTCAACAACAAGCGTGCAAAGTCAGTGCTGGAATGCCTCGCCACCTTCAGGCTAGGCACTGCTGTCCCCTTAAAACTTTTCCAGAGGCTCCTGGGGCATATGGCATCCTACGCGGTCACGCCGCTGGGGTTGATGCATATGAGACCACTTCAGCACTTGCTCCAGACTCGAGTCCCGAGATGAGCATGGCGCCATGGCACGCACTGTGTGATGGTCACCCCCACCTGCCGCCAAACATTCAAATCCTGGACAGATCTCTGCTTTCTGTGGGCAGGAGTCCCCCTCGCTGCGCGCACTCACATCCCCGGCAACCTCAATATGATGGCGGACGCGCTATCATGACAATGGTTGCCCAGTGGAGAGTGGAGGCTTCACCCCCAGTCGGTCCAGCTGATTTGGGAACGGTTCGGCAAGGCTCAGGTAGACCTCTTTGCCTCCCAGGAGACCTCCCACTGCCCACTCTGGTATGCCCGAACAGAGGCTCCCCTCAGGTCAGACACACTGACACATAGCTGGCCCACGGGGTTGCCCAAGTACGCATTTCCCCCAGTGAGCCTTCTTGCACAGGTGCTGTGCAAGGTCAGGGAGGACGAGGAACAAGTCACTCTAGTGGCTCCCTGTTGGCCCACCCGGGCTTGATTCTCGGACCTCGTACTCCTCGCGACAGCCCCTCCCTGGCAAATTCCCCTGAGGAAAGACCTTCTTTCTCAGGGGCAGGGCACACTCTGGCATCCGCACCCAGACCTCTGGAACCTCCATGTCTGGCCCCTGGACGGGATGCGGAAGATCTAGCTGGTCTACCACCTGCTGTCATAGACATGATCAACCAAGCCAGAGCCCCTTCTACCAGGCAACTTTACGCCCTAAAGTGGCACTTGTTTGTGAATTGGTGTTCTTCTGTGCAGGTGCGCAGTCAGGTCAGTGCTCTCATTTCTGCAGGAGAGGTTGGAAGGGAGGCTGTCCATGTCCACCTTAAAGGTATATGTAGCTGCTATTGCAGCCTACCACGACGCAGTAGACGGCAAGTCTTTGGGTAAGCACGACTTGATTATCAGGTTCCTAAGAGGAGCCCAGAGGTTGAATCCCTCCCGGCCAAGCCTGTTCTCCTCCTGGGATCTCTCAGTGGTCCACTTGGGCCTTCAGAGATCCCCCTTCGAGCCGCTAGAATCAGTTGGACTCAGGACCCCCTCTCTAAAGACGGCCCTGCTGATCGCGTCGGGGACCTGCAAGCATTCTCTGTCAGTGACACTTGCCTGGACTTTGGTCCGGCAGACACACATGTGATCCTAAGATCGCGGCCGGGCTACATGCCCAAGGTTCCTACCACGCCCTTCAGAGTTCAGGTAGTGAACCTGCAAGCACTGCCCCAGGAGGAGGCAGACCCAGCCCCTTTGTTGCTGTGTCCAGTATGTGCTTTGCGTACCTACTTGGACCACACGCAGAGCTTTAGACGTTCTGAGCAGCTCTTTGTCTGCTTCCATGTTAAAAGACAGCAGAAAGGGAATGCTGTCTCCAAACAGAGGCTCTCCCACTGGGTGGTGGACGGCATTTCATTGGCCTATCACACCCAGGCCGTGTGTTAGCATGAACTCTGAGGGTACTTGCTCCTGTTATTGTCCATATGGAATTTGAAAAAAAAAAAAGCTGGTGAAGATTCCCTCCACCTAACAATGCCACTGCTAACAAGAGTCCAGAAAAATGCAGCATTGCTCAATGGCCAAGTCAATTATTTTCACAAACACACACACACACACACACACACACAAAAAAAATAAATAATTTGTGGTATTAAATATCATGCAACAAAATTGGCATTTTTACCTCAAAAGAGTTACTTTTATTTTAGAAATTTGTCCCATTAAAATACTACAAAAAAAGCACAAATTTAATTAATCAAGATGTGTAAAAAGAGGCTTCAGACCAAACATTTTAAGTCATCTTTAAATTTTTGTCCAACATACGTTTAAATTCTATCTAATAATATCAGTTCTTTACCTCAAAAGACTTCATGAGGCCTTTCATCAAACTAAACAGCTTACATTCATGTATGTAATAAGCTTTGTACAGACATGAATTGTCCAAAACAACCCAACCACCTTAAAACAACGAGAACTCCCAAAATCCCAGTGCTCTGCAGTTGTTCATCCATGGTACCCGATCATCAATGGACAACATTTGATGCTCCTTTAATCCCCTTGTGAGGTGGCAAAAAAGTATCCTTGTACCTAGAAAATCATGGCTTAAGTATTAAATAAATAGTAATGCAAATAAAATATATGGTTATGAATTTGTTCAGCTTGTCTCTTGACTAATTGTCTTGCTACATAATGCAATGACAGAGGTAACAGTACAAAACATGCCCTCGCCATGAAGTTATTTTACCTTATTGTGTTTTTGCAGCAGTATTGCTTGGTGTATCCTGTTGTTCAGCTTCAGGGTTTGAACTTGACGGCCCCTCATCTTTCCTCTCTGTGGCTAGGAAATCATGAATGGCATTCTCAATGTGCGGTCTGAAGATGTGATTCAGTTTGGGATCCACCACCTGAGTAATAATTCTGTCTACCCCTGATTCCAACATCCCTGATCTGTGAAAATAAGCACGTTTTCAATCCAATATGAATACTGAATTAATATTTAAAAAGTTTTACATAGATTAACAATCTCACATATCTTTATTAAAGTATGTAATTTCTGCACCACTACAACAAGCAAACTGAACTACAAACATAATAACTACGAATCTACCACTGCTCGGCCAAACACTGCAAGACATTTTATGAGTCTTCTGCATAACAAACAAATGAATTTATTTTCACCTTCAAAAACTGATGGGCCCATAGAGTGTGGCTCCAGTATATTAAAGTTGACTATGTTGGCTTGACAGTAGTAGTAGTAGTAGTATGTTTTGTTTAATGCCATGTCAGCATTCAAAGCTATTTTCATGGCAAGAATTCAATTACAAAAATACAAATATCATATAAATACAATAAAAACAAAACAAATATAGACAGCAAGTCATGTTATACAATATATTTTTTAAGATTAACATATGATAAAAAATCCAAAACCTTTTCAGGCACAATCTCATTAAATAAGTCCTTTAACGAAGTAACTTCATAAAATAGCATTCTACTTGCGTTAAGACCAGGGCAATCTAGTAAAATATGTTTGACAGATAAGGGAATATTACAAAACATACATAGGGTTGGGTCTTCACCTTTAAGCAAAAAAGCATGGGTCAGATTTGAGTGACCTATACGGCATCTAGTGTAGACCACTTGATCAAGTCTAGTTTTAAAATTGATAAAAAGTCTGTTTGAAATTTCCGGATGAATTACATACAACTTATTGTTCTTGCACATATTCCACTCTTCTTGCCATTTATTTAAAATATATTGGTTAATAATCGGTCTGATATCTGAGGGAGGGATTTGACATTCATTAACTTCCTGATTAAGAGCTTCCTTAGCAGCTGCATCAGCTTGTTCATTTCCTGAAAGGCCAACATGTCCTGGAACCCAGCAAAAAATAATGCTGAAGAACTGATTTAGTAGATAATCTACTTTGGTTAAGATGCGGTCCACTAAAGGATGATCAATTTTTAAAGTGTCCATTGCTTGAAGGCAGGATTTAGAGTCAGTAAAAATTATAAAAAAATTTTGCAGAGAATTTTCAATATGCTCCAAAGCCAAAAGTAAAGCACGTGCCTCAGCAGAGAAAATTGAGCACTGTTTTGGAATACGAATTCCATAGCGTTGATTTCCAGTCACCATTGCTGCCGTTACACTGTTTTTCATCTTCGAGCCATCTGTGAATATAGGTACATGGGAAGGGAATTGGTTTCTTATTTCCAAATATTGCTGTCTATATACATTTGGATGGGTCACTCCTTTCTTCTGATGAGCCAAATCCAAATTGATATTAGGTTTCTTTAATTTCCAGGGAGATATAGAATTGAATTGTATTTGATTTAGAATGTTCAAATTTATATTCAAGTTCTCCAAATGAGGTTTAATACGAATACCAAAGGATCTGATACTTTTAGGTTTGCTCTCATACAAAGGAGTAAATTGTGGGTTGAAGATTGAAGAATAAGCGGGGTTGGTTTTATTTGCCTTTATTTTGACAGCATATTGGAGTGAGAGCTTCAATTGTCTGTTTTGAAGTGAAGGTTCATTGGCTTCAATGTACAAGCTTTGCACCGGCGAAGTTCTAAATGCTCCCAAGGCAAGTCGTAAGCCCTGATGATGTACTGAGTCCAGCATCTGCTTATATGATTCTCTGGCAGAGTCATATATTATGCTTCCATAGTCCAGCCAGGAACGAATTAGTGTTCTATAGAGTCTCAAAAGAACCATGTAATCTGCTCCCCATTTTGTTTTTGCCAGTACTTTCATTATATTCATAGCTTTAAGACACCTGTTTTTTAGTGATTTCAAATGAGGAATGAAAGTCATTTTGTTGTCAAAAAGAAGTCCTAAGAACTTAATTTCTTTAACAACATTAATCGGTTCTCTATTAATGAAGAGTTCTGGATCAAGATGAAGGGATCGCTGGATACAGAAGTGGGTACAGACTGTTTTTGATTTAGAGAATTTGAATCCATTTTCAACTGACCACTGATATATTTTGTGAATACATAACTGCAGTTGTCTTTCAATTGTACTCATGTTCTTCCCTCTATTGCAGATGCAGAGATCGTCCACATATAGGCTGCAGAATATATTAGATCCAATGATATTCTCAATGCTGTTTATTTTAATACTGAAAAGAGTGACAGAAAGAATGCTTCCCTGAGGAACTCCAATTTCTTGTCTGTGAGTATCCGACAAGGTGTTTCCTACTTGGACTTTAAAATATCTGCTAGCCAAAAAATTGGAAATAAAGATGGGTAATCGTCCTCTAAAACCCATGTGGTAAAGATCTTTCAAGATCCCATATCTCCATGTTGTATCATATGCTTTTTCCAAGTCAAAAAAGACAGCAACAACATGTTCTTTTCTAATGAAGCCATCTCTAATATAAGTTTCCAGTCGTATTAATTGATCCAAAGTGCACTTTCCACGTCTAAAGCCACATTGATAGTCACTTATTTGTTTCTTCGACTCCAGAGTCCAAACGAGCCGATTATTTACCATTCTCTCCATCGTTTTACAGAGGCAACTGGTAAGAGCGATTGGTCGATAGTTATTTGGATCTGAATGGTCTTTTCCTGGTTTAGGTATAGGAATTACAGTTGCTTCTTTCCAGGAGGGTGGTATTTGTCCAGAAGACCAGACAGAGTTGAAATTATCTAAAAGAAGAGATAATATGCTTTGGGGTAAGTGCTTTAAGAATTGATAGTGAATTTGGTCTGGCCCAACAGCAGTGTCATGGGAACATTTTAAAGAGTGTATTAATTCATCCATCTTGAAAGGTTGATTATATATTTCTTTGTTATCTGAACAGAAGTTCAATTTTTCCCTTTCCTGCTGTATTCGAATTAACTGGAACTCAGGGAGGCAGTTTTCTATTGACGAATTCTTTTCAAAAGATTCTGCTAATGTATTTGCTATATCCATTTCCTTTGTCTGAAGAATATCTAGTTTTTTAATATGTTGAATATTAAATCCATTTCCAATGCCCTTCATTTTGCGAATCATGTTCCAGATCCTCTTCATGGGAGTATAACATGTTAAACTTGATACAAATTGTCTCCAGCTTTGTTTCTTTGCTTCATTTATAGTTCTGCGAGCTTGAGCTCTACAAATTTTAAAAGATATAAAATTAGCCGTTGAAGGCTGTTTCTTAAAAAGTCTTTCCGCCTTTTTCCGTGCCCCGATAGCTTTTTTACACTGCTCGTTAAACCAGGGGTTAGCTTTACAGTGCGATTTAGAGGATGTCTTTGGAATTGTTTCATTTGCAATATCAATTAACTGTTCAGTAAAAGTTTCTATAGAGTTCTGATTGTCTTGAGTTGCTGAAATAAATTTTTCATAACACATGATTTCGAAAGAAGGCCAATTTGCTTTTTTAAGTTGCCATCTTGAAGGTCTTTGTTGGACATCCGATTTGGGAAATGAGGTAATAAGTGGAAAGTGGTCACTCATCCCAGACCCGCCATGTACAATCTAAAAAAATTTCAGCACTGCATATAGTCAAATCAATTGCAGAATACGTGCCATGACCTGGATGAAGGTAGGTTTTGGTTCTATCATTTAGTAAACACAAGTCATTATTATGTATAAAATCCTCCATTCTTTTTCCTTTAGCATCACATCGATCTTCTCCCCATAAAGGATTATGGCTATTAAAATCACCCATAAGTATAAATGGAGTCGGCAATTGTGCTACAAGTTTGTCCAATTCTTCCAATGTAATAACTTCGCTGGGAGGTATGTAGATAGAGCATAATGTAATGACTCTATGAAAGGTGATACGCACTGCTACTGCCTGTATTTGGGTATCCAGTACAATGTGACTGTGAATAATATCCTTTTTAACCAAGACAGCTGATCCACCAGAAGGTCTTTGTGCATTTGGTCCATATACATTAAACAGTAAAATTTTTAACAGTCAGGGGATCATTTGGAGATAAGTGAGTCTCTTGAATACAATAGGCAAGGGGATTTAAAACAGCAGTTAAACGTTGTAACTCTGCAAAATTAGCTTTTAAACCCCAACAATTCCATTGAATTATAAGATTACTCATCTTCAAGTGGGGAGGATAGGTACAAGTCCTTTATTCTTGCACTTAGGGGAAAGACTACGACTTCGACTAGTCATAGGTTCTGACATTTCGACATCTTTTGGGATGTCATGTTTTGAAGTTCTATTTTTATCTTGGTTTGGTAGTCGAATTACTGTACTTTGAGATTTCTTTTTCTCTCTGGGTTCTCTTTGTTCCAAATGGGTATCTTGAGTCGGATTGGTTTGGATACATACATTCTTGCTTTTTTGTGGAGATGAATTCTTATTACTACTAATAACTTGAGGTTTGTCTGTAGAAATCCAAGTCAGTTCCGTCTGAGTACTAATTTCTCGTATATTTGGTTTGACCACAGCAGAGTAGGATCTATTCAGCGTGACGGTAGGGAGACCTTCAACAAGTTTTCGGGCTTCAGGATAGCTCACCTTCTTTGTATGTTTAATTTTTTGTATTTCCTTCTCTTTAATCCAAGCAGGGCATTTCTTTGATGAGGCTGCATGATCACCAAGACAGTTTTTTTTTTACATTTAGCGGAATTAGTACAGTTTGTTTCATGGTCATCCTTACCACAATTGTGACAAACAGCCTTATTTTTGCATCCAGCAGAACCATGACCAAATTTCTGACATTTAAAACATCTCAACGGGTTTGGTATGTAGATATCTACAGTGACACTTAGGTATCCTATTTGAATTCTCTCTGGCGGGAGAGGTCTGTTAAAAGTCAGAATGTATGTTCCTGTTGGAATTATTTGTCCATCTTTTTTGATACTAATTCTTTTGACATCAATCACACCTAGATGATTCAGTTCTGAGGTAATGTCAGCTTCATCCATGTCTTGCAATTCTCTGGTGCGGATCACTCCTTTGCTGTTATTCAGAGAAGGGTGACAGAATGCTCTCATAGCGACTCCAGCCAGATTTGTTGCTCGTAATAAGTTCTCCGAGTTTGCTTTCCGAGCGCACTCCACCAAAATTTGTCTCGATCGCAGCTTTTTAACATCCTTGACTGTTCCTGCTATTCCTGTGATTCCTTTCTGAATAGCAAAAGGAGACAGTTTAGTGAGAGGGTTGTCAATTGATAGAGACTCAAGTAAAATAAATCTTTGCCAATTTCCATCTTTTGAAGAAAAAAGATTAGTGGTTAGTTCAACTTCCAAGTCTTGTTCCAGTATCCGTTTTTTGGTATTTTGTTTATTTGCCATGTTTAGAAAGAATAGATTCATCATCTCTGCTCCTCACCCACCTCGGAGTCCAACAAGGGGATGTACAGTGCCGCGGGAATCCACCGGATGTACACCAAGGATACAGAAATGATATACTTGAGCATATAAATACAAGATTTATACTACTCAATTGACCCTACGCCAGTGCCTTCTGGAAGAGGTGAAAACTAAATAGTTGGTTGTAATTCTGAACCAAGTCCAGGGCAAATCCTGACAAGCCGATTGATTGGAATGGGCCATTCCAACCTCTCGTCTGAATGAAGTAGGAGCCAAAGTGATGTGTTGGATATTTGGCGGCCACAGCAGGCCAAAATCCTCAAGCAACAGGATCTCTTCCTCCACTGACACGAGTCGCAACTCACGGCATACAAGTTGCCCCATTTGTCGCCTCTTACGATCAGCAAGGGGGTGCTAGGGACCTATTCTACCCCGGGTCCCCACGGGGAGTTGGCTTGACAAAGCCAAAATACTGTTATTCTACAGACATGCCCTGCATCTAAAACCACGTACTGTCACAGTATGCACTGTATTTGATTAATGAGTGAGTACACTAACAAACCATCTTCCAAACCATGTTTTCGCTTACCCGATACACTAAGGTAAGTCTACAATAGAGATTTTTATTTAGAGCTATTGGGATAGATTTGGCGCAAACTTGCAGGTATACACCATTCGTCCTTGCATGTTTATGTCATGTCTGTAAGCTTAGAAAAAGGTTTGGCTGTGGCGCGAATCGCGCGAGTGGTGGAGAAGCGGGAAGGGATTGCAACAGCTGTTCAGCAGTGCCGTGAAATCCCTCTCCTCGTGCATTTTTAGTGGTGAAGTTTGGTGAAGTTGTTTACCTGCTGTAATGTGCAAGTATGTATTCTGGTAGGGTTGTTATGCTTTTTGTTTACTAATATTCATTACTTCTGAGTATTTTATAACATTGCTGAAGTTTTGAGATTCCCAAAGAGTGTCTCCAAGTATTTGTGTGCCGCTGTTTTATTAGCCTTTTTTTTTTTTTTAACACAGGTCACAGAAATGCACAAGTTGAAAGATTATTATTTATTTAGTTAGTTTTGCCTGAAGAATACCTAATGGTCGAAACAATGCAAGCAAGTGTAAGCCAATAAAGTGTTTTTGGAGTAATAAATGAGTGTACAGACACTTGCCATTTTTTCCCTTAAAACAGATCCCCATGAATGTATGCTCATCTCAAGTTGTTTATAATGCCAAAATTTTCATGTTCTATAAAGTATTTAATAATTATTAATCCTCGTTTTGCATTTTTATATTATGGTGTTATTGTTTGCAGTGCATAGACCTACAATTGTATTATTCAGTTTCACTCGCATTCTCCACTAAGGCTGATAGCGTCTTTAACTTTTTAAATTGTTTCGGTTGTTTCACCTTTTAAATTGATACCTGTAGTACAATACAAACATGAATGTGTATTGTGTAGTGGATAAAACACTTTAATAAATCACACTGAAATATAATTAAGAGTGTTGTTTATCTTCCTCAAAGAAAGTAATAGGCTATCTATCGGTTGTACATGTTTAAGCAAATGAAATAATATGAAAATAACTTGTGATGGGTGCTTTCCATTCAGAAGTGATCATCCCTATGCCCTATTCCCTCACAAGACTTTATCATCCACTCTGAGAGCTTTGAAAGACTAGGGCTCAAAAATAATTTTTGTTGGAAATTTTGTTTGAAGCTATCTTACAGCAGGACTATCATGATTGATCTGGAGGGTGATTCATGCCATTTGGAATGCAGTGCATCATGACTCCGCTCTACAAGTAAGATTCATCCCACACATGAGCAGTGCCGAATCACAACTGATGTAGTTTTATGCTTTTAACTACAAGAGAGCCAAAAGTTACATAGTGTAGATTTAACCAATGGTGCGTTCACATCATGTCAGAATTGACTCTTCGCTAAGCTCCACCTCCCTGGTTACGATTGCTTGCTCTGACAAGCTCTGCTGAACTCCCCATTGGAATGAATAGGAAACTGCCGTGAACGATGTGACTTTTTGCCTAAATATTCTCATTAACGGAATGGATAATATTTTAACGTGGGCTTGTATGAAGAGTGACATTTTAATGCATAATTATGAAGTTTTTTGTCAAATAAATTGTCAAAATACACAGTCATTTGGTTAAAAACTGGGGAGACTGTGAATCAGAATCAAGGCAAACCATTATTAAGCACTTGAAAAGAGAAAGACTTCATTTCATAGTGATTACACATCTAATAACATTAGTGTAAGTGAACAGAGCTGTTTATAACGTCTCATAACACACTAATTTTAATGCTGTGAACTGTTTTATTACTATCACTTTTGCTATGACTTGAATCAATACATAAATTAGTTAACGTTCATTTGTTAGCTTTAATTGACCTTGGAGCAAATGTAGGTGTCATTGCAGATGTTATTTGTTCATTTGGGAATGAGGGCTGACACAGTTTAATTCAAATCATGCTCTTTTCCAGATTTAAAGATTATTTTGAAAAAAGAAAGAACAACACTGCAGGTATCCTCTCTGGGTAACTTGAGTCACTATTATAAATGAGCCAGCAACAGCGTGTTTGACATTTTTTTATTATTTTGATAAAGTCCTGCTGAAAAGTACTCAAACACACATTACTGCCATAGGTTGACATTGTAAAATAGCTATCGCATTCAACAGTTGCTAAAACAGGATTGGTCAGAAGCGCATTTAAGGCGTGGCTTAGCGAAGTTCAATTACCACAATTATGAGTTTCTAACTGGTCGGACTCTAGGTTTTTCATACAATGGATGATCAAATCTCAGAAAAGCCCCATAGACTTACACTAACAGAATGTTCAAATGGGCCATGTCTATTCAAAAATGAAATTCAAACAAACCCACACAAGGCCTTAATTCTCCTTTAAGTTGCTCTCTCTCTCTTTCTTACTTTTGCAAATTGTTCTTAGACACTTTCAGACAATGCTTTGACAAGCCAACAAACATTATCTCAAAAAACTTGACCTATCTAGTAGAGGTAACCGATATATCATTTTTACAGATTAATCTGTGCCAGTTGTTGCTTTTTAAAACTATCATTATCAGCAACATTCGGCATAGATTTTTAACATTTTAGCCGACAACAATAGTTCCAAAAAGCAACAATTGTTTTTTTAAGTCGGATCTGGAGGATTCTACAGTTAAAACGGCTTAGTTCTGCAGTATGACAGTGTCCTCTAGAGGTGAAATAAAAACAATCAAACATTTTTAAATTGTGCATAAGAAATCCTGAATGGAAACGCTTGATATGCGAATAAACTTTCAAAATTTGCTTAAAATGTAATGCTCAAGGAGGAGGTGGCTTTATTAGTTAAAATGCGTATTAACGTGATGGATTATTCGCAGAACGGTGATGAGTTTTCACCATTTGTGCATATGTTATGAGTTTGCAATAGCTTGATGTGACTAGCACACTGAAAGTTCCGACCTTAGCACACAATTCTTTAAACATAGCGTTGTCAATTTGGAAGTGTTTAACCCACAGCTGGTTGATAAAATGGGTCCTCACAATCTGCCAAAACTGTTTTGAGAGAGGGTGCTCCCAGTAGGGTTGCAACGGTATGAGATTTTCCTGGTACAATAACCATCTCAGAAAATATCAAGGTATCACGGTATTACACAATTATTATTATCAGTTACAATGACCCTTAAAGGTGTGACAACAGAATGTTTTTTTCTTTTTTTGGTTGAACAAACGCTTTATTGTAATTGAAACTTGAAACCATTTATTTAAATGGAAGTATGTGTAAAAAAACCTCTCCCTTTTGAAAATAAATAAAATAAATAGAATAAATAAGAAAGCTAACAGAATTACATGGTAAAAAATAGAATGTAACTATAACATGTTATATAACTAAAACATGTTAGTTTACATGTTAAATGAACTACTAAATGAAAAATATCATCAGCTGTGTGAGCTTTTAAAGTAATGTCCTATGATTATTAACAATTAACATATACTGTAGGTGTGCAGCCAGACTGCCCCTGTCTGTAACTTTAACTCTCAACTGGTTTTGCTTCAGGATGCAGATTTTACATTGGAAATCAAGTGGTGACCCACCATAGTAAAAACGTAACCTGTATTTAATGTATCCTGGGTCACATTTTCTTTTATATTGCATAGTTTTGTTCATGGTTTTCCAGTACAAGTACAAGTGACATTATTTTGTTGTTGACATCAACAACAAAATCTACAGGATGTTGTCTCTCCCCCCTTTTAACAATTGAAGCGCATATTTACTTAAACAGAACATACATATTACACAGGAGGAAAGGCTCCTCGTTAGGCTAACATGATTAAGTCAGTGTAGCTAATCTTATATAATTGTAATAATAATAAATTATAGTACTAGCTGAAACACATTTTGAAACTTTAACTACAACTGCCACTGTTTATATAAAATGAGGTCTAATAGATTCTACCTTTAGATTATTTGATATGAAACTAACATTTTGTCAAAATATAACGTTACTTTACTTTACTCATGTAAAATCGTGAAACAATTTTGTAAAGGTGATGATGAATAATAAAAAAAAAATTCATGCATAACACAGTGTTGCTCTTTTCCTCCTCAGTGCTGTTTGGCATGTCAGGGCAGCCTACTGTTTGATGGGTTTGACTTGACTTCCTCCGTAACGCTTTAAACTAGAAAAATCTCAATAGAATTGAAATTGGTCACATCAGTTTTGAAGTCTGCACGCCACAATATCGAGGGAAGCCTGGTTGTTGCATGCGCGCCAGAGAAAAGAGCAGATCATGATCACGAGATGGTTCCGTTACACTCGTGCGAAAGTGCAGATGAGAAGCCTTTAGCTGATTGCAAGATTATCATTAAATCTGCCTCGGCAGTCCTAAATAGGCTATCACTTGTATGGCTGCCGAAATATCTTCAATGCGAGAACCATGTCATTGTTTTTTCCCTGCTCTCCATGACCCAGTCCAAATAGACCTGCGACCCACTAATTGAGAAACACTGCTTTAACTCACATACTCATGTCACTTATGTCAGAACCCTTGCGTCGCTTCTCTCTGACATTTTCTCCGCTGCATGTGTGTGTGTGCCGCAAGTTGAGGAGTCTGACAGGCAGATGAGGAGGAAAGGAAGTGCACACGTGCAGGTGAGATTCTGCGTCCGGTTGTATTTGATTTTTCAATACCGTAGATACGCAAATGTTCATGGTATGATAACCGTCAATTTTCATACCATGGTATACTGTGAAACTGGTATACCACTGTAACCCTAGCTCCCAGGTATGCTGTGACTGGCGGTGTGTGGGCAGGACCATAGCAAGTAATTCTGGGCCCCTTGACTATATTTTGCTCTGGGCCCCTTACCTATTAAAATAATACAGTTTTGAATTTGTTTTAGGCCCCCTGGACCTTTGGGCCCCTAGAATCGTTACCACCTTTCACCCCATTAGCTGTGGACCTGTATGTGTGCATCGCAGCTATTTCAGCCCACATTATCTGATGTGTCTCCTGGATGCATTTAATAAAATGAGATACTTGCTCCTATCTTGCAAATGAAACTGTTGCCAAAGCAGGGAGAGGTCATTCAGCTGCTCCATCATGACGAGGTGGCTCCCTCATTATAATGTGCATTACGTAGTGGATGGAAACGCGCAACAACTCGTATTTTCTTATGTCTAATTTTTAGAAATGCGCTCAAAAAATGGGTAATATTTTGGATGGAAACCCAGCTAGTGACACCTTATGGGGATTTGCTGTATATAAATCTTACATCATTGACAATATTCATCCATATTTTATCCTCACTTCAATGCAGTGCTCCATCATATATATATATATATATATATATATATATATATATATATATAAACATAATCTGGTAAATATGTAGGCTATAAAAAGCTTAAATTGGTTCATAAAGCATTGAAACAGAGCCAAGTCTCCAAAATTTCCAAATCAAAATCCAGAGTCACTGGTGTCTTGCGTGTTTACATTTAAGTCACAGAAGTTAAATGTTACACACCAATTCTTCATTTTGGTTGAACAAAAAACTACTGAAATTGTACTCATTTTGGAAATCTGAAGTCTCTGTCTGTGCCCGTCATACTAAGGAAATACTAATTTTATTATTATTATTTTAAAAACTACTGTCATATTAAACGGTTATCAGACTTTTCAACCAACTTAATTAATTTGTTTTGATTTAAATTTCCCCTAACATTAAACACAATGTAATATATGAAGCAAATCAATACAACTGTACAGCAGCAGAATGGACTTGATACATACTGAACAACGCTCTGTCTCAAGACATTCCTCACTTGGTTCTTGTTGATGGACGGATTCCATTCTTGAGTACTAAGATGAGTGGACACAAAGCTGTCCACCTTCTGTCTGAGATTCTGGTAAGCTGGCTGCAGAGATATATGAAAACAGGTCCGTTCATATTAAACAGATGATGAAGTTAGTGAGGGGAATAAACAGCAAAAGACATAGAAGTACACAAAACCAGGTGAGCTGCCTACCTAGACAGCATTCGCAGACGATGCCCAGAAATGCTAAGTAGACAGCTCACCAGCTTTAGAGACACAACGTTTGTTGTTGCATAAAAAGCATCAAAGCAACTCAGGATGCAGTGTGTTTCACCTTCGTATCCACGTCTGCCAGACAGTCTCGTCTAAACTCATCAAACAGACCTCTGTTCTTTAGATGCTCCACTATGAACGCTATGAGTTGCGGGTCTCCTGGAGGAAGACTGGCAATATTACTGTCGCCTTCTGCCATCATTTACTATCAAAATAATATTTTTCTTTATTAACAGCGCTTAACAAGCACAGACCGCTAGAGTCAGAATTATTAAAGAAAGATATTGCAATATATAACCCCTAAAATAATAATATTAAAAACCCCACTGAATTTAATGAATGATAACCATAACAAAAGTACAAAAACAAAGCCCTTTCTCGTCTACTTCAGTGTTGGTCTGTCTGGATGTGTACAAGCATGTATGGCGCAACCTATCGGACACAACGAGAATTGTGCCTCAATCTTAAAGGGATAGTTCACATTAAAAATAAAGTTTGTGTCACAAAATGCTGCCTTTAACAATTAAAAATATATATCAGAATTACTGTTTTCTGTGTTGCAATTTGCTGACTTAGTTGTGAAGTATTAAGCCCCGTGGACACTTTACACAGGTTTCATTGGTTAACATGAGTAAATGCGTTAAGAGTCATGAACAAACAATTAATAATATATTTTATCAGCATATATTAATCTTTATTCATGTTAGTTAATAAAAATACAATTGTCCATTGTTAGTAAGATTAGTTCATAGTGCTTTAAATAATATTAACAAATACAACTTTAGAAAATGTATTAGGATATGCTACAATTAACATGAACCTAGATTAATAAGTGGTGTAAAATTAAAAATGGAACCTTATTGTAAAGTGTTAACACCAAAATTACCCTTGTAATAATTAGGGATGCACTGATAACACTTTTTCTCTTCCAATCCGATTTTAATATCGGAAATCTCAGTATCGCCTATACCGATCCCGATCCGATACCAGTGTTGTTTTTTTGCATAATCAGTTTAGAATGTCTTTACATTATTGTGTGGAAATAATTGGGTGTACTCTTTAATATGTAAAGAAATAAAAACATCTAACTACACATTATTTCAATATAAATGTACAGGTTATTAAGAAACACTTTATAACTAACTAGTATACTGGATAATGTAGCAGCTAAATTAACAGTAATTCCAGTATAAGTCATCAGTTGAAATGAAGCGTTTTTGTTTTTTGCAAAAAAAATTCATGTTGTATCTGGACATTAAAGGATTCAGATCTCCTGAATTGTTGTAAGATATCAGCTCACATTTCATTCACACATTTATTTTTTGGAACCCATTCAACTTAAATATTGTTATAATTTTTAAACAAATGATTATAATAATAATATATTATAATAGTAATACATAGTAATATATCTCAATCATGACACGGATCCATTTTGTCACGGATCCACTCTCTCTCTCTCTCTCTCTCTCTCTCTCCTCACTGCCATCACAGTGCTCACTCTCCCCTGAGTTCTGATTACACGCACCTGCATATCATTAGTGGCTAATCAAGGACTGCATATATACTCCACTTTCACGCACACACTTTGTCTGTTCTCATCAATAGTATCTCTGAGACTCCACAGCTTTCTACTATGTCAAACATACATGTGTATCATAAGACTGTTGTGAGTTATCTGTTCGTCGTGTCTATACCCTGTTTGGCTATTACTCACCTGCTGTTTGCCACTCTGCTCAACGGGATTTACTCACAATGTTTTCATCACTGTTTCAGTCATCTGTTCAATAAACCCTGCTACTGAGTTCATATCTCTGCCTCCATGACACCTTTAACTTTTATACCCTCACGCTTTTATTTTGACATTCTGAACTCTTCAGGAAGTCCTGTATGTGGCTATTTGTAGGCAATTTCACTGTAGTTTAATTCGCTTCTTATTCAAATTCTGGTAAAATGCACCTCTGGTGCTGTTCTAAATGCATATAAATGAAACAAACTATTGAGCATCTAATATTTTATTTGTGAGAAGTGTTCAAATATTGAATACATATGGAAAAATATGTGCACCTATGTGTCAACAGAGCAGCACCATTCACTAACGCACTGGAGCTGCCCGTGCATTTTATATATTTACTTATAACACAACTTTTTGTGATTCACAGAGCTATCGCACATCTTCAAGTGGCTTTGAATAAAATGCACGTGTCATATGAACTATTTTAATTGTGTTTTAATTGTTCTTTTATGTCATTTTTTGAGCTTGACAGTAACGAACATGACTAACACAGTATCGGATTTGGATCGGGCTTGTCAGACCGATAACCAGTCAATTAAAAAACGGAAGTATCGGAGCCAATACCGATACAGGTATTGGATCGGTGCATCCCTAGTAATAATCGTTTCTGTCAGTTACACTTACGGTTGCTAATATAAAACAATAATGCATTAGCATGGAATCTTTTAAACAGTGAAATAAGCTTGGAGAACCTTTCTCACTTTTGTTTCATCTCTTGTTTTGATGACAGTGGAGGCTAATTTCAATTTACTGCACTTTCAGAATTTACAGTTATAATAGACCTACCTGTAATACTATAATATTTTAGAGAGAATTATAAAATTGTCTTGGACTTCAACACACTTACATTCTTTCTGATTGTGATAATTAAATGGAATAATGATAGAAAATCAGATAATGTTTCCACACAAATAATGCCATTGTGTAGCTGGATGATTTTTTAAATCTAAAATGTTTACCTCATTTATGGTATGAAATGGTTGCCAAGCAACAACAGAGAGGAACCATGGTGACACTGAAGAGGAAATGTAACAAATATGTCCCCTGTGGCCCCTCATTAATAGATGGCCATGTGTCTATTTCACTCACAAAATTCATAGTATTAATTGTAACAATAACAATAGTAGTTTTGTGACCCTTGGAGCACATCCACATATTCCTATTTCATATAAATGTATAAAATGTGTTGCACCCAAGCATTCTAAATTCAGTCCTAAGCATTCTAAATGGAAAATTAAATTTCTCTAATGACCTAGTTTTAATCTTGGCAATTTTTGCCAATATTATTGTAACTTAATGGAGTCTGTAACCTGGCCTGAGTGACAAGGAAATGCCTTTTGCCACAAGATGGAGACATATCATAATTCAGCTAGCTGCCTTCACAATTTCAGTTTCTGCAGAGTGCACATTAAATTCTTCAACTCTTTTCATGTACATTGTTGACACTTTTGGTGTCACGGTTTCCCACTTGCAAATGTATGATTTTAATGGCATTCAATCACAAACTATTAAAGTGGAATCTGCAAAAAGTTATGCAGTTCTCAGAACTAACTTCAATCTTCTGAGCCATGTTTGCAAGAATTTTTGACTGCATTTGTACTGGATATCCACAAATATGTGTCTACATATAAAGTCTTTTACAAAACAGTTATTTTTTAACAGTAATTGCATCAGTTGGATTGGATAGTGATTAACAAGTGTCCAACATAAATTGTAACGATACAATACTGTTTAAAGTGATAGTTCACCAAAAAATGTAAATGATTTCATCATTTACTCACCCTCATGCTATCCCAGGTGTGTATGACTTTCTTTCTTAAGCGGAACACAAAACAAGATTTTTAAAATAATATCTCAGCTCTGTAGGTCCTCAAAATTAACTTTTTAATTAATTAAGTTACTTTTTTTAAGGAGTAAAACAATATTCTAACAAGTTACTTTTAAAAGTAATGTTACCCAAGTGAATGGTGAACAGACCTTTGTAGCTCCAAAAATGACATAAAGGACATACAGAAGTAATCCATAAGACACCAGTGTGAAATCCATATATTCAGAAGCAGTGTTGGGTAATGTTACTTTTAAAAGTAACTTGTTAGAATACTGTGTTACTCCGTAAAAAAAGTAACTTAATTAATTAAAAAGTAAATTTTTGTTACGTAACTTTTGCATTATTTTTGCGTTACTTTTTTCTCACCACCACTTTCTCTTCTACTATGCTATGATACCCATACAAATAAGCCTTGCACTGCATACAAGAGAAATTACAGGTCATATAGCTACTGTACAACTCTCATGTCAAAACAACATAGAAAACAAACAGTTTTTTAGAAAGTAGGTCTTCACGTCATATTTATAATAAAGACTCAATAACTGGAATATGCATGATTTGATTTTTAATCAACATGGCAGCCAATATGAATAATGAAGAATAACCACTGTCTTACCTAAAGCAGCAAAGTCCAACACCTGCATCCTATATGTCATCATGTGCTGTGCCCATCGACAATGCCAGAGTCAACTTGAGATGTTTTTCAGAAGTCAGGATTAAATTCAGAGGGAAATGCCAGCCTAACATGTTCAAGGAATGTGTCTGATAATAAAGATTTTTTTTTTTTTCACTTAAGTCATCTAAATGCAAACTTGTTTTGAGTTGTTCCACGGTGCGTACAGACGCCACAACTTCAAAGGCGCATGTTGACACAACTTGAATGGAATCATTTTCAGTGCTACCAAAATGTCATAAAAATGGTTTGTTTCATGAATCAAAATACTTGTTTATTATAAAACAAAAATGTAGAATCTTTTTAGAAACTAAGACATTTTCTGTAAATAAACAAATAATGTAGATCGTTCCTCAGAGCCACTGATCCAGAGTCAGCTTTTCTCATCCCATTCTCCCAGTCACAGGGAGCTGTCACACGGAGCAGTTCGGTTGCATAAGTCAGTGAACTGAGTGAATATTTCACCCTGTGTATCATGTCGTGGCCAGTGGAAGGTAATCCCTCTGCCTAAATGCGTTTACTGTTTCTTTAACTGCAGTGTGAATTAACACATGAATCAATCGCGTTTCACTCAACTGAACGTTGACCTCATATTGCGCTAAAAGGCGTTTCTCCCATTCATTTAAATAGAAGTGTCTCATCTCTGCTAAATAGTCTGAGGTCTCATACTCTATAGAACTACAATGCCAATCATGCACTACGTCTCCTCCCCAAAGTTTGCACACATTTACTCCTAATTTCTCACAACACAGGGAAAGCAGAGGTGTACAAAAGCAATGTGTTACTTTATTTAAAAAGTAACTCAGATATTATGGTCTAAAATAAAAAAATATTGCATTACTCATTACTCGAAAAAGTATTCTGATTACGTAATGTGTGTTCCTTAAAGCAATAAAATATCATTGTGTGAGTGAGAAACAGAACAAAATTAATTATTTACCCTAAATCTCCACTTTCTCTTTTACATCTGAAAGTTACATGTGGTGCCTGTTTAGTTTCACTTTCACTTCTGAAAGTGAAAGTTAAAGCAAAGATTTAGAGTAAAATGGCCAAAAATATTGCTCTGTTTCTCAACCACATCTATCATGTCACTTCTGAAGAATGGATTTAAACACAGGAGTCATATGGACTACTTTTATGCTGCCTTTATGTAATTTTTGGAGCTACAAATGTCTGATCACCATTCACTTGCATTGTATGGACAGACAGAGCTGAGATATTCTTCTAAAATCATTGTTTGTGTTCTGCTGAAGAAAGAAAGTCATTCACATCTGGAATGGCACTAGGGTGAGTATATGATGAGAGATTTTTCATATTTGGGTGAACTATCTCTTTAAAAATGTTCTCAGGATGCACCTCATGTGTACAGTATAGAGCTGTAATATTGAAAATGGGTGGCTTCCTTTAAGAAGATACAGTAAATATAATATAGTTTTGCTTTGTTTGACAATAATTAGAAACATAACATAATTCCCATTCTCAATTTGGTGTAATTTCATAGGTTTGATGGCATTATTATTATTATAAATGGCAGAAAATTTTAATAATTAAGAATAACTAGGTGTGTCCAAACTTTTGAATGGCAGTGTACAAATCTGCACACACATTATGGAGAATACATATTGTCTTACTTTAGATTTACAAACAAATAACCCTAAGATTATGCATTGTATTTTTGATGTTGTATAGTTTAAGCTGTGGGAAATGGTCACTATTCATCTCTCTGTGGGCCTATTTGACCTGTTAAACTATATAACATTAAAGAGAGGCAACCAATCATTTGTAAAAATAACATGCTTGAAAAATGCTACATTTTTTTTTGAATTGATTAATGAGTATTGACTGTAAAATATACAGTAAAACAATGAAAATATTTTTAGAAACAATACAGTAGTTTTTACAATAAAATATTGTAAATGTTTAAAATGTAAAAAGTATGATTTTTCTGTATAATTAATGGTAAACAAATGACATTGTTTAACAAGAGAACACATGTACTTTTTACAGTAAATTATTGTTAAAATTACAGTAAAATACAAAAATCGGGGGTTCCCACAATTCCCTGCATAACCCATCATATTTCATGGGAATAGTTATGTTTCTTCTTTTTTTTTTTATATCAGTGACGTACATTGCAGTGTTCTGCGTTATATTTAATGTAGTTTAGTTAATGTTTACTGCATTATTTTAAATTTAGTGTTTGTGTGAGTGACACTGAGCACTGTCTCTATAGATTTATTGGTTATTGCTGCTGGAAGTGTCACTATTGGTGAACATCATGTCATCATGTGCTTTCTGTAATTTGTACGGTGATTGAAAATACATTATTTAAAGTAAAAAGCAGATTTTTACAGTTTCAGGAAGTTAATATCAAATTTATGATGTTTGTTTTACTGTCAAATGTTTTTACAGTGTCAGCGTGTTCATGTAAATTACAACAGTTTTAAACTGTAAAATGTACAGGTTGTTCTGTAAAGTTGATTACAATTTTACCGTATTTTGTACATAATTATTCTGGCAACCACAGGTGACATTTTTATTTATTTATTCATTTTTGTAAAAACAACAGGATTTGATTTACAGCATTGCAAATGAAGACCGGAGGACATATCCAAATTACTTGTCAGATTATATTATCAGAAACAAGCCTTACATATTTATTCTTTATATTGAGGTGTGAATCTCATTCTCAAAAGAGATTAATTAGATTATGACCTATAAATGCATTTTTCTTTGCCTCAATGCCATAAATCAGACAGAATTATAAAACACTTCATGTCAAATGACTCCTGTTTCACATTTGAGGCTCCAGTTTGTGTTTGATTTGCAAATCAAATACAATTAAAACATTTTGCATTGGATGCCATACAATTCTGCCTCCTTTGTTTTGGAACAGAGCACATAATACATAATCCTATTTGATAATGAAAAATACTACATTATAGTCACCCTAAAACTTTATATGCACCAGTAGAACATTGCTAAATGATCACTCTTTTGTGTGGGCTCCATTTATGGCTTCTGCACCTATTGCTCAATCCATATGAGATCATAAAGAATGAAAGTGGATACAAGATTATAAAGCTTGGCAAATACAGATTCCCTGTCTCTCCCTACTCAGTCCACACAAAATCACAGGCTCTGTATTGGATTTCCTTTGACATCTCAAAAGATATTGAACACACAGTAATAGAAGCTCATCAGCTGTTCGTCTGTGCAAACGAACCCAGTTGGCCACACAAATCTAATTTGATGCTCTGAATGAGCATACAAGTCTTTTCGGTTGCCAAGGCAACTTGTTCCTCGTTTACTCTCTCCCCGAGCAGTAAGACGGTAACAGATTTTTATATCAGGTTCATGCTTGTTATCACAGGCCAAGATACAGTAATTGCTTTTCAAAATGTTTGCTCCTATGCACTGTATTTGTAGAGGAAAGTATCCACTCTAACACATTGGATTCTGATAAAATAGTAGAAAGAGCACCTGTCTATAACTATACAAATGAAATAAATCGATGCAATTGACGTACATTACTCCAGAAATAATAATCTCACATGACATCTTTAATGGAAACCCAATTTGATGGTGTGTTTATGTCATTACATATGTCTATATTACTGCCTTTAAATATATATACTGTAGATTTCAACAAACCCCCTACACTCAGTATTAAAGGTCAATAATTAATCTGCACTGTTTGTGCTAAAGATAAGAATGATTCCTCAAATCATGCTACTTGTTGAGGATAGGTGTGATATTTAGTAACTTTTCTAAGTGATCAAAT
Source organism: Moxostoma hubbsi (assembly GCA_032164185.1). NCBI lineage: Eukaryota > Metazoa > Chordata > Actinopteri > Cypriniformes > Catostomidae > Moxostoma > Moxostoma hubbsi. The sequence goes on along the minus strand of JAVLUX010000001.1, from coordinate 20,743,164 downwards.
TTATGGTTTCACTTGGTAGATGATAAATTGTGAAAAGAATCCCATCCAGACTTACATCAAAAGAGGGACCTGAACCATATCCATTTATTCATGACTCCATCCGTACATCCATCCATCTGTCTATCGATGCATCTATCCATCCATGCCTTCATCATCCATCAATTCATCCATCCATCCATCCATGTCCCCATCATCCATGTCCCCATCATCCATGCCATCTATCCATCTATCCATCTGTCCTTCCATCCATCCATCTCCTCTATCAATGCCTCTATCCATCCATGCCTTCAACATCCATCCATCCATCCATCCATCAGAAAGATCTATCCATCCATGCATCAATCGTTGTTTTATCTATCCATGTCTCCATCATCCATGCCATCTATCCTTTAACCCCTCCATCCATCCATCCATCCATCCATCCATCCATCCATCCATCCATCCATCCATGCATCAATCGTTGTTTTAACTATCCATGTCTCCATCATCCATGCCATCTATCCTTTAATCCATCCATCCATCCATCCATCCATCCATCAGAAAGATCTATCCATCCATCCATCCATCCATCCATCCATCCATCCATCCATCCATCCATCCATCCATCCATCAGAAAGATCCACCCATCCAGAGATGCCTCTATCTATCAATGTCTCCATCATCCATGCCACCTATCTATCATCCATCCATCCATCCATCCATCCTTCCATCCATGCATTAATTTATCGACCCATCAATTCCTCCATCCATCCAGCCATCCATCATATATTCATGTCTCTATCATCCATGCCATCTATCCATTAATCCCTTCTTCCATTCATACATCCATCCGTCTCCTCTATTGTTTCCATCTATCTATTCATGCCTTCATCATTCATCCATCCTTCCATCCATCCAAATATCCATCCATCCATTCATCTATCCATCTATTCATGTCTCCATCTATTCATGTCTCCATCCATCCATCCATCCATGCCTCCAATATCCATCCATCAGAAAGATCCATCCATCCATCCCTCAATTATTTCACTGCCAATGGAAAGCAGAAACTCTCCTACTATGAAATAAAATGTAGATTAAATATGAAGCCAGTGGCAACACTGAAATTCTCATTATCGCAGGATTGCAGAGTGACATGAACTGACTGAGCATGACTAAAGGCCATCGCTCAGTCATACACAAAACTATCACACACACACACACACACACACACACACACACACACACACACACAAGGTGAAAGATGCAAGAATTTTAGGTGCTCTGGGGTCACATTTCACTGCGGAGAAATGATGTCCACTTGATGTCCATGAGAGCTCTGTGTAAAGGAGTTTCATCAAGCCTTATGATTATTAGAGATCAGCTGATGAGGTTTGCTGTGAGGTTTGGGTTGCTGGCTATTAATAATTCCTTACGAGGGTGGCACTGCTCTGATTGGAATAGACTAGATTGGCCATCTGTGTGGTTGGCATGGTTACCAGTGTAGAACAGCAGCAGGAAGTGTATCCTAGGTGTGCCGGCGCTTCTGTTCAACACATGTTACAATAAAAAACAAAAAGCTTATTGGCAAATTAGTTTTAACTGATTTTCATTACTACTAGACTGATTTGCCTAAAGCTTTATTAATGATTTGATTTAATTTGAGAGTGAATTATGACTCAAATTTTGTTGTTCAGTTTGTTTCTCTTCAGAAGACATAAAATATAGTGCAAAATTCACATTTTATGTTGGTTTAGAAAGACAGTAATACGGTTTTGAAAATTAAGTTGTGGTGAGTAAATAATAACACAATTTTCTGTGAACTATTTCTTTAAAGACTAGGAATTTCAGTTGTATGTCAGTCATACATGGATTAAAAAAAGCATAAAGCAGGACTTAAGGGAATAAGTAAAAGAGAAGTATATGTAGGTTAAGAGATACGGAAAAGCTACACTATGCAGAGAGCTAATCCATTGTCCTTGAGTAATCTTTTAAAATTATGACTGTTGTCATAGATGCACATGACAGATGTGATTTATGCACATGGTCAATGCCAGTGTTTGCCAAGAAGACAATTTAATTGCTCAGAAGTTGCTATTTTAAAGCTTTGGAGACTTAATGGAGTTAGGATGGAATCTGGTGAAATCTCTGACTTTTGATTGCAGACTGTGGCAGGGCGGAGGGCGGGGCCGGGTGGTGATTCTACACAAATCACCACCCGGCCCCGATTTCACCAGATTCTTCCAAGACCCAATTATCTTAGCTATTTTATTCACATAAATGTGTATAGCTGTATACTCTTACTGTATGTCAATTTGTCTATTTGATCCAATTGCTGTTGGATCTGGTGAAATCTCTGACTTTTGATTGCAGACTGAGGCAGGGCGGAGGGCGGGGCCGGGTGGTGATTCTACACCCGATCCCTTATCAGGCTAATTAAGCCTTAGAGAGGGATAAAGGCCAATTGCGGCTGGTGGTGCATGAGAGAGAGATCTTTTACAGGCAGCTGACTGTCGTGTGTTGATGTTTGTTTCTTTTGTTTAAGTTTTTCTTTAAAATATTAATTATATTGTCAAGCTGGTTCTCGCCTCCTCCTTTCCCTTATATTCCCTTTACACTGGCGCCGAAGGCCCGGGAAGGATGAGGGATATGCTGTGGTAGAGTTCTCGCCACTACCATCCACCCTAATGGAGCAGCCATGGCCGTCTGCCAGGGGACGGAGGAGTCTGGCCACCGACCGCGAGGGGAGAAGTGGCTCCTAAACGACTGCCTGGAGTGGTCAGGGCTGCTGCCAGGGTAGAGGAGTCCCCTACCAGCTGCTGAAATGTGGTGGGGTCTGAGACCGCCGACCGTGAGTGGGAAGGGGCTCACTGTGGACCACCTGGAGCGGAAGAACTGCTGCCAGGGGCGGGGGAGACTCCTTCTGTTCCCAGAGAATGCGCCGTGGCGTCAGGGGCTGGAGGACTGCCTCCAATCCCCCCCGGAGAGACGTGGCTGTTGTCCGTTAGAGGGTGGAGGAGTGGCCAAGGTCCAAGCTACAGCGTATCGGAGAACTGACGAGCGTTTTCTTTTCATCTCTCTCTCATCTCTCTCTCTCTCTCTCTCTCTCTCTCTCTCTCATTGATGCGCTGCATTGGCCTTTTTCCTCTCTTTTAAATTTTACAGTAATACAGTGTTATGGATGGATGGATGGATGGATAGATCTTTCTGATAGATGGATGATGGATGGATGGATGGATAGATCTTTCTGATGGATGGATGGATGGATGGATCGATGATGAAGGCATGGATGGATAGAGGCATCGATAGAGGAGAAGGATGAATGGATGGATGATGAAGGCATGGATGGATAGAGGCATCAATAGAGGAGATGGATGTATGGATGGAGGGATTAAAGGATAGATGGCATGGATGATGGAGACATGGATAGATAAAACAATGATTGATGGATATATCTTTGAGGGATTAAAGGATAGATGGCATGGATGATGGAGACATGGATAGATAAAACAACGATGGATGGATAGATCTTTCTGATGGATGGATGAATGGATGGATGGATGGAGGGATTAAAGGATAGATGGCATGGATGATGGAGACATGGATAGTACTACACTGTTACAGGAAATGCGCAATAATTTTCATTATTGTTTCCCTCCCCCTGTCCACTCAGGATGACCTGCCTGCAGATGGGGCTTAGGGCACGCCCTCCCCCCTGGGTGTACGTCATGCGGAGGGCGGGGCCGGGGTGGTGATTCTGACTGATGAGTCCCTTGTAAGGCTAATTAAGCCTCTGAGAGGGATAAAGGCCAACTGCGGATGGTGGTGCAAGAGAGAGAGATCGTTTACGGTCAGCTGACCGTATCTGTGTGTTTGTGTCTTTTGGTTAAGTTTTTCATTAAAATATTATTTATATTGTTAAGTCGGATCTCACCTCCTCCTTTCCATTAATCCCTTTACACAGACTTTGGCTTCTAGGCAAATCTGAGCACAGTTTGACACACTGAACTCTTCTGAATCTTTAAAAGACAATTCGACAAAGTCTCCATTTGCTCTCCATTTGATCGCATTGCTGTCTAGGAATAACCATTGAAATTTTATAGAGATCTTATTTAATATTGTCTGTTATATGGGTGGTTATGATGTAGGCTTGCTTAGAATACATTGTGAATATACAGTACACTGTGACCACTGTCAACGTCACCCAGTCAAATGAGGTGCCAAAATCACTGTGCATATGGAAAAATAATATTGCTTCCAGCAATGCATTTGAATCTAATTTTGGCTGCAAATAAGGAGGGAGCTTAGCATAGGAAACTAACACATATTTTCTTTGCAAACCAACCTTTCAGCGGTTCTCTTTCACTCTGTAATCTGCACTGCATCCATTAGCTCTGACAACCCACCCTTTACTTCCAGGGCCACAACTCACAACTTTGTCCAAAAGCTTCCCAGTTATAAATAAATAACTTTAAATCATGGTAACGGTACCGGTACAGTAAACACCAGTATATATTTATTTTTGCTGGAAATTAAACTCAAAATGTTAAATGGTAGTATAACACATACCATGCAGTAAAATTTATTTACGCCCCTGAATACAAGATCAGAGTCATCATTCTTGGTCCATTCTCCTGAAAGATAAAGATTGTAAATTTTATTGTGAGCTAAAATTCCTTTTATCAACTTTTAGGAGTACACAAGCATATCAATGACCTCAAAGCATTACAAAACAGACTAAAAGCCACTAAAGTCCTATTTTGATTTTATGGGATTTTTAATAAGATGTTGCCTTGGTCACAGAATCCCACCATCTCATTGATCACTGTGGCAAACAGAAGCCAATTTGTCCTGGAGTGCCAGTGTTACTGGAATACTCTGCACACCATTCAAGACAACCAGACTTTGAGTGATTTTGTACGAGATTTACATTCTCTGCATGACTCTGCATGATGTGCTAGATTGAATTCCGATGGAGATCCATCCATGTCTCTTGAGGATGTTTTCCATTTGTTTTCCTTCCAGAGAAGCCACACGGCTCTGTGTGAGATGTAGACAGAGCGGTGAAAGATAATCACTCTTCAGGATCTCAAAGCAACCTCAAGCCAATCTTAAGTATAGTTCATATATACAGTATACATGTGCAGATATCTTTGTCAAAGTCAAGATGCTTGGCTTTTGTTTTACACTGAAATCATTCGAAGCAACAGATACGTAGGCAAGATATGGAATATTGATTTGGTAAACATGAGCCAAGCATAAAATGTTATCACTCATCCTCCTGTATAGAAATTATAAATAAATAAAAATGCAACTTTGGGAGAGCATGTGTGGTGTGTTTGCATGTGATTGGCTACTGAACACACTTATACTTAATAAGGAGGTGCCTTATAATAAAAAAAAAAAGTCAGCTGCAACCAGTCTAAACTGGTTGGCTGGTCTTAGCTTGTTTAAGATGGTCATCCAGCCGGACCAAGATGGAGTTCAGCTGTTTTAGCAAGTAGGCCAGCTGGTCTCTCAGCCTGATCATCTAAAAATTGCCTAAAAGCTGTAGCTGTTGTTTGTTTTTTTTTCACCAAGATGAGGATTATTTTTCAGTATTCAGCTACTACATGCCCATTAGCCTAACATATATACAAATTGTCCCTGTGATCCAAAAATTAGCCCAATTTTATCTGTGTATAACTTTCAATGCTACACAGAGGCATAAATTAACAATGAAATTGGGATGCACATTTGAATTTAGTTTACTTGAAAATGTAAATGGTATTTAATTCTTAAATGTACACATTTAGCCAGTATTTTCTTTTGGGGAGTATCCAAAGCAAGCACCATAAGAAATCACCAAGACCTTTGCAGATCAATATTACAAAACATTAGATATCTTAATATTAATATTTTAAGAGCATTGCTACTGGTGAAATGAGCTATGCTAGCTTGCAAAATCTGTTAAATATCTTCTACAGTTAAATATGAGCTCTAATGTAGCAATACAGTTTTCATATCAGTTTTGTTGTTAAGTGGGCTACTATGGCTCAAAAATGTGAAATGTATTGTGGTCACAGGTCAAAAAATAATAAGTGTGTATTATAAAATTAAAAATACATTAGAAAATGTATTGCAAACCCCTCAGGAAATTGAAAGCAAAAGCATCAGAATTGCAAACAAAATAATGTTTTCCTCTTATTATACTGTTTATACTTTTTTGCTCTCTCTGAATTTTTTTTCTCATATTTACTTTTTTTTTTTTGCACACTTGCATTGTGTTTTTCTTTGCTCTCATTTCCAAATAATTCTCTTGCACTTCAAAAATTTGCAGGTAGACTTTCTTGCCTGAAGGCTCTCCAGCACAATTTGCATGTCACCCTTTTCTGAAACACCTAATTTAAGTCTTGGAATCTCCACTAATGAGCTGGGTAGGGTTGCACCAGCTGTGCGTAGGTTCTCACATAAGTTAGGACATATAGTTCACACTAAGGCTTAGTATCTACTAGTTAGTTTGTAACTAAGTCAGTGCTTAATTTTGTTGCACCACTTGTTCTTAAACCAAGACTTAACTAGTAGGTCGTAAGCTCTCCGTAAAGTAATGCGTAGTCGCATAATATTACATTTACATTAATTGATCCAATAAGCAGCCTTCAGATTTGTACACAGAAGTATTAAAAAGACGTACATTTCATTTTTATCTCGTTACAGTTGATGTTAAAACCTTGTTTGCCCCCGTAACTGTCAACTGTTATAAATTATATCCCCATTAAAATATGATACGTAATAAAACGATTTAATTAATGGTACATTTAGCCTATATAACAATATTTAATAACTATCTAAAACTAATAAGGGACAATAAATTAAAAAATTACTTATCCAACAGGCTGGAGAAATTTGACATTTATTCAATGTATATCTTATACATATCGTATATTTTGAAACTTGACACCATACACAAGAAAGTGCATCGTTAGATCGGTTTCATGCTGAAGACCTATTTTACATAATGTTTTCTCCAGTAAATGTAAACGAGAGTAAATGTCAACCTCATCATAAACATGTCAAAAGAACTGAACTCAACCAAAACATGAGCTCATTGATGTCATAAAATATCAGTCTGCTTTTTTATTCCATCCGTCACTCTTGGTCGTAGGCTTATGTAAATATTTCAACCCGATATCACGCCGAGGCGTGAAATAGACACGCCGGTCCACTCGCGGATGCGTGTCGGTGTCACGCTTTGCCTCCTCCAGGCGTGTACATGACACGCGCGCGTCTACGTAGAATACCGGCAGGGGGCGATCGTTTCCTCAACGCCAACAACTCTCCGCGCACCAAAGAGGAAGCGATACCGTTGTCGTCGCGTTGCACGTTCGTGCGGGCAGGATGCCGGCCAATTTCGCCGGTTACTTTCACTTGTGACCATATGTGACAAATAAAGGTTCATTATAGTGCTGCTTTCATGAAGAAATCCTAACGTTGCTGTAGCCTAACGTTGTTATATGTGTGTGTGTGTGTGTGTGTGTGTGTGTGGGCTGTCGAGTATCTTGTGCTGATGTAAATAAATAAATAAATAAATAAATATATATATATATATATATATATATATATATATATATATATATATATATTTATTTAAAAAGTGTATTTATGTACAAAAATATATATCCTGCTAACCGGAACTGGAGAACGCGATATATCGCTTCCTCTTTGGTGCGCGGAGAGTTGTTGGCGTTGAGGAAACGATCGCCCCCTGCCGGTATTCTACGTAGACGCGCGTGTGTCATGTACACGCCTAGAGGAGGCAAAGCGTGAAATAGACACGCATCCGCGAGTGGACCGGCGTGTCTATTTCACGCCTCGGCGTGATACCGGGTTGAATATTTAGTTCATATGTAGGGTAATGTCCTACTTAAGTTTAATGGTGCAACACTCAAATATTTTGTAGTGTGTACATTTTGACTTAGTGCCCATTTACGCCACAACTAGGCTAAGTTGTATAGTTCGTATAGCTAGTGCACCCGGCCCCTGATGAGTTGAATCAGGTGTGTTTGATTGAGGAGACAGCCAAAATGTGTACTGTTGAGAGGCCTCCAGGACAGGTTTGAGAACCACTGCTGTAGCCAGTCAATCAAAGTGGAGAGTTGACGCCACTTCAGTGTGACTCTGGCTTACCTGCTCAAACATGAACAGGTGAAGATCATTGAGACAGCAGAGAAAATCTCACTGCAGTTTAAGGTTTGTCTCATTTTCTCTCATTAATACTAAGAATTGTGTCACATCAAATGCTCTAAGTTGAAAATAAATTATTCTAAAAGTGAATGTCCTGATTACAGCACTTTTGTGTTACATGACATTAGCTTTTTAGCTAAAATGATGCTTTTGCATTTGATGTTTGAGGCATCAGTCAGTCTGCTGTTTTAATCTTAATTTCTAGGCTACTTCATGGGAAATACCTGTTTGTGTCATCAAAATACTGATTCTTAATGTGGCATGTATGATCCAAACACTTGTTGCATGCTGTGTCAGGTTTAGAAGCTGGTATTATAAAGACACAAAACAACACAGAATTAAATTGTATAATCTCACTGTATTTCATCACTAATGGTGGTGCACTAATCCTCCTCCACAACAACTTCCCGCCACCAGCCTCCTGGATTACAGCCACCTAAAAAAGGCCATCCAGCAATGGGTTGGTCAGACCCCAGAGCAGAGTTGGCAGCTATTCCACTCATTGAGCTTCGGGAAGGACGGCCACTCATTTGCTTTTGCGCAGCAACTCAGTGACGCCTGCCGGAAATGGCTGTTGGTTGGGGGAACCCGCGGCGTCGTGGAAATGGTTGACATGGTGGTACTGGAGCAGTTCGTCTCCCAACTTCCCCGAGGCATGTCTGAGTGGGTCCAGTGCCACCGCCTGGCATCATTGGATGGAGCTGTCCAGCTGGCAGAGGACTATATGGCGGCGTTCCCAGGAGGCGGCGAAGAAGTATCTTCTCTCTCTTCTCTCTCTCCACTCCCTGTGTCTTATGTTCCCTCCCCTCCCCCCCGTTCCCCTCACTCCCACCCAATTCTGGCTCCTCGGAGGTGGGGAGGTCTGGGAGGTGCCCAGACCCCCCCGGTCCAGAGGACTATTTCCCTTGTCTGTCTCTCCAAACCCCAGTGTCTCTCCAAACCCCCCTGTCTCTCTCCGCTACCCCTCAACCTCCTCAAACCATGGAGGGAGGCGGTACCTGTAGCCTTGGTGACGGCGGTTCCGGAGAGGGCGGAGCTCGGGCCGGAGGTATCTCCCAAATCAAGTTCATTCACCCCGGTCCCTTGCGGAGACCACCTCTCACTGTCGCACCTCTGACAGATGTTGCGAGACTGCAAGCGGAGTTTGCAGACATGTTTTCTCTCCTGCCCGGTCACACTAACCTTATAGAACACCATATCGAGACTACCCTGGGTGTGGTGGTTCGTAGCTACCCCTATCGTCTTCCTGAGCACAACAAAAAGATTGTTAGGGAAGAATTAGAAGGAATGCTCGAAATGACCGTAATACAAGAGTCGCACAGCGATTGGGCCAGCCCGGTAGTTCTGGTACCGAAGAGCGACGGCTCTGTCCGTTTATGTGTTGACTACCAGAAAGTGAATGCGGTGTCCAAATTTGGCGCTTATCCAATGCCGCGAATTGATGAGTTTCTCGATCGGTTGGGTGCGGCTCAATTTTACTCGATGCTGGACTTAACAAAGGGGTATTGGCAGATTCCTTTAACTCCAATGTCCTGAGAAAAAACTGCTTTTTCCACACCGTTTGGATTACACCAATTTGTGACACTTCCGTTTGGTTTGTTTGGAACCCCGGGCCACGTTTCATGGCACATGGCTTATGCCGCCGCATATCTAGATGACATCATAATTTACAGTAATGACTGGCGGCGGAATATGCAACATCTGAGGGCTGTCCTGAGAGCGCTGAGACAACCAGAAGAAGTGTGCAATTGGGCGGGTGGAAGTTAGGTATCTGGGATTCCATTTGGGTCCCGGGCAGGTGCGTCCACAGGTTGACAAAACCGCAGTGATCGCAGCCTGCATGGCACCCAAGACCAAAAAGGGGGTAAGGCAGTTTTTGGGGCTGGCTGGCTACTACTGAAGATTTTTGCCTAGTTATTCTAAGGTCACCAGCCTGCTGACTGACCTTACTAAAAAGGGGGCTCCCGATCCAGTCCAGTGGACAGAGTCATGCCAACAGGCCTTCCTAAAGGTAAAATATGCATTTTGTGGGGGGCCGCTTTTACATGCACCTGATTTCTCTCTCCACTTTATTTTACAGACTGATGCATCTGACAGGGGGCTGGGTGCAGTGCTTTCGCAGGAGGTCGGAGGGGAGGAACGGGCAGTGCTTTTTATTAGTGGCAAGCTCTCCTTCAGGGAGACAAAATATAGCACCGTCGAGAAGGAGTGTCTTGCGATTAAGTGGGCTGTTCTGACACTCCGCTACTATCTGCTGGGGCGGGCCTTTACCCTCTGTTCCGATCACACCCCTCCGCAGTGGCTCCACCGCATAAAGGATACTAACGCGCAGATCACCCGTTAGTATCTGGCTCTCCAGCCCTTTAAATTCAAGGTGGTCCACAGACCGGGGGTGCAGATGGTTGTGGCTGACTTTCTCTCCAGAAATGGGGGAGGAGTGGGCAGGCTGGATGTTGCCCCGGCCTGAGTCAGCGATGGGGGCATGTGGCATGGGGATGTGGTCATGTGTCGGTCTGCGGGAGAGAGAGAGAGAGAGAGAGAGTGGTAAGGCTCGTCACCTGGTTCATAGTTAACCCTAACACCTGTGTCTTGTGATGCATAAAAGGACGCCTAATGTCCAAGAAGCGAGAGAGCGGCCTGGAAGCCAAGAGTACTTCCCTTTTGTTTTTGATTCCAAAAGTAACCGTCAAGTGTGATTGTGTGTAGAGTGGAGAAATGAAAGACTGACCTTAAACCTGCTTCGCTGTCTCCTGACTCTTCCATTGCCGAACAAAAGCGTTTACAATGTTTAAGAGATAATTGGCAATACTGTCATCTACTCATCCTCAGTTGGCCATGTATTATACTTTACTTCCTTTTTACCCATCAGTCCTGCCTTTTTGCAAATTTTTACATACTTGACCAAGTCTAGGTTCTGTATTTTTACATTATTATTTTCCATTATAAAAGTTACATTATAACTTGCATTATAATTAAAATACATATTGCTATTTGCACTTCTGTTTAGATGCTACTGTATTTCATTGGCTCTGTACTTGTACTCTGCACAATGGTACAGTTGAAACTATTCTAATCTCATGTTCAAATTTCATATGATTTCTGTTAAACACAAAAGGAGATGTCAGGCAGAATGTTAGGCACTGACAGCCTTAGTCCCTATTTACTTTAATTGTATGGGGAAAAAAGAGACGTGTAAACATTTACATTACTTTTATTCACAAAAAAAGTAATGCAGGTTTTGAATGACATGAGGCTGTGTAAATTATAATCACAATCAGAATGAGCTTTATTGCCAAGTGTGCTCACATACACAAGGAATTGTTTTGGTGATAGGAGAAACAAGTGCACACAGAACAATATAGTAAGACACAGAATGTAAAACAAGGTAAGAGTATAAATAGACATAAGAATAATTGGACATATTAAAGAATGGCGTATGTACATGTGAAAGTAGTAGTGCTCTCTGCAGGCCTGACTGTCTGTTGTAGTTTCCCTCTGTCTGATTTGTTGGCTGAAACAAACCAGATTGTTTTAGATGTACACAGGACAGACTCAATGACAGCTGAGTAGAACTGTGCCAGAAGCTCCTGTGGCAGGTTGAACTTCCTCAGCTGGTGAAGGAAGTACATCATCTGCTGAGCCTTCTTCACAATGGAGTCTATGTGAGTTTCCCACTTCGGGTCCTGAGAGATGGTAGAGCCCAGGAACCTGAATGATTCCACTGCTGCCACAGTGCTATTCAGGATGGTGGTGGCGGGTCCACTATCATCTCGCATTTTTTGAGTGTGTTCAGCTCAAGGTTGCTGTGACCACACCAGCTGATCAACCTCCTGTCTGTATGCAGACACGTCACATCGCAGATGAGACCAATGACAGTGTTGTCATCTGCAAACTTCAGGAGTTTGATAGTGGGGTCTTTTGCAGTGCAGTCATTTGTGTACAGGGAGAAGAGCAGTGGAAAGAGTATGCTTCCCTGAAGAGCACCAGTGCTAATAGTGAGGGTCCCGGATATGAGTTTCCCCAGTCACACTAGCTACAGCCTATCTGTCAGAAAGCTGGCAATCCATCTACAGATTGGGGTAGGCATGAAGATCTGTGTCAGTTTGGTTGAGAGAAGATCAGGCACGATGGTATTGAAGGCTGAACTGAAGTCCACAAATAGGATCCTTGCATTAATCCCAGGTCTGTCAAGGTGTTGCAGGATATAATGCAGTCCCACATTGACAGCATCATCCAAAGACCTGTTTGTTCGGTAAGAAAACTGAAGGGGGTCCAGCACGGGTCCAGAGATGTCCTTCAGGTTGGCCAAAACCAAACGACTTCATGACCACAGAACAACAAGTCTGTTTTCATTAAGTCTGGTAATTTTTGTTTTTTTGGGGACTGGAATGATGGTGGAACATTTGAAGCAGCAGGGGACTTCACACTGCTCCAGTGATCTATTGAAGATCTTTGTGAAGATGGGGGCCAGTTGGTCAGTGCAGACTTTCAGACAGGCAGGCAAAACCCTGTCTGGGCCTGAAGCTTTCCCAGTCTTTTTTTTCCGAAAGACTCTGCAAACATCCTCTTCACAGATCATAAGTGCAGACTGAGTAGCAGAGGAGGGGGGTTACAGCAATTGTTGGTGTGTGTGTGTGTGTGTGTGTGTGTGTGAAGTGAAGTTCAGAGTGGGGGAGGGGTGCTAGACTGGACTTTTCAAACCTGCAGTAAAACGCATTCAGTTCATCAGCCATTAGTTGACTTTTTACAGAGCGAGGGGGGAGGTGTCTTGTACTTGGTGATGATGTACTTCAGGCCTTTACACACAGATGCTGGATCATTGGCTTTTCAGAGTAGCTTTATTTAGCCACTCGGATTTCCTTAGTGTGTTCCTGGCCTGGTTGTTAAATATTTTATCTCCACTTCTTTGAGCATCCTCTTTGGAATGACGAAGCTGTCTGAGTTTTCCTGTAAACCATGGTTTATTTTTATTGAATGACCTAGTAGGGATGCACTATCCTCACAGAAACTGATATATGATGTCACAGTATCCCTGAGTTCATCAAGTTCTGTTTCTGTAGCCTCAAAATAACTCCAATCAGTGCAGTCAAAGCCATGTAGTTCCAGCTCTGTTTCATTTGTCCATTTCTTTACAGTCCTTAATGCAGGCTTAGCTGATTTTTGTTTCTGCCTGTAGGTCAGGAGACGTTGAACCAGACTAAAGCTGCACATGGGACAGAGTGATATGCATCCTTTACAGTGGTGTACTGTGGTGCAGCAGTGATCCCAGTATATTTAAGTCTCTGGTGGGGCATGTGATGTGTTTTTTTATTTTGGCAGTTCATGGGTGTGGTTAGCTGTATTAAAATTTCCCAGAATAATAATATTTGATGTTCGTATAAGTATGATGTGATCAGCCAGCTGTTGCAATGCTGCGTTCACGTAAAGCTTGTGGTGGGATATACACACTCACCAGAATGAACAAGGAAAAATTGTGCGGCGAGTAGAAAGGCTTTCAGTTGATAAAGAGTGATTCTAAATTAGGACAACACATCTTCTTCAGTGCTGCTACATCTGTACACCAACTTGATATGATGTCAAAGCATGTTCCACCGCCTCTCGTTTTCCCCAATGATTCTGCAATGCGATCCGCTCTGAACAGCTGGAAGACCAGCAGATAAAACATGCTGTCCGGGATGGCTTCATTCAGCCAGGTTTTTGTGAAACACAGAGCAGCTGAGTTAGAAAAGTCCTTGAGTGAGAAGAAGCAGCTTGTCCATTTTGTTGGTGAAGGAGTGGACATTCGCCAGATGAATACTCTGCAGCGGAGCCTAAAGCGGTGTTGAAGAAGCTTCACAAGCGAACAGACTCGCTTCCCTCTTGTGCGTCTTTTAGATCACTTGTAGAGCACTGCTACACCTCCAAATAAATGGCTAATAAAACGTCAATAATCAAACACCAGCAAAAAAATCAGGTATACTCTGCTGAATACCCTGGTGAAACTGATTGGGAAAGAGTGATGAAAAACATGACAAACAAACAAAAGCAACAAAAACGTTAGAGAGCACTACACCAAAGCAGCCATCTGCGGCACCATCAAGGATATGAGCTAGCGTTTCTCTGCTGGTAGAGAAGCATATGGAGTGTGTGTGTACTGTATGTGTGTAAGTAGAGCTCTCTGCTGAAATGCAGAGCTCAGCATCATGAATATTTAAACATGTGTTGGAGGCTCGGCTTCCTCATGCCACCACACATCACTGAGAGAAAGAGAAAGAGAGAGAGATTTGGCACTTGAAGGCGTTTCTTCGTTTTCCACCCACACACACCACTTGCCATCTCTCTTCATAAGGGTATTCCCTCACTCCTCACTACCTCTGTGCAATATCGCACAGCCTCCCTCCACCAGCATCATCAGAGCAATCATAGACTCCTGGGAATAATGGAGGTGTGAGTGATTCTTCTGCTATCTGCCCTTCACTATCCGCTCTGATCTGTCTAAAAAAATAAAGTGTTCCTAGATGATGATGGGAGGAAAGTAAGAGCTTGGCAAATATAGATGTCAGTTATAGAGGCAGGGGTGGACTGGGACTAAAAAGTGCCCCAGGACATTCTGGCCCAATTTCTATTGACTGCTAGTCATGACAATGGGCCCCACAGTGCGAAAATTGTCATAACTTTAAAACATATAAACCATTGTAAATGTGATTTAGATTTTTTGGAGAAAGCACTAAAATAAGCACTTTATAGCTCAGACAAATATCATGTCTGAAAACCCAATATACAGATGTTAGGTTAAAATGTACTTGAAAGTACAAGGGAAAGTGTGTATTTTAGGTGCTGTGGCAAATCTTTAAGTTTTTAAATATCTTAATCACCTTTCAACTTTTTTCTGAAGTGCAAATAAACTATTGTCTTAGTTATTATGAGGTTTTGGAAACAAGTATAATAATAATATATTATACAGTGTATGTATATTTAGGTATACAAGATCATAACATGTTTAAAATACTTAGATGAATAAAGTATTACACAGCAGGACACTGATGACAATCCTTAAAATTTCATGTCAATTACTCATAACTTTGTGTAAATGTTTATTTAAAAAAAAACAAAGTTGGCCAGAATATGTACATATATAAATAAAAATATATGTAAATCAAAATAAACATACCTCAATATTTAAACATACTTCATACCTATGTAAGTTTAGAACTTTGCAGATATTTTGCCAAGTATCTACTCATATTTTCACTCTATGTGAGTTTGTTGCATCTTTATATCTCCAGTGTTTTAATTCCTTCCACAGATTATTCTTGAGAAAAAGTGAATATCCCTATGCTTTGACAAGTGCTGTTTCTGCTATCCTTTAAACAAAGTAATCCTCAAAGACTCAAATAGCCACAAAGAAATATTTTTCATGACTTATTTTCTGCATTTTCATCTGGCATGGTCATTATTTAGCAAGTCGCACTTCAGCTCCCTGCTTTATAAATACATTATGTAAAAGACTATGCTTTCATCATAGCTTTCGATCATAGCTTTATTGTTTTCAGATTTTATACTGCAATACTGCTGTTATTTTATTTGTTGTCATTTTGTGATTATTCAGATCTCATCTTTTACTTAATATGTTGTCTTTGATTTTTCACCATTATTGTGATTTGTTTATCAAATAATGAGGTCCACAGGAGTTAAAGCGCACATAAGGAAATATGTCTATTCATATTTGCTCTGTAATGGTATCTACTCAGGCATGTTGAAGCCCAGGGCAGCCGTCTGTATCGCCTATAGGACGGGCCGCTACTTACGCAGAAATGGGCTGGCCCAAATTACCCAGTGGCCTGCCGAGAAAATGCCTGGTGCTCCCGACGGCCAGTCCGCCCCTATATAGATGATGAATAGAGAGAGAAATGGTGAGACATCTCTAGAGATAGAAAGAGAGAGATAGCAACATAGCACAGAAATTTAAGCTTGGAATAGCACACCATTATTATTTCTGCAGTATATACCGGTTAATGTAGTTACAATCATTTTATTTACATTTAAACTAGGCTGTAAATATTAGTTCCTAACACTTACTCCTGCACCTAAACCTAACCAAACTAAACCTTAATATATTATTATATTATTGTATTAATATAACAACAATATTACCAACCAACACTAGAAAAGATGTAACATGCAGACACATGAATAGTCACAATAATTTTTTCATGTAACAGGGTTAAAATGGAAAGGCTGCTGCCCTTTTGGCCCCGCCTGCTGACAGGCTTTTTCCGCCTCTCTAGGGCTCGGGAGGGGGATGAGGGGAGGGGAAAAACAAAAAAGGGAGAGGGAAAAGGCAAAGCGGAGCGACAGCGCGAGAGAGAGAGAGAGAGAGAGAGAGAGAGAGAGAGAGAGGAACTGGTATGCTGTAGCCAGGCCTTCAGCAACTCCCCAATCTCTGGCGGACAACAGCTCGCTCCTCCCCCGGTGGATGGTAATGGGTCCTCCGGCCTAGGGCAGATGGTCACACCCCCCCCCCCCCCCCCCCTTTTCTTTTTTTTTCTCTATTATTTTTTCTATGGGGGGAAACAACAGCGTGACTCAGATCCTCGGTGGCCGGCAGTGACATCTCTGTCCCCGGGCAAATGGCCGCGGCTGCTCCTGGGTTGGCTGGTAGTGGTGAGGACTCCACGGCAGCACATCCCTCCCCCTTTCCAGGCTTCGGCACCAATGTAACAGGGTTCAAATGGAAAGGAGGAGGCGTGAACCATATGAACTATCAAAATAATGCTTAATGAGAAATTAAAACATAAAGACAAAACATAAATACAAATGCACACACTGCAGCTGCATGTGGCTCTCTCTCTCTCTCTTCCGAACTGCCGTGTCCCACTGTATTTATCCCTCTCCTTGGTTGATTAGCCCGATTGGGGTCCAGACGTGCATAGTCACGGCCTGGCCCGCCCTCCTCTTCACAATTCACAAAAACAAAAAAAAAACAAAGAAAAAAAATAAAGCACACCCCAGTGTAAATAGAATCTGCCACACCTCAGCTATTTGCACCCCAATAGTCTGGTGAAACCACAGAAACATGTGACAAACTAACCAATAGATGTCACTGTAAGTGTGAATGTGTACTGTTTTCCTAGGGACCATGGTTCGACTGTGTGCAAATAGTATTTGAAATGAGGAAAATCTGCACACAGTTGTTTTCTTCCCTTTTATTAATAAAAACAACAACAGCAACATTTCGGGAGATATCTTCATTAAATCTCTCAGATTGAAACATTGCTATTGTTGTTGTTTTTTATTAACAAAAGGTTAGAATAAAACTGTGCAGATTTTACTAATTTCATTTTCAAAACTTTTGCTTTTTTCCGGGACCTGTTGGTGAAAATTTCGATGCAATTTTGTATTCAATCTACCATTTATTTGCACCAGGGCTGGGGTGCAAATAATATCTGCCACTATTTGCACTGGGGTGTAAATAGCTGTGGCACGGTGGAGGGCGGGACCGGGGCGTGATTACGCACGCCCGGTCCCGTATTAGGCTAATTAAGCCATCAAGAGGGATAAAGGCCACTTGCGGACGGCGATGCAAGAGAGAGAGAGATCGTTCACGGACATGTCCGTCGTCTTATGTGTTTGTCTTTTGAGTTTTACATTAAACCTTTACGTTATATGTCAAGCCGGTTTCTCGCCTCTTCCTTGCCCTCGAAAATGATCTGTGTTACATTGGTGCCGAAACCCGGGAAGGAAGAGGGATGCGCCGTAGCGGAGTTCTCGCCACTACCCCAAAGAAGCAGCCACGGCCATCTGCCGGGGGACGAGGAGCCCAGCCGCCTGGACGTGGAGGAATGGCCGCCGACCGCGAGGGGAGAAGGGGCTCCTATAGCTGACCGCCTGGAGCGGTCAAGGCCGCTGCCAGGGGCGGAGGATGCCCCTACCAGCCGCTGAAACGCGGAGGGGTCGAGGGAAGACCGCCGTCCGCGAGCGGGGAGGGGATCGCAACCGACCGCCTGGAGCGGGAGAACCGCTGCCAGGGGTGGGGGAGTCCCCTTCGGCTCCCCGAGAACGCGGCGGGGCGTCCTGTCCGCCAGGGGCTGAGGACTGCCTCGGATCCGCCTGGAGAGGCGCGGCTGCCGTTCGGTAGAGGGCGGAGGAGTGGCTGAGGAACGAGCTACAGCGTATCAGAGAACCGGGGAGTAAGTTTTTTTTATTTTTATTAATCTCTCTCTCTCCTCTCTCTCTCGCTGCCGCACTGCGTTGGCCTTTTCCCTCTTTTTTAAATTATGGTGTTTGTGGGAGGGGAGGTACTGCCCAGTGCAGGAACCCCCCCCCCCCCCCCCCACCCCCCATTTTTAATTGTTGTTGTTTCCCTCCCCTTGCCCCCTCCTTCGTCCAGGTTGATGGGGATGACCTGCCGGCAGACCGCGCGGGAGGAGCCCCCCCCCCCCCGGGGATGTACATCAGGCCAGGGGTCCCCAGCCTGAAAGAATGGGGGAGGAATGTGGCACGGTGAAGGGCGGGACCGGGGACGCACGCCCGGTCCCGTATTAGGCTAATTAAGCCGTCAAGAGGGATAAGGGCCACTTGCGGATGGCGATGCAAGAGAGAGAGAGATCGTTCACGGACATGTCCGTCGTCTTATGTGTTTGTCTTTTGAGTTTTCCATTAAACCTATTATTTCATATGTCAAGCCGGTTTGTCGCCTCTTCCTTGCCCGCGACCTTGATCTGTGTTACAATAGCATACACCATTATCTGCACCAGGGTGCAAATAGCATCTGCCAAAAAACAACAACAAAAAAACAAAACAATGTAAAGTATTCTAAAAGACTTTTGCTGCACTTAAAGTCATCCAAAGTCACAGGACAGCCATGTGAGAAACAAAGCTGACATTGTTCCTCACCATGTAGGCAGTTACATCTCATTTAAAAATATACATCCAAACATTAGAATGTGCAAATGGTCTAAAGATGTGCAGGAGTCAATGACATATGACATCACTGGCGTCAAAGCTTTTATATCATTTGGGTTATGTCTTGGTTAGGTATTGAAATCCTTAAAAAAAATTTCATGAGGAAATGAGAAATGAGAATGAATTATGGCTTCAGCATGACATTTATAATACGCATCCAGGGCAACGTTTTGGGGCTGGAGGCCCATCACAATAATGACTAATTGTTATGAGAGTATCTAAATTTTCTTTACTCCAATCTATTTGACTTCCAGAATTTAAGATGTTTTTACACATGTAATAGAAAAAAAATAACTTAGACTGTCAATTCAAACTCTGGCCATTCTCTGTTGACCTCTCTCATCAACAAGGCAATTATTTTTTTTTGGCACTATTTATTACCTTATTTATATTTCTTCTGCTCCAAACTTACTTCAAACTTACTTCTTTGTCTGCTTGTATGAATGTAACACATCTGTACTAAGGGAAGGAAGTCCAGCTAATCTGAACAGCCTAAAGTGCATACTGTGGACACACTTCGTGGACGCTGTGCAATGCCCCCTAAATTATTTTTCCTGAAGCGCAGGACTGCCCCGGGGCCTTCCGGGGCCTTCCAGGTGTCCTCCCGTCCTGGCTTGAGGTGTCCCTTGACAGGGTGTGGGGCTAAAATCGCCAAAGTCTGCCTTTCTAAAAAATTATTTTCTTGAAGTTTGTCGGCTTTCCACAGGGTGGTGTCTTCCTGACCCCACAGCCTATCCTTCCCCCCTGCAACCTATTTGATGCCCCCAATGTTGGGGTGCCACCCTCAAGTATCCACAGACCCCCTTTGATGCCCCCTTACTGCCTATTTTTGTGATTTTCCACCCAATTAACAATTTTCTATTGACTGACTACAGGGTAGTCTCTGGGAGGGAGCAGGGATGTCCGTGAACAGCCTATTCTGCCCCCTGACCTCCTAAGTGACACCAATGCTCCCCGAGGTCGGACGACCACCCCCCGCATCCATGAACACCCTAAGATGTCCCCTTACAGCCTATTTTTATAATAACATATTTTTTTTTTAATAAAATAACACATTTATATGACTCTATAAGTCCCCCTGAACAATATGCAACCATTGTAACCTCAAAATTCCTTTGACCATGAACAGCCAAACATTTTTAATGGGATAGGTTGTGCATGGGATGTCCAGATCTCAGTTTCTGGATGACATTGGAAGCTGAAACTCACGATCCTCTGCTTGTCTTGGTGTCCCCATTCCATGGTGTGAAAGATTGGAGAAACTTGAAAATTCAGCTCATAAAAACTCCAAGGGCCCTTTATTTGCACCATGAATATAGCATGATGTGACAAGCATAGAAATACAAGTATCCATTTTCAAGACATATTTATTATTTAGGTGCACATTTTTAAATAAAATCATTTGTATAACACTCTGGACACAACGTAGAGCATTTTGCAATAACTGTAATGCCAAAAAACACCTACAACTTGCATAAAAAATCTGCCCACAACAGCCTATGTGGATCCTGTCAAATTAGTTGAATGTGAACTTGACTAATAAAAGTAATAAAACAGGAAGTACCCACCTGTAACATATTCAATAGGCCATGGTTAGGTAGTATGTGGACATTGCATTAACAAGATACAATCTGTGGAGTGTAATTTTAATTACGTAATCTCATTGCATGCATTCCGTTAGTCCCCAACCTTGCTTATATGGTACCAGTCAATAAGGAAACATAGCATGTGCCAATTAAACTCTGTTATTGTAATTTATGATGACACTGATGCTACAGCAAAGATGGGTTTAAAAAGAGTGTTAATGGGTAGAATACAGATAAAAGAATGATGATAGGCATATCTTACTTTGAGCAGATGTGTGGATGGCTTTCGACAGCAGGCGGCACATGAGCAAAGGTGGGTAGAGGTGGGTAACATAAATAATTAAAAAATGATTAGAAATGTACTTGAGTGAGAGTAAAAAGTACCCACTTTTAAACCTACTATAAAAATAAATTTTCCCCCAAAATGTTACTCAGGTAAATGTAACTGAGTAAATGTAGTGCATTACTACCCACCTCATGAGTGAAGCATATCAAACAAATAAGTGAAAGGTCACTTAAGAGTAATTGAGTAGATTTTATTATTTTGTTGACTAATTCTTCAGTGCTTGAAGTGGATGAAAAAAAGTGCAGGTACTCTCCCAGGTTAGTATAAAACTTGATTTTTGTTTTGGTAAATAAATGATACTCAGAGACTGCTTTTGTTCACAACTTTCTTGCAGTGGCTAGATTATCCAGATGAAAACACAACAGGGGGCCAAACTTTTTCTGTATACCTAACACTTTGATTGTAACTAACATGTTAACATGAGAAACAAAATACTGTTATATGTGTTTATTTACATTAAAATAGTCTGGGGTATTTAATTAACATTTTTTTTAAATTTGGCCATGAATACCTTAAGATCTGGCTGAAGAAACATGACCTCACACCCTCAACTAACTAATATTTTATTTTTAATTTGTTTTACTTTACTTTGAAAATAAAAACATTCAATGCAAGGTTATTGTTTATGAAAACTGAAGAAGAGCATTTAGATCTGCAAAAGTCTATATCTTTGACACGTGTGTTTCTTTGTTTGTTTGTTTGTGATTATGTTCCCCAACCCCTCTTATTTATCTGAAGACATCTCAACTGCTCCAGCTCTCTAATAACTCTGTTAACTGAATGAACAAGAATTGGCTCACTAATTCTCTGGAATTTACATGAAACATGTTTAAAATTTAGATTTTTGTTTTGTTTTAAATGTTATGACACCTAAACTTATATGTTTATAGATCAAAGTCTCAGGAATCAAGCAATATTTCGGTGCAAACTCCTGATTTTGTAATATGTGTTTTTCCTGTCATTACATTACTTTTTCAACACAGTCAGACACAATAAAAAGCTAATTATTCCAATTAATGTTGTCTTCTATAAATTTAGAGCTTTTAAACAATTGTCTACACCATAGGTACACATATGCTGTTAAATGTTGAATATTCACTTTTGTTCTTTTTTATACTATTTCACGTGTACTCCTTTAAAAACTCTTACATCTTGCAATTTTTTCATTAGTGTTAAATATGCAAAATAAGAAAATTGGACAATTATTACTATTTTTTTATTTTTTTATTTTTTATTATAAAGAGACAATTACTTTAATAAACTGTTTTGGAAGAAACAGATTGTAAGCATATTAATTTAAAACAAAGAATGTTCCACCTGACGGAGGTGACTGAGACCTGATGGTGGTGGCCTAATTACAACAAACAATTCCAACATTTTCACCACTCAAGTCAAACTTCTTTGCTTAACAACTTCATTTAACAATTTGGTACAACAAATAACAATTTGTCCTGTACATTTTATCCTGCTGTAAATATTACAACAGTGCAAAATAACAACTACAGTTCATCTGCAATGTTTAAGCATAAACATCAGAAAACATAAACAACAACTACAACAAAAAAATAAGCCAGAAAGCTTGAAAATCTTCAAAAACAATCAATCAGCTTTATCAGGAAATATACGATTAATATGCTCCTCCTCTATGAAGTCTATGACTTCAGCAGACAGGTGGTAGATCTCTCTCGTCCTGCTTGCATGACACATTGATGATGGCTCCATCAGTTTGACCAGAATATCTTCAACTGTTACGAAGCACATTTCCTTTCCACCTGGTTTTGGATCGAAGCGTGTGTTGGGCCCATGAGGGTGAAAAAACTCCACTTGAAAATCATGATGATGAGCATCCACAGTGGCAGCCTTTGCTAACCACCAATTTTGGTTATAAATGAGTGCAAGCCAATCTCCACAATTAATGACACCAGCAGATATATCTGTAGAAGTCCCATCAGGACCACTCTGAGGATACTGCTCCATTTCCTCCATCAGCATTGCCAAAGGCAATGCTATTCTTTCTCATTGTGGTAGGGCCTACATTCAGTCTGTACCCTGACATGTGTGTTTTCAGTAAACTGAAATTGTGTTGGGCTGAAACACTGGCACATCTGTGGCTCACTGCAGAAACATGACAATGATTTGCAATGGATGCTGTTTCCGGAAGGTGTGACCTGATGAATTTTCCTCATTGCTGGTACAGGTTTTAGTGGTTGAGAAAGGAGTGCATCATATGTCTGCATATCACTTTCAGCAATATGATAGAGCTGAGTACTGCAGTGAATATTAGTGAATCTAATGAATTTGTGAAGTTGTAAAGTATTGCAGTGGGCGATTAAAAATTCTACCTGTGCCAGGAGAAACCCCGCTCCCCTGTGTTTACTTCCCTTCTGCTGTTAAGCTGTCCCACTCTGATATTGTACAAAATCCTGTTTTCTCTTGTTTTGTATAGTACATGCCAGTGTGGCGATTGAGCTGTGGGAGGTTCTGACCAAAATGGCATGACTGAACCTCAGAACTATATTTGCATTTCCATGCCTCAGAAAAGTCCACATGCACAATTACAGTGCTTTTGTTGGAGTTCTGTATCATGCTCCTGTATTCCCTGGAATGTTTCTGAACCAAGCACACATGTGTTGTTGTTTCACTCTTTAGTTTGTCTTTTTACAGTTTGATGAGCTCTTCCAGTGTGCTACTGTGCTTCACAAGTCTTTTATTGTAGTGACTTCCATTTGATGTTTGGTCCTGAACTCGTTCCCATTGCTGCCACTCAACATCGGTCAATGGAAGTGCGTGCTTGTGGAGACACTTGCTTGCTTGTCGTCATTCATGCGGCATTATAGTATAAATACTGAACCATCTGAGCTATTGTTTAGATGTAAGTGGGGTTTTTGTCAGTTGTCCTTCTCTTTTGCAGTGTGTTTTCTGTCAGCCCAAACTGCTTTGTCTGGTAGCCAAACCCTGCCTGACAGAGTCAAGATCTTTTGATTTTTGTAAATTGTTTTTGTCTTGATTAAATTCTTGAATGAGACAGTTGTGGAACAGCAGGGTTTTCTTGATGGAGGAGTTTTTGAGTTTGCTTTCCTGTAGCATCTGCTCTGTTTTTTTTTCTTTCTTTTTTCTAGTTTCCTCTCGTCGCCATTGCTTTTTCAGATTGTTCCAATCTTTTATTATCTCTTGAAGTTTATTTTTCAAAGCTTTCATCTCTCGAGTATCTTGCTCTTGTTTTCTTTCTTTCCCTTTTCCTTGCTATAGACTGCCTACTGCAAGCTGATTTCTGTATAGTTTAATCCAATGGACTATCTGGGGGAGTTTCTGGGCATTCTGGGGCTTTTCTCTTTTGGTCTCTAGACTCTTGCTGTCTATGTTTCCACAAATTTCTTGTACTCCTCTTTTCCATTTCATTCAAATCACTGATAGTTTTTAATCTTCCCATCTTCTAATCTTTTCTTCCATATTTGCTTTTCCTTTCTCAGGTATTCCTCCTTTCACTCTGGCTCACTATATATTTTCTCTCTTTGCTTTTTTTAGTATTCTCTGTTTCTTCTCCTTCGCTCCTCTACGGATAGCTGCTGCCTAGCCATAACTTAATAAAATACTGTAAAGCGGGTTATGATGGGCAAGGAGGAGGCGAGAACCGGCTTGTCAATATAAATAATAATTTAATGAAAACTTAAACCCAAAACACAAACATAATATAAAGGAAGGTCAGAATTTTCAGGAATTACTATAAAATTGTGCAAAATTACTATTACTTTAACTATGTTTGTATTTTTACATTTATTCATTTAGCAGATGCTTTTATCCAAAGGGACTTACAAAATGAGGAGAACAATATAAGCAAAACAGTCAACAAAAAGGGAACAATGTAATACGTGCTGTAATTCAAGTATAACAGCACAGAATAGTACTTGTATCAAGGGAAAGTTTTTTTTTTTTCTTTCAGAAAGAGAGAGAAGTAAGAGAAAGAGGGTAGTGTGTTACTGTGCATTCAGACCAGAGGAGGCAAGAGCATCAAAATTCGCTCTGACTGCCCTGCCAGCAACGCTATTGAAGATTCGTGGTCACTCTGACGTAGTTGAAATAGGCGGGAACGTTCGTTTGGAATGCTTGGCATTGTGAACTATATTTAAAGGGGCCACAAAACATCCAGACATGTTGACCTTTTTGCCAACCTATCACAAGTAGCGTATATCCTCATGACATTTTTTAATGTGAAAGTAAGAAATCGATTGATGGCAGAAAGTAATTATAATGATTGTTGTTTGTTCACATAAAATACATTTGTAATAATAACAGTGGTCCTGGTTTTTATTCATATCCCTGTAAGCAAACAGGGACAGATCGTATATTACGGGAAAACCCGCCACAGCAATAATTAGTTTCTCCTCTATTGTTTGGTGGGAACACTGTTTAAACTGTTGTGTTCTCTAGACTTCGCTAGATCGGAGCACTTCTATATTCCAATAGGTTGCTGCCGAACCTCGTCAAAGCTCATTACCATAATGTTGCCCACACTTGAACTTTCCTCTGATGCCCACAACGTCCAAAATGCGCTGGCCACCAGGAGACGCTGGCTGCCATACAAAATGAATGACTTCCAGTCGATTTGACGCTCTCGGTGCCTCTGGTCTGAATGTACCATTAGTATTAAGTATTTAAGTGTTCACGAAAGAGGTGTGTCTTTAGTTGTTTTTTGAAGGTGGTTACAGACCCCGCCATGTAGGTGGAATTAGGCAGGTCATTCCACCAGTGAGGAGCAAGGAAATGTTTTTTGTCAACCATCTAAACTATGTGCCACAACCTGACAGTGTTTGTGTCTGACGGTGGTGACAAAAACACACTTTTGTACATGATATGCATGAGTTGTACTCAGGAGCCATCTTGTTTTCCCTCTGTTGCTAGCTGCCTCTGGCCTCTATTAAAAATACATACATTTATGTCATAATTTTAAATAACTATTTCTATATAAAAGAGAGAGAGTTGACATTTCATGGTTGAGACAGTAGCAACATCAATAAATATGATTATTGAAAAACTTACAGGAGCTTGTTTGACCTCGTTGCATTTAGCAGATGTGTAGGGTAGAAAGGGGAAACTCGGGAATATAGTTGACCATGTGGTTGCCTGTTTTATTGCCTTTTTATAAATATCTGACCGTGTTGACAAAATCAGTTTGAGCAACCACAAAATAAGAGTAAATGTTGTTGAAAATTTACCGCTTTTAGTTTTAAAAAAGTTTTTCAGATTCTTTCATCTAGCATATAAATGTATACATTTGAAATAATTTTTTCAAGTTTTTTTGTCAAATTGAAATGATAATCTCTTGTCTGCGGACAACTGATTTTGTGGGTACTGGGCTATCATATTGTCATCAAATGTATTATTTTAAATAAGAACATTTTATTACTTTTTGTCAGAGTCTCAAGAATTATTGAGCTGTTGGCCTAAAAGTAGGTGGAGCTTGAGGTCACACCTAACCATGATGTGGACCAATGGCAGTAAGAATGTGTTTAAGAGCTGGTACAAAGTTTTCCTGAAATTTCACCCTGGCAAGCTGTTACGAGCCTCAGAAACGAATTCAAAAACACCTTAGTTTTGGGTAAATTTTGCTCTAAATGACTTCACAGTTGTTTGTTCTTTGATTTCTTAGGAACTGTGCAGGGGCCTTTCAAACTGTTATATGCTACATTGTTGTCACATGGCCTAATAAATAAATAAGCATTGTCCAGTCATCATCTTAGAAATAAATATGGTAAATTAAAATTTAAATTCAATTATGTGTACAAATTTCTTAACTTTTGACAGCTCAAGTAAATAATTAGTTAAGAAAAAGATATTGAAATTTGCGGCACACTGAAAATGGAAGATAAGGTTTTACATTATGAGATGTACGTAAAGTGTTCTCTGATTGTATATCCTACTTCACATTTAGGCATAAATGGCATTCCACGCTTACAGAAAATTAGCATAGTATACTGTACATTCTGCATACTGCAGAAATAGTACCAGTAGTGTGCTCTTCAAAATATAGCCAGTGATAATTTAATTTCTTACCAAAATAAATGCCTGTGCATTTAATTGTGCATTTTTGTTTTGATGAAAAAGGGACACAGGGAAAAAATAATTGCACATCTCTAAAAAGTCCCATTCTCCATCGGTCATCTTTATTGATTCATAATATCTTCAACATACCACCATTCCTGTCTCTTCCAGCCTACTGAATTCCTGTTATTCCATTTATCCTTACTCTCCCCTCTTGACTTTTCCATCAGGGGCAGTACATTTGGGGCATAGCCCAGACCTCTGCGGATATGGGGCCATACTTTGATGAAATGTCAGACTATAATACATTTTATAATAACCTGAATACATATATGATGTGTCATTTATATAGTAAACTAAAAAGGTCTCTCTAACATTTGTCTCAGATATGCTCGAAGATCAGAAACATGCTTTTAAAAACATGCATTTTAATACTTTAAAACGCAATAAAAAAAAAAAAAAACACTATTTTGTCCCTTTCGGCTTTGTGTAGTTTGACACACGTGGTATGGCTGTATACAGTTTTCCTTGATTTGTTGGGTTCATTGAAAAAGTACATTTACAAGAAAACTACATTGGCACTAGAGATGAAAAATAATAGCTCGCCCAAAGTTTGCTATGTTAATTGCTATGTTTATCGTGTCTTAATAAAGAGTTTTGCTAAATACACAAATGTCCCGGATATTGAAATTAAAGTTAGCAAATTCCTCGAATACATCTGTATATAATAGGCTACTCATTATTTTCAGGGTTACTGCATCTAAATATTTGGTACTTACTGCATCTGGATGAACCAACTCAATACAATTTCCACAGCCACAATTGCGTGCCTAAAGCTCTCTTCTTGCATGGGCACACAAAGGTTGCATGAGAGTTGGAAAGCAGCTGCCGACAAGACAGCTCATGTGTATTGAATTGAGTCTGTATTTGGTGCTGTCAATTCCATAGAAAGACAAGAATCATTCATTTACATACAGAATATTACTAACATTAAAATGTAATGTTAAAATAAGATGTTTTTATCAACTTGATATCTAAGCACTGGTACTTATAACGTCACTAAAAAAAGATGATCAAAACATTCAGGGAAAATCATTTTTTAGGAAATCATTCTTGGCTTAAGCCCCGGAAGTCCAGCCCTGAAGTCGACCATGTTTTTCAAGTTTCTGTGTCAATCTGTGTCAATGTCTGCCAATATCAGATCAAAAATGTGTGCCAGCAGCTCCCAGTCTGGTAAAATCAATGAGAAATGTTTGTTTGCTTGTGAATATTGTGTTTGTATGTGTTCTTGCAATAGCGTGTAAAGTCTGTATCAAGGGCATAGGAATGAAAGTTGTTAGGGACATATTATCAGGCTAATATTCTAAATGTTAGTATTAAGAAAATGTGATAAAGTCAGTCTGGTAATATTGGCAAAATAACATTATTTGTTAATATATCATGTCTTATTTCCTATTTATTTGCCTCACCATATTAAATATTATCCAGATTGATTTGGTTTAGAACTGACCAGAGGCTGCATGAAATGGAGGGGTAATGCCATATGCAATAAACTTGATTGATATGTAGCAGCAATATGCAATACGACAAACATAAGATTAATGTATAAAAATGAAGTTCTATTGTTTTCAACCAGATTTACAGTACATCAATAAAATGATTCTGTAAAATGTATTAATCAGCATTAAACAAATTAAAATCTAAACAATGGTGGGATAAAATAAGTGTCAAAGATAAATAATAAAAAAAAATATGGGGAGAATGGAGCATTCGACTCTCTTACACGTGTCAATATCGTCACAGAAACACATACATACCAAAAGCATATTTTCTGCTCTTTACATCTTTAGAAATGTATGGATAAATGCATGAAAATTATAGCCTAAATTAATCTGCGATACATCTTGAAATTCGATATATCCTGCAGTACAACTGACTCTAATATTCTTATTTTGGGATGGCAATCATTTCTTCATCTGGTTGTACTTGCGTTTTAAATCCTGCAGGTTTATTCCACCTCATTATCTGACAGTAAGTTGCTACATTTCAAATGTCTTCCTCAAGCAGGCATAAAAACAGAATCCTCCTTTGGGCCATTTGCAAATTTTTTACAAAAGTATGCTTGTTTAAATGTATTCATTTCAAGGATTGAACCTAAGATACAAAAATAAATCCTGTGTGATCGGCAGAAAAATTATTTTAAAATAATCTTCATGCAGTAATCACTAATGACTGTGTCTGATGTGGTTTTTGCTTGGGGACTTGTAATTGGCTGTTGTGTTTGCATTGGTAATGAGGTCTGACTGACCTCATTACTTATGCAAATTTGAGGACTATTTAGGGGTGTTATTCATTAACATTTATAAGTAATAATTAAAAGTATAGTTATTTTTTAAGTTCTTTTTAATGTTAATCATGTCTTTTTTTTGTCATGACAAGGGTTGCTCTTTTTACTTACAGTGGTTGTCAGGGTGTTCCTTTCTTAATAGTAATCTGAATGTGGTAAACTTGTCTACTACCGGGCTTGACATTTCAAATTTTCTGAAAGTTTGTCAGGACATGTCTCTGCCATCCCTACTGAAATCTACCTCTAAAGTCTGTATATAATGTGAGTGTATAAGTGTGTGTGCCGTGAGTCACAGCTGGAGAAACAATTGTGGCTGTAAGTGATTGCCACAATTGGAGATGTCTACTAATGGGGTGGGACAAAGATGTGGAACAGAAAAACTTAATAATAAGGATGTGTGTGATAATGTGTATAATACAGTCACTTAATTGTCATTGGCTCACTAAGGGTTTACAAAGAATATTTCATCCAAAAATTAAGATATCGATTTCTGTTAGGGCTGGGCGATAAAACTATCTCTATTTATTTGAAAAAAATAATAATGTAATTAATATTGATAATGATCCTTTGAGCATTTTTCGAGATTTAGCCTATGAAATATGCATATCTAGATGATCAGATGCATGTCGCTAAAAATGCAAGCAGTTTGGTAAACGTATACACACAACTAGTTAACTAAATCACAGTCATAATATCAGCCAGTTAGTAAGTATAAAATTCCGTCACATACGGGTTACGTAGCTAACACGCATCAGGCAAAAACTAGAAAGAATAACATTGTTTGAGAATTAACTATGAATAACCATAAGGAGAGTCAAACATCCACTGAAGACAATGATATTGTGGCGAAAATAGGTCACGCACTTTAGGATTAAATCCTAAACTGAGTGAACTTCTTGAACATCAAATTAAAAGGTAGTTTACCATGTGGAGTTTCCTTGTAATCAAACAAGTTTTGGGCACTGAAGAGCAGTTGATTAGATTTAATTAATTTTGTAGACGAATTTAACAAAACAAAAAAATAGCATTTGCACCAGCTTGCTAATAACTCTGCATGCCTGTGTGGTGATCTTAACTAACTACCCATTCGAGGCATCGCAGCAGGAAACTGTGACATGAACACGGAGATGGTGCACAACAGCGAAAGCCATCTCTGCAGCGCATCATCATAGAATAACACCATTTTCCAAGAACTGAAGCTGACAGGAAGGCCACAAACACTCATTTACCCTTCATTTACACCACTGTCAATCCTTGAATCAGATCCCTACGTTTGAAGAAAACCACAACAGGTTCTGTTATTGTCAACTGAGAACAGGAAGATGAGACAACAGTGGTATAAACATCTGAAAGCATCTGAATGCTAAGGCAGCTGCTTCAGTGCCCAGTCAGTCTTTGAAGGCAAGGCATCTTGTATGGATGCTGGTTTCAGAGACGGCAACCTTGTTAAATGATCTTGAACAAATTCAAGTGATCTTTAGTCATAACCAAGCAAATATTTATTAACTACAATGATCATTTTTATAATCTTTTGGACACCATACATCCATCATGCTTGTGCCCACATTACAGACTGTGTGGACTTCCTTGTATTACTACACTTATTTTTAAACTGGGAGCAACCTGAGACCTCTCTTCATTCCTCATCCTCTTCTCCTGCTCAACATCCAATAAAGAAATGAAAAGAATAGGAGAACAGTTGAATAATTGAGAAACCTGTACAGGAAGAGTGATGAAGAGGTGACATATCAAAGGCACTGGGAGGTAAAACGTCACATTAACTACAAGACCTGCCCAAGAGCTAGTCTTCAGGACCAGGTGATGTTTGTGTGTGTGTCTTTCTTTTTGAAATCATTCAAGTTGTGTATTTAAAACACATTCTCACTTCTGAATACATAAAATTAAGATACAGTTATACAAACATTGTAGAGGTGACTTTTGCACATGCAAGCACCACTCACATTTTCTTCAGAAATGTTGATTCCAATCAAGCAAATTCTAATTACTTCACCCTAACCCATTCAAATGAACCGTGGCATTTTTAGATTTAAGACTAATATTTGGTCCATTTATAAACCTTTTTAAATAATGAGGACTGTCCTTGTGTCAGTTTTCCTATAAGAGGTTTGACTATATTTGTGAGGACATTTTCAGAAGTTTGGCAATCACACATTTGGCGAAACAGGTGCAAACACACAACAACACACGAACACACACACTTTGCAGCAGGGCAGAATGAGTTGATTCTCTGTCGGATCACTGGGTCTTTACAATTTCACCCACACTTAATAAATTAATCCAAGACTAATTAAGATATAAACTCCTGCACACAGTGTTAGCCCTCGCTGTGTCCAAATGCTGAATATATATGAAGTGTGTGCATGGTATTTGTGGATCTTCGCATGGGCATGATTTATTTATTTTTTTAATATATTTAATGTGATGTAAGGTTGTTTGTAGGCATTTTACACACATACTGTAACGATCCACACCGTCTTTGGTTTGTTTACCTTTTTACTTTTAGTTTTTGGCACTTTTTATGTTCCACATTGTTCTTTGTTTATGCACTCTTTGAGTTTTGGCACCTTTTATGTTCCGTATTGCTTTCTGTTTTAAGCACTCTTATTTTGAAGTTTTGTCATGTCCTGTCCTCCCTCCTCGTCCATGTGTCCGCTCCCCATTGGTTTATTGTTTAACTACTTTACTCTCTGTTCTAGTCTTGTCATTGGTTTTAGTTAATTACCTCTTCACCTTGTTATTAGTTCTGATTGTCCATTGGTTTAGGTTTTCCCTTGTTTTGTATTTTAGGTCCTGATGTTCACCTTGTCCTTTGTCGGTCGTTGTTTGATGTTTGATGTTAGATGTTTGAATCTCTGTCTCGTATCCTGCCTTGGTCGGAGTTCCTGCCTAAGTGTTCTAAGTGTTTGCTTTTACTTTTAATATTCAAATAAACTGCATTTGGATCCTCACTCCCTCGTCTAAGCCCACTTCATTACAGAACGACCGACCCGCAATGGATCCAGCAGCCCTCACCGCCCAACAGGCGAATTTCCTCCTCCTCGGCCTCAAACAGGAGGACCGCCCGATAGAGGTCCATGTCTTTGAGTTCCTCGAGCTGGCAAACTCTTTGGATTTCCCAGATTACAGCTTGGTGGTTTTCTTCAGGGCAAATCTTGACACCTCATTGAAGGAGCGGCTACCACCAGCAACCCCTGGCTGGACGCTCTCTGATTTCCTTGAAGTGACCCTGAGGATCTGTGGCTCTCCTCTGACTGTGGGCATCGCAGAGGAGGCCGCTATCTCTCCCCCCACAGAGGTCACCTCCCAGCCTTCCATGACTCGTTCCTCCACGCCTGCTACGGCCAACATGCCCCCAGCCTTGTCTGTCCCAGGGCCAGTGTTGACAACCCCGTCCGCCAGGAGAAGGAGGAGAAGAGGAAAGGCTTCTGCTTCCCGGTCTCCGCCTGCCACGGCCAACGAGCCAACGCCCACGCCTGCCACGGCCAACGAGCCAACACCCACGCCTGCCACGGCCAACGAGCCAACGCCCACGCCTGCCACGGCCAACGAGCCAACGCCCACGCCTGCCACGGCCAACGAGCCAACGCCCACGCCTGCCACGGCCAACGAGCTGGAAGCCTCGTCCGTCCCAGAGCCGGCGTTGCCAGCCTCGTCCGTCCCAGAGCCGGCGTTGCCAGCCTCGTCCGTCCCAGAGCCGGCGTTGCCAGCCTCGACCGTCCAAGAGCCAGAGCCCGCGCCTGTATCCTCGACCGTCCAAGAGCCAGAGCCCGCGCCTGTAGCCTCGACCGTCCAAGAGCCAGAGCCCGCGCCTGTAGCCTCGACCGTCCAAGAGCCAGAGCCCGCGCCTGTAGCCTCGACCGTCCAAGAGCCAGAGCCCGCGCCTGTAGCCTCGACCGTCCAAGAGCCAGAGCCAGCGCCTGTAGCCTCGACCGTCCAAGAGCCAACACTTCCTGAACCTCCCACGGCTCCGCCCCTTGAGCCTCCCACGGCTCCGCCTCTCGAGCCTTCGAGATCACAGTCA
This sequence comes from Moxostoma hubbsi, assembly GCA_032164185.1. Taxonomy (NCBI): domain Eukaryota; kingdom Metazoa; phylum Chordata; class Actinopteri; order Cypriniformes; family Catostomidae; genus Moxostoma; species Moxostoma hubbsi. The sequence continues at coordinate 20,709,658 of JAVLUX010000001.1, read as the reverse complement.
CCAGAGCCTGCCACGCCTCAGTCACCAGAGCCTGCCACGCCTCAGTCACCAGAGCCTGCCACGCCTCAGTCACCAGAGCCTGCCACGCCTCAGTCACCAGAGCCTGCCACGCCTCAGTCACCAGAGCCTGCCACGCCTCAGTCACCAGAGCCTGCCACGCCTCAGTCACCAGAGCCTGCCACGCCTCAGTCACCAGAGCCTGCCACGCCTCAGTCACCAGAGCCTGCCACGCCTCAGTCACCAGAGCCTGCCACGGCTCCACCTTCCACTCCTCCGCCTCCAGAGCTTTCCACAGCTCCGCCTCCAGAGCTTTCCACAGCTCCGCCTCCAGAGCTTTCCACAGCTCCGCCTCCAGAGCTTTCCACAGCTCCGCCTCCAGAGCTTTCCACAGCTCCGCCTCTCGAGCCTCCCAGAGCTCCGCCTCCAGAGCTTCCCAGCGCATTGCCTCTCGAGTCACCCAGCGCACTGCCTCTCGAGCCTTTGAGACCAAGGTCAGGGCCTCCCACGCCCCAGCCACCCGAGCCTTCCGCACCCCTGTCTCCCGAGCCCTCCGCGCCTCTGCTGCCAGAGTCCCCCAGGTCTCCGCCTCAGAGGACTGCCTCGGCTCTGCCTGCAGCTGCTCCGCCTTCCACGGCTCTGTCTGCTCCGCCTTCCATGGCTCTGTCTGCTCCACCTCCCACGGCTCTGCCTTCGCCTACTAAAACCCCAGGACTTTCCAAGCCTCCTTGGTCACTGCCTACTATGGCACCGTCCCTGGGGGCCTCCTCAACTCCTCTCAGGCCTTCTGGCCTTGTCCTGTGGCCTCCTCTCTGGCCTTCTGACCTTGTCCTGTGGCCACCTCCCTGGCCTTCTGACCCTGCCTTGTGGCCTCCTCTCAGGCCTTCTGACCCTGCCTTGTGGCCTCCTCTCAGGCCTTCTGACCCTGCCTTGTGGCCTCCACTCGGGCCTTCTGACCCTGCCTTGTGGCCTCCTCTCGGGCCTTCTGACCCTGCCTTGTGGCCTCCTCTCGGGCCTTCTGACCCTGCCTTGTGGCCTCCTCTCGGGCCTTCTGACCCTGCCTTGTGGCCTCCTCTCGGGCCTTCTGACCCTGCCTTGTGGCCTCCTCTCGGGCCTTCTGACCCTGCCTTGTGGCCTCCTCTCGGGCCTACTGACCCTGCCTTGTGGCCTCCTCCCTGGCCTTCTGACCCTACCTTGTGGCCTCCTCCCTGGCCTTCTGACCCTACCTTGTGGCCTCCTCCCTGGCCTTCTGACCCTGTCTTGTGGCCCCCTCCCAGGCCTTCTGATCCTGTCTCATGGTCTCCTGACCCTATCCCGTGGCCTCCTCCTGACCCTGTCCCAGTCCTGAGGCCGTCTCCAAAGCCTCCTGACCCTGCCCTAGCCTTGTGGCCATCCCCTAGACCCCCTGACCCGATCCCTGCCCTACGGCCACTTCCCCGGCTTCCAGACCCAGTCCCTGCCATGGGGCTGCCTTCCTGGCCACCTGACCCGATCCCTGCCCTACGGCCACTTCCCTGGCCTCCAGACCCAGTCCCTGCCATGGGGCTGCCTCCCTGGCCACCTGACCCGATCCCTGCCCTACGGCCACCTCCCCGGCCTCCTGACCCAGTCCCTGCCCGATGGATGCCCCCCGACCCGGTCCCCTCCTTCAAGTTGTCCCCTGGGCACCTACCCGGCCTCCTTGTTCTCCTGACCACCCATCTGTTCTGTCACTGTCTTCCTGTCCACGTCTTGTCCCTCTGTCCCCCTCGTGTTCCCTAGATCTGCCTGTTTGTTTTCGTTGTCGTTTTGCCCCTCCTTTGATTAGGAGCGTCTGGGATCCGCTCCTTAAAGGGGGGGCTCTGTAACGATCCACACCGTCTTTGGTTTGTTTACCTTTTTACTTTTAGTTTTTGGCACTTTTTATGTTCCACATTGTTCTTTGTTTATGCACTCTTTGAGTTTTGGCACCTTTTATGTTCCGTATTGCTTTCTGTTTTAAGCACTCTTATTTTGAAGTTTTGTCATGTCCTGTCCTCCCTCCTCGTCCATGTGTCCGCTCCCCATTGGTTTATTGTTTAACTACTTTACTCTCTGTTCTAGTCTTGTCATTGGTTTTAGTTAATTACCTCTTCACCTTGTTATTAGTTCTGATTGTCCATTGGTTTAGGTTTTCCCTTGTTTTGTATTTTAGGTCCTGATGTTCACCTTGTCCTTTGTCGGTCGTTGTTTGATGTTTGATGTTAGATGTTTGAATCTCTGTCTCGTATCCTGCCTTGGTCGGAGTTCCTGCCTAAGTGTTCTAAGTGTTTGCTTTTACTTTTAATATTCAAATAAACTGCATTTGGATCCTCACTCCCTCGTCTAAGCCCACTTCATTACACATACTGTTAGCAATCTTCTGTTTGTGGATGCTGTGCTAACTGACAAAGAGGTGTTAAACCACCCATAAAATGCACTGTGGCTGTGGTATGACATGGTAATACACCATGGCAAAGTATTATTATCAGATTAATTTGCCATGTTATTGACTTGGTATTACTGGGGTACAATAAATTATAAATAAATAAAAAGTTGCCATGGTAAATAGTAATAAATAAAACAAAAATCATGTTTAAAGGATTTTTTTAACCATGTTTAAAAATCTGGTTAATACTACCATAAAATTGTACTTCAATTCAATTATATTTTTTAATCGCCCTAAAGATTTTATCACTCAAATGTTTAAATGCAACTTTTGTTTGTGCACCTCTATATTTTTTTTGTATTGAATTATATATTTCTATTCTCTTCTTTTGTATTCTATTTTTTATTTATCTTGAAAATTATTTAGATCAAATGTTTAAATATGAATTTTGTTGTGCTATTTTCGGTTTCTGTTCTATTCTATTTTATTCTATTATATGCTTTATTTGTATAGAAGTATTTATCACTCAAATTATTAAATGTGACTTTTGTTTGTGCCCTTCTTGATTTTCTAGTCTATTCTATTATTTATTTGTTTTTTTTAAAAAAAGATTCTCTATCAAGTGTTGAAATACAACATTTATTTTTGACCTTCTAGATTTTCCATTCTATTCTATTGTTTTTTTTGCCTTAAAGTTTTTACCTTCAAAACGATTTCAAAAACGACTGATATCCATAATTGTAACGATGTGCTGGCACTTGCAATGATGAAGACGATGACGTGAAGATGAAGAACCCAACTGCAGTTTATTTACAGTATATGAGTGAAATCCCAAACCCTAACTATAGAAATGAACTAAACTAAACATAAACACGAACAATTAACATGAACATAAACTTGACTCTCTCTTTCTATTTCTTTCAAATTCAAATGAGCTTTATTGGCATGACAGCATACAATGTACAATGTTGCCAAAGCATTCTTTAATAGTAGTATTAAATAAATAATAATTCAAATAATGTATTGCATACTTAAAACAACATGCAGGTAAGTGCACAAATTGTAAAGAGAAGTAACTACAGAGAGCAATGAGTAACAGTAAATGAAACTGACACTTTTAGTATTTAGTGAGGGGTCACTCTCTCTCCCTCAGATCATGACAAGAAGACACATACTCTGCTACTAAATCAATACATTCAGCCTTCTCTCCAAGAACATGTGAGAGTGTCTCTATATTACTCATTCTGCTGAATTCAGGCAGTATCTGTTCTATAAGTGTAAAGAATGTGTTTGTAATGCTCTCATATTTACTGCACTAAGTGAGGAAGTGTAGTTCATCCTCTATGACACCTTATCAATAGATAGTGTGAACAAAGTCTGTTCTCTCTGGGTCTCCAGTCTCTACAGCCAGACTGTGCTCACTCACACGATACTTCGTAAGGAGCCTCCTGTGATGGAGGTCTTTCATTTTGGTCAGATATGATGCCAATTTAGATAGTCTTAATTCTTGGGAAATAAGTTAGTTTGTTAATTTCTTTGAGTTTGCTGTGCCAATGATAAATGTATTATCCTAGGGTTGTGTTTTGATTTGTTTTAGTTTTGACTGCCTGCCTGAATTGAACTGATCCATTTAGCTGGTGTTTGTCCATTTAAGACTGTAAAGGGTCACTCTCTGGGTGTGCTGCTCTTTGTATAAATGGACAGTGATGGTGATATTCTGGGTAAGAGTCTGACAGGTGTAACCAAAACTTACTGGCTCTCTTTTGAATGTCAGTCAAAAGAGGGAATCTGCCAAGTTCTACCCAACAGCCCAGGTTAGAAGCACTTCTGTGAACTCCCAGGATATTTTAACAGAATTCAAGGTGGAAAATTTAAACTGGACTTTTGTCCCAGGATTCATAATTAACTTTATATTTGGGGCCCAAGATTTCACTGCTATACAAAAGTATGGGCTTGATGACACTGTCAAACAATTTCCGCTACAGAAAATAGGGAGGTTAAATTTAAATAGTAATTTTCTTATACTGTAATATGGTCTATGGGCCTTGTCTTTTATTACCAAGTCAAATTGTCCAGAAGCCGAGATACTCAAGCTTATTTAGACCTAAATAATTGTAACTGGTAACATGGTTAAGAATTGTTCCCTCAAGTGTGAAAATATATTTTTTGTCTATTGTGTTATTTAGAAAAATTATCAGTTTTGACTTGTCCATGTTGATTGGTAATGCCAATAATTTTCTAGAATTGAGAGGCTTTCTTCAGTCGGTGACAAAAGCAGCAGCAGGTTGAGCAGAAGATATTTAATTTCTCTGTCCTCTAGATTGAGTCCAGGGCTACATCAATTTGGAATTATTGAGGCCAATTAATTTATATAAATATTAAATAAAGTTGGGCTTAGGCTTCAGCCTGAAAGAACTCCTTTATTCTGGCTGAAATAATCAGTTTGTCTGTTGTTTATTTTAATACAGCTTTTGTTGTCTTTGTACATGTAATTTATTAAATAATAAACCTTTCCTCCTAATCCTCTCTGAATTAGTTTTAGGAACAATCCATCATGCCAAACCGAATCAAAGGCTTTTTTTAAATCAATAAAACAGCCAAATATTTTTCACTGTTTGGTGGACATGTTTGTGTACAAGTGTGTGCAGTGTGAATATTTGATCGTTTGATCTCTGTTTTAGCATGAATCCAATTTGACAGTTGTGTAAAGTCTTGTTTTCTTGGAGATATTTGGTTAATCTGTCATTTATAATGCAACAGAATAGTTTGCCAAGGTTGCTTCTCACTGAAATGCCCCTGTGGTTGTTTAGGTTATATTTGTTGCCCTGTTTGAAGATTGGAGTGATTTTGTTTATTCTTTCCACTTCTCAGGAAAGTGTCCTGATTTTAAGAACAAATTGAATCATTTGAGAATGGTCTCATTCAGTTTGGGGCTGCCATGTTTCAACATATTGCATATTCCATCTGAGCTGCAAGATTATTTTATTTTTTATGTTTATTTTTTATTTCTGAGTTACTTCAGTTGTCCAAATGATTTAATTGACCCTTTATTGTGCATTCCAGAACATTTAGTTGGCAATTCAGAATTTTTGGGTGGGGTTTTGTTTATTTTGTGTTTAAAGGTGTCCTCAACCTGAGTGCTGAGGAGTTCAGCTTCATTCTGGGCAGCACTATCTTTTCTACAGAAGAATCTGGTTGGAAGGGGTTACAGTTTAGACTACTGATTTTAAGATGGTAAAAGAATAGCTGACTTGTTCAGACTAATGATAATGTGACAGTGGTCTGAGAAAGGTAGTTGTGGCATCACTGTAAAGTAATTTATCTTGTTTTGGTCTAGATCTGTGATGGCATAGTCCATTGTGCTATACTATCTAAAGAAGAACAGTAGGCAAAGCAAACAAGAGTATCACCCTTTGTTCTGCCATTCATTATATAGAGACCTAGACTTTTACAGATCTTCAGATCTTGTTTTCCATTTCTGTTTATTGTGTTGTCATAATTCTGACGTGGTTTAGTGGAATGCTTATTTTGATTTATATTTATTATAGTTAATAATATAGTTATCTCCAATTGAACTAATATAATTCAGTTCTTTTCCAGTCCTTGGACTCAGATTGTAATGTGTTGAAGATCTCATTTTAATAGGGTGACTCATGTGGGGGGATGTTGATGGCACACAAGTAAGTATACTCATCTGAGTACCTTTTTAATTTTAATCCAAATATAGGTTCTCTCTTTTTAACAGGCTGAATGTAATTGAAATTATGTTCTTAAACCAGACAATAATTCCTCCTGAATCTCTTCGATTTTTAACATGAGGGTGTTTTACTGATGTATATGTAATTCTCTGTAGTTTAAATGAGTGAACCTATGGCTTGCGAGCCACAATTGGCTCTTTGTTAAAAAAATCAAGTGACTCGCCGGGTGTCTCACCAACACACGAACGTTTAAAACTTTCTTGAGATAATTTTCCAACAAAAAGTGTGGGTGCAATTGCATAGCTTGAAGTCAATGACAGTTTTGGTTTCTTTTTTTTTCTGAATTTGTCACATTTTGCTGATGTACCAGCTGTTACGATTCATTGTTGTCTGCCCTGTGTTTTGTCGCTGTCATCTGTTCCCCCCCAGACTACACTTCCCATAATTCCCTGCTCTGTTCCCTATTGTTCTCACCTGTGTTCCATTCCCTAATTAGTCAGTTTGTATATAATGCCCTTATTTCTGTTCAGTTCTTGTCAGTTGTTGTATGTGTTTTGACCTCCCGTTCGTGACCCGTTCCCATTGTTCATGTTTTCTCTGTTCCTGTATTTTTCCCCATCGTAGATGTTTCTTTTCTGTTACAAGGAGGGAGGCCACAGAAACAGGATCTAAATGCAGGCTTAAAAGTATTTAATAAAATAAACAAAGTTCAAATTAATGGGGTAAACACAGGAACAAAAGAAACATCCATGATGGGAAAAATACAGGAACAGATAATCTTTGTATTAAAGAAACAAAGACGAAAATGATGAAATCATAAAGTAAAACAAGACGTGTTCACCTTGAACTTAAAATTGAGTTTTATTTGGCAGAATTTTTCTGTAATTTATTAGGCTTATTTATTATGATGATTGTTATAATTATCTTTACAATTATAATTGTATTTAGTTTTTAATTTGTATGCTATTAGTAATTTTTCAGATGGTGTAATGAGGGATGCTTGGTAAATGTTTGTATTTGGGGGAGGTGGTTATATACAAGATTCTTTAATCACTTTGTTATTTACTTTGTTATTTACATTTGATTTTAATTGCTTTTTTCATTTAGTTTAAAGTGCAATTTGAATTGAGAAATGTCTTTTGTTTAAGTTTTTCATGTTTCAATAAATTAATGACATTTTTAAAGCAAAATCAATCAAGCAAAAATTTTCACCATATAATCGGATATTGCAAATTTGAAATGTGATTACCATTAGAATATTTTTTACATATCACCCAGCCCAACAGCGAAGTAAAATTTTTCATGAACAATTGTAAAATTAAGTAATTTTATGGAGACCTGCACAAACAGGTGCTCTCAATTCCATATTGCAACATGTACATTTTTGCATATTTGTTTGTTTTTGAGTCGTCTATGGGCAACAAAATGTTTTTATTTTATTGATTTTTTTTTTTTAATTGTCTCCTAAGTTAAAAAAGGTTCACGACCCCTGTTTTAGACTCTAATCGACTCCATGTCTCAAGTAATATTGTGATATCTGAATTATATACAATATTTAAAAAATCAGGGTTCTTGCTTTTTTTTCTCCAAAAGCAGCAGAAAACATTCCCTGAATGTTGTAGCTTGTGATTTTAAATGATGACATTGTGATTTTTACCAGAAATTAGAATGTATGATTCCTGACCCAATCATGTTATGAAATATACATAATTAAATTAAGTACCTTAGAATATCAACTGTATAACAAAAAGATATACAGTAAAATCTTGAATCTGATTGGACAAGAGACATTCCATGAACACTGATGGTCTGACACAATCAGCAATCCGACATGTCACTGTGTGTATGACTTGTGTTTGTGCCATTCTAAACTATGTTAGCCAGCAGGTGGTGGCAAAAGATAATTTTTGTGTGTAATAAGAATCAGTTAGGTGATGTGAAGTGAAAGGAAATAGCTTTAAACGGCTTTAACAACTTCAGCATTACGGCTCATCACAGCTGACAGACACAACAGACTGATTATTTACACAAACTGAATGTGCTTACATCTTATCTGACTTTCCACATTGGAGTGGACACATTGTTTAAAATGGAGGACATTGCGGTTTCTTTAGTGAATGATTCTTGCACACTGGCTACCACGAAATAGGGAGAAATACCCCAGCTTGGACCGCTATTTTACCACTGAGAAAGCTGATCTTCAGAAAGCTGGCAGCATCAATGCTTGGTTGTGGCAACAGGTGATCGCACACACACTCTCTCTCTCTCTCTCTCTCTCTCTCACACACACACACACATCCATCCATACATGTTTATCCTATAACTTGTTAGTAACAGCACAAGCCGTGATACTATTTCTGAAGTGAACTTTTTTAATTACTAACGAAGGCTTGGACGCATCATTTGGTTTGAACCAGCAACGGCAGATTCTGATCTGCCGCAAAATAAATAAATGCATTTTTATTTTTTTTACATGTACTTGTTCATTGAACTGTTGTATATAAGCAATATCACACACGTAATCGTGATATATGGCCCTTCATCAGCACTGCTTAAATAAAGCTCTTGCTAATCAACTAATACATTTTCACATATAAGTTTCAGCATGTTTTTTATCTGGCTGAAGTCGCTTGTGTCTGCACTACCTCTTCCTGTCACAACAGCAGCTTAGCTGTCTGTCTATCTGCCCACATGCTGTCTCACCCGCTCCTCACAGTCAGGGGGTGTGTTCTCAAAGCTTTTCAGTGTTACATCCTTGATTGTTTTAGCAAATATTCTCATGCACTCTCGATGAATGTGAAGATGGTCATAAAGGTTCTCATGTGTGATGTGCTGATGATTTGCTATGTTTACATTTAGTATGAGTGCACACGTATCAGTTATCTTTGCATTAATGGCATTGAGGATGTTTTGTGGAACTTCTCTGCAAGGCAGCAGTGTAGAGATGATGACTTGGGCACTGGGGTAGATTCCTCATGCTGATTTTGCCATGTTAATGAGAGATTTGGCGACATCCCAGTGTGCAGTATAATGTGTGATGGTGTTCCCAAAACATCCTCTCTCAGCAGCTTCAAAGCAAAGTGAGAGTTGGGACACCAGAGATTCCTTACAGTTCTCAAGGAGCCGGTTGCACCAGTTATTCGTAAGTTTCAACTTAGCCTAGTTGTAATAGCGTAAATTAGCAATAAGTCACAATTTACACACTACTAAATATTTGAGCGTTGCACCATTAAAGTTAGGTAGAACGTAACCCTACGTATAAACTAAATATTTACAGAAGCCTACATCAACACATACAAAATATATAGGATATTAAAATGAATAAATGTCGTTTTTCCAGCCTGTTGTATTAACATTTATTTATCACCCCTTAGTTATTTTAGATACAGTTCCTATATATTGTTATTTACACAGGGCAAATATACTATTTATCAAATCTACTTTTATTACATTAAAATACAATATCATTGATTACAGCTGACAGTTACATATGCAAACAAGGTTTGAACATCAACCGTAACAAGATCAAACTGGAAATCACAGCTTTTTTAAACTTCTATGTACAAATTTGATGGCTGCTTAATTGATCAATACAGGTAAACGTCATAATATGTGACTAAGCATTACTTTAAGGAGAGCTTACGACCTACTAGCTAAATCTTGCCTTAAGAACAGGTGGTACAAACTAACTAGTAATTACTAAGCCCTTAGCGTGAACTTTAGATCCCAAGTTACATGAGACCTTACGCACAGCTGTTGCAAGCCTACCCAGGTGAACAGTCATCTCTGGTCTAGGTGGTTGCTGTTAGAGTCACAGAAGATGATGATGTTGTTGTGTCGTCTCTTCTGTTCTCTGTTGGATGTTGTTGTGACCTCTGGATGTCTCTGTCTGGTGCTGATGCCTTTTCTCTTGGAGTTATGAGAAGCTTGAGAGTCCTGAGAAACCTGCTGGGTTGCAGGGGATGGGATGGTGTGTGTTTGTGTGTTGACACACTGCTATTGTTTTTTTTTCTGATGTGTTCAGGAGGAGATGTGTTGAGTCTTTCTGTGCTGGTACACTATTGTTGTTGTTCTGTGGTTGTGTGTAGCTGTTGTGTCATCTCCTTCAGTTGTTTCTCCAGCATATTGCTGTGTTGATCTCTCTTGATCAGCTCCTATCTCACCCTCTTCAGTACCTCTCGTAGTTCCTGGTTGTTCTCTGCCAGCTGTATGTCAGTAGAGCAGAGCTGTTGAAGTTGTTGTGTTGAGGTGGCTGGTCTGGTTTTGGAGATGGTAAAGGTTGTTTCCTCTTTAAACAGGAAGTAGTCCTGCTCCAGTTCAGTGATGTTGTCTCTCAAGGCCTTGATCTTTGGAGATGCAGGAGAATCAGAGTGTCTGTGTGCTACAGGGGTGCTCGAGCTGAGGGCTCCGTTTGTGAATATTGTGGAGTAGGACTCTGCTCTTCACCTCAGGATCTTTCTTAAACATTTGAACCTACATTAAAAGTTCATGAAATTCTTCTGGAATTCATCAAGACTGGGTTCTGACCCCTTGACCATGACTGTACCATTGTGACACAAGTTTACTGTCAGCTTTTTCTCTTTTTCACCTCCAAGAGTGATTTGTCTACCTTTACTGATGCAGTTCATGACAGTGGTCCACAGTAGTCAGACAGTAGCATCTCTGGATTATCTCTCAGTATCATCTCTTTCATCTTCTTCTTATCTTTATTTGATTTAAATTATACTGGATATGTTATCTCCAGCTCCTCTTAATTTTTGAAAGATGGTACTGTCTTAGGCAGGCCCAAGCTGTGATCAACAGTTTTAACTGCCATTCAATGTTAGCTTGGCTAGCAGTTAGCTTGTGGTTTAGGTTATACTGTATGTCATTTTTTTATGTGATCTTTAAGTTACTGTGGCTGTGTCTCGTTTGGAAGGCTGCACCCTCCGGAGGTCGCTTTTGTCGGCCGCATACGTCATCGAGGCTGTCTTGTTTCATAAAAGTGAGTTGTACACTTCGAATGCAGCCTTCGAATGCGACCTTCTTTCACAGGAATTCAGAGATTGCAAGAGGTGTATACTTTGTGGGCACTCACAACCCACAATTCTTTGCTTCAAAGGAAATGTCTAAAAAAAATAACAACAGCAAATTGCCAGTACATATGATGTTCAAATGCAAGTAATTTTAATTCCAAGTTGAAGTACCTCAGTAGATGGATGTAGAGTATATAAGATGTATAATTATATTAATATGTTATTAAAATAAAGTATTATAGACTAAAAGTGTAAAATCTGTAAAATCTATTTTCTTTTCTATTTACATCATTATAACGCCCCTAAAATTTACCTCAAACATTCCCTCCCAAAGGGAATTTGTTCCCTTCTCACTTAAAGTGCTTGAGAAAAAGTAAAAAATAGCAACCATGTTACATTCCATTTCTGTTTGTCCTACAAAGGGTGTCTCGTTTAATAAGGCTTGTTTAAGGGAGGATGCTGGGTATACTGCAGCCTTCAAAGGGCGTGTCCTACCTAGCATGCAGCCTTCAAAATGAGACACAGCTTTAGAGCCTTACTTTAAATTCTTCTGCCTCTTTTGTTCTTATTTTAGTTTCCAATAATTTAAGTGGTGTTTGAGTTATAAAAAAACTAATGGCAAAAAGTTACAGCAGGAGCTGATTTTTTTGCTGCCAACTGCCATCAGAACTCTCTCTATCTCTCTCCATCTCTCTCACACACGCACACACGCGCACACACACACACACGCACACACACACACATGCACACACACACACACACTCACCCCCTCTATCTGTCTCTGTCTTGGTTTTATCTGTGACCTTCCTTTAGTTGCATGTCACAATCTCATTAACACATGCAAACATCCTTGCGCACACACACTCACACATACACACACTTAATTTCTCACCACTCACTCTCACACTCATTCAGTTGCTTACTGCACAGTAAACCTAACTCATTCTGTTTACAGTAAGCAGTCTAGCATAATGACATTGGCTGTGTGTAAGCTCCACTAACACAGACACATTCTGCACACACACACACACACACACACACACACTTCAGCTCTATGGTCATGTGACTGGTGTGTGAGTTTGAGCATAAGAACAGAAAAACAGAAATCCATTTAACAGAGGTACTAGTGTTGGTATCAGTGACCAGAATCACTTTCAATGTATGAAAAAGAACATCTTAAATCTTCTTTTTGTTTTACACAGAAAACAAGAAAATCATGAACTTTGAGTTTATGTGTGAGTTTATAATGACAAAATACTATTCCAGTTAAATCTTATTAAAAAAACTCTGATCAAAATTATTGATCACATGTGTGCACTTGTTCCATAATGAGTTTCAAGAGAGAGCTTTGGTTTATACTGGCAGCTGTGGGTGTAGGGCAACACTTGCAAGTGGAGAAATCAAATGCATAAAAGATGTATTAATAACACGTTTAGAGTGTTTTTATAATGCGTCATGTCTGTATGGATTTTCAACAGGAGAAGGGGGCTGATTTCCATCAGCATGCTCTTATGGAACCAGTTGTGTAGAGATCTGCACTGTATTGTGTGGAGAAAGAAGCATCAGCATTTTCATGAGAGAAAGAGAGAGATAATGTTAATGTTATTTCTTTATATTTATTATTGTTGTCATGTCTTAGTTTAGTTCCTGTTTTGTTTTTCTATGTAATTGCTTTGGCAATACAAAATGTCTTTGTCATGCCAATAAAGCTCGTTAAATTGAAATTGAAAATTGAAAATTGAATTGAGAGAGAGAGAGAGAGAGAGAGAGAGAGAAAGAGAGAGAGAGAGAGAGAGAGAGAGAGAGAGAGAGAGAGAGAGAGAGAGAGAGACGATTAGAAACAAGTGGGGTGAAAAGGCCAAACAGTCGGCATCTCTTCCTCAGGCTGTCCAGAAATAACCAATCAGAGCACTATCACCCTATAACCGACCAATCACAGCACAGTCACTGTCTATAATGGACAAATCAGAGCACTGTGCCCGCTCTCCCACGGTATTTACATTTTTGCCAGTGTAACGTAGTTCAATGGAAAGAGGAGGTGAGAACTGGCTTGACGATATAAATAATATTTTAATTAAAAACTTAAACAAAAGACAAAACACACACATCACGTAATGTCCGTAAATGATCTCTCTCTCTTCCGCACCACCGCCCGCAAACGGCCTTTATCCCTCTCGGAGGCTTATTTAGCCTGATAAGTGACCGGGTGTGTATAATCACGACCCGGCCCCGCCCTCCGCCCTGCCACATTCCTCCCTCGTTCTCTCAGGCTGGGAAGCCCCCCGGCATGACGTACACCCCCCCCCCCCCTTCTTTTCCCCGTCTGCCGGCAGGTCATCCCCGTCTACCTGGACGAGGGAGGTGACAAGGGGAGGGAAACAGAAATAATTAAGAAACTAAGAAACTTCCTGTAACAGTGTAGTACCCCCCAAAATAACACTGTAAAATTTAAATGAGAGGGAAAAGGCCAATTCTGAGCGGCAGTGAGAAAGAGAGAGGAGAGAGAGATGGAAAAAAAAAAACGTACTCGCCGGTTCTCTGATACACCGTCGCATGGTCCCAGATCACTCCTCCACTCTCTCAGGCAACGACAGCCGCTCCTCCCCGGGCAGACCAGAGTCAGACCCACGACCCCCCGGAAGGAAGAATGCACCTCCGCATTTATGGTGACTCCTGGGGACACTCCTCTGCCCCTGGCAGCGACCCTACTGCTCCAGGTGGTCAGGGAGTCACTTCCCTCCTCCCCACGCAGACGGCGGTCTTCTGTCGACCCCTCCGCGTTTCTGGGGGATGTCAGGGCACTCCTCCGCCCCTGGCAGCGGCTCCATTGCTCCAGGCAGTCGGAGAGTCCAGTCCCCACTCGCCTCGTGGACGGCGGCTGTTCACAGCATCCGGGCGGGCAACTCCCTCCCTCGGCGGATGGCAGCGGTGCTCCCCTGGGTGGACAGCAGTGTCGAGGACTCTGCGACGGGCATCCCTCTTCCTTCCCGGATTTCGGCACCAGTGTAACGTAGTTCAATGGAAAGGAGTTTAGGATGGGCAAGGAGGAGGCGAGAACCGGCTTGACAATATAAATAATAGTTTAATGATCAACTTAAACAAAAGACAAAACACAAACATGACGGACATATCCGTAAACAATCTCGCTCTCCCGCTCCACCGCCCGTAATGGGCCTTTATCCCTCTCGGAGGCTTAATTAGCATGATAAGGGACCGGGTGTGTATAATCACGTGTTTGTGCACGTCATTTGCACATGCATCTGGCGTTGCCTCAACTAAAACAGTTTGACAAAGCAGTCATAGTACGCATGTTTTGAACATGTCTGTATCTCGCAGTCAAAATAGTATACTTTGAAAGATGCAATAAGCAGAAAAAACAAAGTGTACCCAAAAGCTCATCCATTCAGATGTTCAAACAACAGCAAACAACCTCCTACTTGCCTGTAAATCAATTGATGCACTAAAAAGGAGTTTAAACATAACTGGTTTTGTGCGGCTTTAAAAGGAAATAACCAGAAATAAGTGTAGCCACGTGGAGAAAATTCATGTAATTTAACTCTTGTCATAAATTGGACTTGGCCCCTTTAAGACCGAAGTTTTGCGACAATGGAGTTTGCGAAAGCCACTGTGTTACATGTGTGTGCTGGTTAGAACGTGAGAGCATACATTTTTTATTCATTGTGAAAGAGAGCTCCAGTGTGTGTGTGTGTGTGTGTGTGTTTGACTGCGTGCGTTTTTACCATCCACCTAAATCACTAATATTTTTGTACAATCATCACATCAGGTTTTCTGGATTACGCTTCCCCTAGAAACCATCATTAAGTACAGAATATATCAAACAATTATTCAATACTTAAGTCTTCACTTTTCTGTTTTTTTCTTAAACAATATAGTAACATTCAGAGTTCAATGGAATGTAGAAAGAGGCAGATTGCTAACGTTAGCTAGCTAGCTTTGCATCACTTACACTTAGATTGCCTTTCTTTATGCTTCCTTTCTAAATGCCGATAAAAGTTTGACGTGGTCCCAAACATCTCGGCAAGCAATGCATTGTAGAATTGACATACTGCTGTGTTTTCTTTTGGATGCTTTTCTGCAGATGAACTCTGTGGTTTAGGTCAGTGTTTCCCAAACTTTTTTTCTGCAAAGGCACACTTTTTATGATTAAAAATCCCATGGCACACCACTATCCCACATAACCATTGTCGATAGTTTTCCTTTTCAAGAACTTGACCATGTTTTCAGTCTGTCTTAGTAATTTTGAAATTCGGCTTTGCAAAAAACAAAATTAACATAGGTACTCTGTATAATTAGGTCACAGATGCCAAATGCGATAACTGGATAATGAAAAACCAACAAATTTGTGTCTTTTCCAATTTGTAGATTTGTTCTTGCAAATTAATTCTGGCAATGGCACAGCAACAAATTTATTTATTTATTTATTTACTGTATTTTCTGGAAAAAACTCGTACCTGACTATAAGTCGCACCAAGTCAAAATCGCATTATTGATAGAAAGAAAAAAAAAACACATAAGTTGCACTGACAGAGGTTGGATCTGGCAGGCACTAGGACCCGAGATCAGCTGCCCAGCCTCCATTCACCGGTTCATGGAAAGTCAAGAGGGTCAGAATATATCTGTCAATACATTCAATACAATACATTCAAATCAAAACAATACACCTGTTGTATTCTGTTTATTCATTCGGTTCACTGGCTGAATGTTTTTACTACTAGTGTGATGATGAAGAATCATTTTGTGGGCATGTGAGGAGTTGGGTTTGACAGCAGACTAGAGTTTGTTAGAACAATAATGTTATAATGGACAAAATATTTAAAATGGTTGCATAAAATACTTTGTAATGGAAAATATACTGAATTGGCAACTTTAGAACTCTTCTAACATCTCCATGCCTTCACTGAAATACCGAAAAAAGTTTTTTAAATTTTTTTTGAGGAATTTGATCATTTTTCATGGCACACCAGACAATCTTTTATGGCACAGTAGTGGGCACAGTGGTTGGGAAACACTGGTTTAGATAGCCAAATTGTATTACAGAAGATTTGGCTGACATCTCTTGCATTTACTTTCTTAGAGTGCGTGTGAAGGGGGTCGGTAGGGGAGACAGCTGTTAACAGTAACAGAAATTTCAAATTAGAAATGAGTCAAGTTATTGCTTGCATTTGAAGCAGGAAGTTTTTCATCTAATCATAGTAATGATGTTAACAAATAAATCAGACAATGCACAGGCAATTTAGTGATATCCCCACAGTTGTGGTCTTGACCGGTCTTGAAATAAAACCCAGACAAGACGGAGTAAAAATGCGGTCGATTCAGAGACGAGACCTTCAAAAAGTGGTCTCAAGACCAAGATCTCGAGTACTACAACACTGTCATGATTTTCAGGGACAGATTCAAGAACTCAACAAGACCAACTCAACTCAACAGAGACCATGGCAGCTATCGCCTATTTGAGAAGAGAGCCAACCAGGTATTATGTACAGTATATGTGTCAAGAGAATGTCACATTCAACCATTCAGTGGTTATTTCAGCAAGGAAGGGAGACATGTTGATGAGTTCATTGACAAAGTAGAGAGAGTATTACATGCTAAAATTCAGACCACTGAGGACCAGTTACACTTCATACTCTCTTTCTCTTAAAGGGTGCAGCCTTAGAAGAGGTCAGATTATGGATGGGAAAAGAGGAAAAGATCAAGTAAGATCAATGAAAGGTCAAATATTCTGTCAAAAATATAGTGTTCGAGTGCATTATAAATGTTATAAATAATTGTGAGCGGGTCTCCCCTGCTCCAGGTGGTCTGCAGCGAGCCCCTCCCCACTCGCGGTCGGCGGTCTCAGACCCCGCTGCATTTCAACGGCTGGTAGGGGACTCCTCCACTCCTGGCAGCGGCTCTGACCGCTCCAGGCGGTCGGTTAGGAACCACTCTCTCCCCTCGCAGTTGGCGGCTGTTCCTCCGCTTCAACGGCTGCTCCATTGGGGTGGATGGTAGTGGCGATAACTCTACTACAGCGTATCCCTCCGCCTTCCTGGGTTTTGGCATAAGTGTAAAGGGATTTCAATGGAAAGGAGGAGGTGAGAACCGGCTTGACAAAATAAATAATAGTTTAATGAAGAAATAAGCCAAAAAACACAAACACACACATGACGTTCAGCTGACCGTGAACAATCTCTCTCTCGTCGCACCACCTTCCGCATTCGGCCTTTATCCCTATCAGAGGCTTAATTAACTTGATAAAGGACTGGGTGTGTATAATCAAAACCCGGCCCCGCCCTCCACCGTCACATTAATGTTTGGCATGTTCGTTTTGTACCCTATGTTTGCTGTGTGGCGTGTTGGTTGAGGTTTGTTGAAAAAAGCACAATCTGATTGCACTTTATTTTTTCAGTTTCATCTTCATTTTATTAAATAATAAATAATTAAATAATAAATAAAATACATTTGCCTTGTATTATTGTGTAGGCCACTGAGCAACAAAAATTACACCATAGCACCACTGAGTGTCCAACTAACGGTATTACCGGTATAACCATGTTTGAACACGGATACACACCGGTATTGAAAATTATGACATTGTGGCATGTCTACATGTGAACTCTTTGTGTACCTGAAAAAAGCTTTTTGAGAGTGTGTCTTCGTTATTGCAAACATTCTATAGCATTACAAACAAATAGAAGTCAAATCTTAGAGAGATTAAGAGATTAAGTCAACTTAATCTCATGCTTTGTCTAAAATTCTGAGTCTTATCCTGAAACTATCATCAAATGCATTAACAAATGCGAATTTGGCAATCTGAGATCAATTCATTGAGGGGATTAGGGACGAAGGCCTTAGAATGGAGCTTCGTAAACTTGTGAGAGCCAGTCATAGTCAACACAAATTGAAGTGCGAGATGAAGCCTTATGTGTGCTGCTGTTGGTATACTTGAGGAAAAACCCTGCTACTCTTGTAGCGGAGTAAGGAAATTATATAGGAGAGCTAACACAAGCTGTCGATAAACTCACTTTGCAGTGCACTAAGTCAGAACCTATGGCTCATATTAATCCTAAAATGCAGCCAAGGTTTACAGATGATGGCCAGCCCAAATGTTTCTGATTTAATGGTGTAGGACACGTAGCTAAGAGGTGTGTGAACAAAAACAAAAAGACTGTCACAGAGAATGCTAAATTGGAGAGAGTGCGAGGGCAGTCCATATGCTCAACCAATCAATACTTGTTGTGACTAACTTCTCCAGCGTGCTTTGTGAAAAATGTCCTGTCACTAATCTACAAGTCAGTGCTATTTTAGTGTCTTTTCTTGCAGCAACTTTCTTTGGTCATCAGATCTCAGTACGAGGTATTGAAGGAGAAAATTTCTTCTGCTCCTGTGTTAGGTTATGCAGGTTTCAATCTTTCATTCACATTGGAGACTGATGTGAGCAGTGAAGGCCTGGGTGCTGTCTTATACCAGCAGCAGGATAAGTGTAGGAGAGCCATAGCCTATGCCAGTAAGAGACTTTGTAAAGCAGACAAGAATGACAGAAATTACAGCAGGTTGATTTGTTGGCCCTAAAGTGGGCTATTTCTGAAAAATTCTGTGGTTATCTGCTGGGTTCCAAGTTTGTGGTCATCACAGATCACAACCCTCTGCGCCATCTAAAAATGGCAAAGCTCCATGCAATTGAGCAAGATTTTAAGGTTAAATACTGGCCAGGACAGCATAATGCAGCTGCTGATACCCTCTTTAGCCAGCCAAAACCAGGGGAGCCTGCCACTCTTGAGAAAGCAGAATATGACGACTGTATTGCCATCTGTAATATAAAAAAAAACAAAGAAACAGCCTTAGAACCTGACATAGTGATGGCTGGTGAAAATTGCTGTAGGGTTAGACAAATTAGTGCTCTAGAGTGTTGAGTAGAGGAAAACAGAAACCCTCACGGAAGTACGCCTACTCCGGGTTATACAACAGCTGAACTGAAGGATTTTCAATTGAAAAAATCAGAACCTTTTGGAAATGTAAAAAAAACCTACCACTCCTGAGAGATCGGTCCATCAAAGTCTGTACTGTTACTTATAAAGCAGTGGAAGTGTGTTAGAGAGATGGATGGCTTGATTTATCGCATTGTAAATATCCAATGGTGAATATCAAAAGCTGCTCTTACACTCATGTAAAAAAACAGGTCCTTGAAAGTGTTCATTAAAGTATGGAACATCAGGGCATTGAGCACATGCTAAACCTGTTTAGGCAATGATGCTTCTGGGTTGGCATGCATAATGATGTGGAGTGGTGGATCAAAAAGTGTCAATGCTGCATCTTAAACAAGATGTCACAGCCAAAGATACATCCTGCTATTAAGTGAAAGTAGATTTTAC
This sequence comes from Moxostoma hubbsi, assembly GCA_032164185.1. Taxonomy (NCBI): domain Eukaryota; kingdom Metazoa; phylum Chordata; class Actinopteri; order Cypriniformes; family Catostomidae; genus Moxostoma; species Moxostoma hubbsi. The sequence continues at coordinate 20,690,190 of JAVLUX010000001.1, read as the reverse complement.
TGTACTTGAACCTGCCTCTGATGGCTGTGAGAACATGTTATTTGTAACTGATGTTTTCACAAAGTTCACACAGGTGTTTCCAACCAAGGATCAGAGGGCTGATCCAACTGCCAATATCTTTCTAAAAGAGCGGTTTGTGAAATATGGTGTGCCTAAATGATTACATTCTGATCAAGGCAGAATTTCTGAAAGTGAGGTGATTACTGAGTTATGTAAGATGTATGGTGTAAAGAAAACCCAAACCACACCTTATCGGCCTCAGGGTAATGCTCAGTGCAAACACTTTAACAGAACACTCCATAATCTATTGCGTACACTTCCCCCTGAAAAGAAAAAGCATTGGGCAGAACACCTTGCTGAGTTCATTTATGCTTATAATGTAACATCACATGCAACCACTGGATACTCGCAATATTACTTACTTTTAAAGTCAACCCACATCATCCAGTAGATGCACTGCTAGGTCAAGTGCAAACTGTGGACAGAAAGTATGACTGGTTAGTGATTCACCAAGACTGATTGAAAGAAGCTCATGAAAAAGCTAGGGAATATGCCGATCGCAAGGCTGCAGAGAGACTTGCCCATTTGAAATACAAGGTCAGTTGCCCTGTTATTAAGTTGGGTCATCAGGTGTTATAGACCTTTGTGTAGGAACAAAATACAGGATTTATGGAGATCTACTGTATAAAGGGTCATAGATGTGCAGGGTGCCACATATCATGTTGAGCCCCTTGAGGGTATTCCTATGAAGAGAGTCTGTAGAGTTGACTTAGTTAGTTAGTTAGTTAGTTAGTTAGTTAGTTGTACTTTATTGTTCAGCCTTGGCTGAAAATTGGTCTTTGGTCTCGTCATACAATCACAAAACAATTAACAATACACAATACACAATATACATATAAGAATTAAAAATCATTCATTTCCTTCCTCTTATTCAAAAGACTTATTGCATTTGGTACAAAAGATTGTTTCTATATTGCTTTAATCGCTTTTGGTGTTCTATAGCGACGACGTGATGGCAATAATTCAAAAACTTGATTCAAAGGGTGTGTTGTGTCTCTTGCTATAGTCAAAGCTTTCCTCTGAACAGCAATTTGATATAACTGTGCGACTGATTTTTGTTTAAATCCTACAATTTTTCCTGCAACTCTTGTAATTCTATCTAATTTTACTTTATTCACAGATGTAACTCGTCCAAACCACACAGTTATATTATACCCCAAAACACTCTCAATTAAACGTGCCACAAGTGCCATATCATCTGCATATTTGTACAATTTATAATTCTCATGCTGCACTCTTATACCACTTGTATAAACAGAAAATAAAAGAGGTGACAGGACACATCCTTGGGGTGCCCCCGTATTTAAATACATAATATCTGATTTAAACCTCCTAACACAAACACGCTGCGGTCTATTTGTTAAAAAGTTCTTTATCCAGTGAACTATTCTTCCATTTACACCTAGAACCAGGAGACGTTCTAAGAGCAGATGTATCTGCATAGTATTAAAAGCAGAGGTATAGTCAATAAAAAGAACACGCACATAGGCCTTTGCTCATTGTAAATGGTTTGCAATTGTATCGACCATAGTGAGCGTTGCATCCTCTGTCCCTCTTTGTGATTTGTATGCAAATTGCAGTACATCTAATTGCTCTGATATGTGTGGTTTAAGGTGATAGCTAATTACTCTTTCAATGCATTTAGCGAGAATTGATGTTAGAGCCACAGGACGAAAGTCCTCTAAATTTTTAGCTCTCACTTTTTTCGGAAGAGGTCGTATAAACGATAACTTCCATATATTTGGTACGATCTGTAAGTCTAATAAAAACTGAAATAATTTTGTTATGGGGTCCGTTAATTAATTTGCACATATCTTTAAAACTCTTCCCTTAAGACCATCTGGACCCGGTGCCTTATAGGGCTTAATGCATTTAAGGGACCTTCTGATTTGGTCGCTAGTCAGCCAAATCGGTGGCCCCACTGGAGTCCTATCACTTATTTCTTCAATCTTATTACAATTGTCAACTACATCATATCTTCCATAAAACAAATTCAAATCATTTACCCATTTAAAACCATCTGTCCCTATAATAATATCATTATTTACATCTCTTGGGCCACGCCCCATCATCTTATTCAAGCCTTGCCAAGCACTCCTTGCATCTTGATTCGCTAACAATAAAGTGATTTGATTTGATTGATTTGATAACTGATCCTCTACCTTGCATTTAAAGTCAATTTTTGCTTTTTGTATCATAGCTCTCAATTCCTTCCTTTTCATTTTAAAACCCTCATAATTATTTTCACGAAATGCCCAATTCTTTTCATTGAGGAGTTTCTTTAAATCTTTAGAGAGCCATGGCTTATTATTTGAGAAGACTTTAACCACTTTAGTATCAATAACGGTTTCTTCACAAAATTGAATATAAGAGGTGATACAGTCAGTTAGTTTGTGAGGGTCTCTGCATGAATCAAAAAAGACATCCCAGTTTGTAGTGCAAAAACAGTCCTTTAACACGTCTTCTTTTTCCTTACTCCAAACCTGAATTCTCTTTTCCACTGGTTTGTCCCTTCTAACACATTGTCTGTATGTTGGCAGTAAATGGATAACATTGTGATCCGATCTACCAATCGGTGCTCGACATACTGCCTTGTATGCGTCGCCAATGTTACCATAGCACAAATCCAGTGTGCGTGAGAAACGGGTTGGACAATCAATATATTGCTGCAAGTGTGGAAGAGTCTCTGTTAATGAAAGTGTATTAAAATCCCCCAGTATGAAGACTGGTTGGTCTGCCGACTTTGTTAGGATCCTAGTAAAGCACTCTGCAATATGCTCCGCTGCCTCCTTATTATTAGGTCCTGGTACATAGACTAGGAATATGGTTATTCGACCAAATTCCCGTGGCAGATAAAAAGGTCTAAAAGATACAACCAACGTCTCATAGTCCGGGGTACAAGTCTGTTCAATTAAGGTAAACTGCGATGACCAGTTCTTATCAACATACATACAGAGTCCCCCGCCAACCGATTTCCGTGATTTGACCTTGTCTCTGTCGGCTCGTATTGTGGTAAATCCCTCGATATGCACACAATGATCTTCATTTAGCCATGTTTCAGTAAAACAGATAAGATTACTGGTCCTAAATTCCTCCTCTTGTTTAACTCGGAGTGCAACCTCATCCATCTTATTATGAAGACATCTTACGTTAGACAGCGTGATCACTGGAAGGGGGTGACGGCTTCCTCGTCTCCGCAGTCTATTTCGAATTCCTCCTCTCAACCCTCGTTTCTTAGTTCTTGATCTCCTTCTTTTGCGCAGACATATACTTGATGGAATCACCACATCAACAGCATGATTATTATTATATCGTAAAGATAGCAAGAAGTCTCTTGAATAAATCCGGCTCGACACCATAGAAGCCAATTGATCTTCGAAGGCTTCGCCCGCCAGCACCAATCCAACCAACACCGAGACCACGCTAATCATGAACACATGCATACTGCTTGCAATTTAGAAGAGCAAAAGTAAAACGAATAAATAAAATAACAACTTAGATACACAAACAAACAAACAAAACGCCACGAGACAATAGCGAGACACAGGGTCAGCAGCAGGCCGCGCCCCCGGAAGTATCCCTTGTATTAACTTTGTTCCTGAGACAGAGATGACTGAAACCTGTTCTCCCACAACACCACAATTGAGGGGAAAATCTTTTTCTGAGCAGGTTGAAGTTGTGCATTCTGAACCTGATTTTGTTAGAATAGGTCACAAATCCAAGTCTGCAAGAGAGAGAGAATGTGAACCCTGTGTCAGGCGCTGAAGCCCTTATAGGTGAATTGCACTGGTTTCAGAGAACATTGAATAACAAGGTTCAGTGCCTTCAGCACACTCTTCTCTGTGCTTTTCTTAGTTCACTCAGGTCAGGAAGAAAACTCTCAATAAACATAAACTTCTTAATAACATAAACTTCTAAAAACATAGAACACCCAGAAAATACGCTACCGCTGCACTCTTGTGTCGTTCTCTCTCTCCTTCTCTGGCGTGTTTGGCAGCTTTTTAAGGTCTCTCTCCACAATCACTGTAACAAGAAACAGCTGTTAGAAATTATGCCAACCAGTTTGATGATAAGGATGGTTCCCTGAGGGGAATGATTGCTATGGGACACCATCTGAGTATCACGTGATCTGAAGCCCTTTGAGTCTAGCAAAGACGCAACTCCTAGAGTGCCTGGTCCAGAGAGGGTTGAACCTGGCACTGACACGACTCCTAGAGTATCTGAACCAGAGATGAAAAGCCTGTACCAGCACCAAGAAGAACTAAAAGAGCCAACGCTGGCATACACTCAAACCCATTTTATGAGCCAAAATCGGCATGCAATGCTGTTTTCGTTGGTCCTGAATCTTCTCTCAGGTATTAACAAGCCTGGTTAGTGTGTTTTTTAGAGCAGCTGTTAAAGAAGGGAAAAATATGTATTAAGTCATTGGGAACATACATTGTCCATACATTGTGCAAAAGATCTCCCAGTTTTGTTCATCGTTCGAGAATTCTTTGGGATGAATATGAATTACATGTGTGGAGTTTTACGTTCTGTGCACACATGTGAGAGATGGCCTCTACTGTATATCATTACTATATTTCATTATGCCTTATTTCATTACCATATTTCATAAGCACAAAGACACAGTTTTTGTATTTTCTTTTTTTTTAAATGCTATATGCCCCATCAACTGCTGTTCCATTTTTACTTTCTAACAGCTGTCAGAATTAAACCCCAAAAATATTATTTTGTATCCTGTGTTGTTTCTTTACAACCACCTGTAACTTCACAGAACTTCCTCAGTGATTTGAATGGCCTGAAATCAACATGCTGTGACACAGATGAGAAGCAAGCACATCTGAAGCTCAGTAATTACCCACCTAGTCTCATAGAATGAATGTTACCATTACTTAACTTTATACATACGTTTCATCGCAGATTTCTGGTGAAATTAACAACAAATATGCATTTTATTCACTCTTACACAAATCACAACTACAATGGCTGATTATGTCTGTATAAACATATTTTTTTTTGTACTATTATTCACACACTGCTATGTTATGATTGAGAACACCTTTACTACAGTGAATCATTTGAAAAAAAATTTTAACGTTTGTATTACAGACTCACAATACACATTTACACACTTATTCCAATGTGATTAGCTTCCACGGTTGCTCACCTCATAGTGTGTTGCACTTTGGACTCTGAAGTATGAGGTTCCAGACCAGTCAAGCACACAAGCTGACATGTGAGATGAGAGTGTCAGAAGAGACAAGAAATAATGTGGTTGCATCATTTCACCTGCTTTTGACGGCCTGTTCTGGACATTTCACTAGGAACCTGCAACCAAACGTGTAATTAATTTGAAAAAATTAATATAAAGCCATTTATAAATTCTACTGAATACTGTTACTCAAACCCTAACCCTAAAAGAAAATTAGAATTTTGTGGGGCACGCCTCCCCAGGGGGGTGCTAGAGCATGTCAGGGTAGGCGCAGAGAGTGGTTAAAAATGATAAAATAATTAATATCTATATATATACTGCAGGTGATTTTGCTCTTATGGAAAGAAATTGTTACTTTTATTCACCAAAGTGGCATTCAACTGATCACAATGTATAGTCAGGACATTAATAATGTGAAAAATTACTATTACAATGTGAAGAAAAATTTCAGAACCTCTTAAACTACTTCAAAGAGTTCTCATCAAAAACTCCTCCATGTGCAGCAATGGCAGCTTTGCAGATCCTTGGCATTCTATCTGTCAGTTTGTCCAGATACTCAGGTGACATTTCACCTTCCTATAGCACTTTTGCTGGGTAATTCTCACACACCTTACAGTCTAGCTGATCCTACAAAAGCTCAATGGGCTAAGATCCATAACACTCTTTTCCAATTATCTTTTGTCCAATGTCTGTGTTTCTTTTCCCACTCTAACATTTCTTTTTGTTTTTCTGTTTCAAAAATAGGTTTTTCTTTGCAATTCTTTCCATAAGGCCTACACCCCTGAGTCTTCTCTTTACTGTAATACATGAAACTGGTGTTGAGTGGGTAGAATTCAATGAAGCTGTCAGCTGAGGACATGTGAGGCATCTATTTCTCAAACTAGAGATGTACTTATCCTCTTGTTTATTTGTACATCTGGCCTTCCACCTCTCTTTCTGTCCTTGTTAGAGCCAGTTGTCCTTTGTCTTTGAAGACTGTAGTGTACACCTTTGTATGATATCTTGACCATTGGTCATCAAACTAATTATTTATTTTTTGCCATTTTTGAAGTAATATTGGCCTTAAGACATGCCAGTCTATTCCATACTGTGGCAACTCAAAAACAAACACAAAGACATTGTTAAGCTTCATTTAATGAACCAAATAGCTTTCAGCAGTGTTTAATATATTGAAAAGTGATTTTCTAGTACCAAATTAGCAATTTAGCATGATTACTCAAGGATAAGGTGTTGGAGTGATGGCTGTTGGAAATGGGGCCTGTCTAAATTTGATAAAAAATGACTTTTTCAAATAGGGATGGTGCTTTTTTTAAAATGAGTAATGTCCAGACTATATTTTGTGATCAGCTGAATGCCACTTTGGTGAATAAAAGTACCAATTTCCTTCCGAAACAGCAAAATCTGTACATTATTCCAAACTTATGGCCACCAGTGTACATATGTATTGAGTTTAATTATTACATTATATTTAAAACATTATTTATACAATTCCAAAAATACTATTTATTTATCAAGAATATTTGTGATATCTGTCAAGCCCGCCAATAAAGCAGACATGATGTATTAGTTTGTAATTACAATGGAGCGGATTCTGAGACCCCCAAATTCAAATCATTCAGTTTTATGACAATACGATGAGCAGTATTTAAGTTTAGGATTTACATGGACAGGATCAGTTGATATACATGTCGTTTGTCAGGAAATTTTAGCTAATGACAGCATGCGACCTGCTAAACGCCATAGAGACCTTGACACCAAGCATGCTGAGGTAGCATGAGGTAGAGTTTTTCCAAAGAAAACTTCAAGCCTTTCAAGGTCAGAAAAAGTTGTCCGAGGATTTGTCAAATTAAATGTAAAGGCCACTGAAGCTTCATATCACATTGCGCTGCGTATTGCCATATGCAGGCAAAGAACATAACATTGGAGAGACATTGATTCTGCCGGCAGACAAATATATGTGTTCCTTGATAGGAGAGGCAACGGCTTCTAAGCTTGATTCTATTCCACTCTCTGACAACACAGTGAGTCGGCACATCTCTGACATGGCACAGGTGCAAGTGTTAGACAGCATCAGGCACAGCCCACTGTTTGCACATCAGATCGACAAATCCACTGATGTGACCTATGTCAGGTATGTGAAAAACAGACATTCAAGAAGACTTTCAATTCAGTAGTATATTTTTTTGCTAGGAACTAGTTCACATCAACCATCAGAATGGGGAAAATGTGATCTCAGTGATTTCGACAGTGGCATGCTTGTTGGTACATTAGTATTGTGTATTTCTGTAACTGCAGATCTCTTGGAATTTTCACACACAATAGTCTTTGGACAGAAATGCCTTCTTGATGAGAGAGGTCAATGGAGAATGGCCAGACTGGTTCAAGCTGACGGAAAGTCTTTGGTAACTCAGAGAACACCTCTGTACAATTATAATGAGCAGAATAGCATCTCAGAATGCACAACATGTCAAACCTTGAGGCGGATGGACTACAACAGCAGAAGACCACGTTGAGCACAGTATTAGGACCATAGTGTTCCTAATAAAGAGCTCAGTGAGTGTAGAATATTACTGCATGGGAGAGTGAAATACTGGAAATTATTGTCAACACAAAAAAAGGACAAATCAACAAATTTACAAGTTGGTCTTTCCATACAATTAAATGAGTCAGTGGCCAATGACTTTGAAATGAAAAAAAAAAAAATACATAAACACACTATAAAACTTGTTTACATAACTGTTGTGCTATATTCCAAGTCTTCTGAAGCCATACAAACAGATAGAAATGAAAGTTGTTATTCATTCTCAAATCTCATTCAAATTTGTGCATGTTCAAAATTTGCGTCTTATGATGCGTTGTGCAAGGTTTGATATCAATGGCACTAATCGAGGACACCAATGAATCAGTAGGAGTGTTCCCTGTCTTGTAATGGAAGTTTAAAAATAATTTTCTGTAATATTCCCTTGAAATATTTTTGTGTTCTCTCACAAAAAGTTTTTCATTTCCTTGCAAAAGTCTGTGTTCTCTCATAGTTAATTTGGTTCCCTTGTGAAAGCTTTATCCATCATTTGAAAATTAACCCTGGTTTTTACTACAGTAACCATAGATCATCTTTGATATTTGTAGTTAAATCATAGTAACCACGAAATTTACCATGTTTGTACAACAGTAACCATGATATTTTTGGTAAAAGCACAGGAAAACGAAAGCTAAAGTAATGAAAATCAATCATTCAGAAAAAAAGGTTAGTTTTACTAGAGTTACACCATGGTTCATTTGTGGTACAAGTAAAAAATGGTTACTACAATAATGGTTGCTACAATTTTACTGTTGTGAAACCATGGTTGATTATCGTTAGGGTATGTATTTATTTTAAGAGGTATTTGTTTTACTGCAAACATAATACAAATATTCTGATGTATGCGACATGTATACAAGTACTCAGAATGCAAATGTACATTTATTGTTGCATTTTGCATACTCTTTTAAGTACAATTTTTAGAGAAATAGTATTCTTCTTAAAAGTACATTATTTATTATAGTATTTTCCTCTGAATATTGTGCAGTAGGAGGACAGTAAGTTGAGTGGGTCAGGCCTGTACATGCACACAAATATATAGCTATAGGGTGTAACCACCTCTCATCATTCCACAGCAATGTGAGAGTGAAAACACTCCTCAGCCCTGACTATCACATGCATACAGATCATGTGATGAAGACAAGGCAATGGGATAACACTTATTGTGACTAGACCTTTTTTTACTATCTTTTTTGTAACACACACACACGCACTTTGCTCATATAAACATGACTCACACAGTACTACTTTGTCTACTATTCCTAATTTTTATTATTATTATTATTATTTAATTAAAGGTCCTGTTCATGTCAAAAGGTTTTTTTTTTCTTTTTTCTTTTTTTTACATCATTCATGCATAAACTGTTGTTTCTTCAACAATAGGCACTAACTATGGGCTTAAATTGTTCTTTACTGAACTGGACCATCTAAAATACCCAACAAACATTTTGTTTTTACTCAGCTAAAAAAAAAAAGATCATGCAATCTCATGAATGTACCTTTGCAATTTGAATATAACAATGAACAGAACAATGACTTGGACTTCCTCTGCGATGCTTTCATCCAATTACTTTCCACAAACCTCTGAAACCTAATCTTGATGGCATATGCACTCTTATTAGCCACCCCAATATTTTTGTATAAAGAGAAATCTGCTTGTGTGCAGGACTGTTTAGTGATATCATAGGTGCGGGATTCCATGATGGCATGCCAGGTCTGAAAGACATGTTGAAGGCCATCGGAACACTCTAACATTTGGGTGTGACTAATTGTGAGACATTCCAACTGCAATGAAATGAAATTAATTCCTGCTTAAAGCTGTTTTGTAGGAAAGCAAAGTCAACGTGATGTTTTGATGTGATGCAATGTCATGAAAATCACAGGTGTTGGATGAACTTAAATGAAAGTCGTTATTCAATTCAGCTCACTTTAGGTTTAAATTGCTTTGAGTTGGTGATGCAATTCTTTGTATGTTTTGTGCTTTATTATCAACATTCAGACAGTCTGGGATTACATGAAGAGACAGAAGCAATGAGACCGCACAAATACAGTACATAGAACTGTGGCAAGTTTGCTTGGAACATCCTATCTGCCAACAACCAAGTAAAACTGTGCGTAAGTGTACCTAGGAGAACTGGTGCTGTTTTAATGGCATATAGGGTGGTCATACCAAATATTGATATAGTTTTTTTGTTTACTGCACTTTGTAAGAAGTTATTTGTTAAAAAATAAATAAATAAATCATTGAATAGTGAAGAAACATCCTTGTTGGTGTAGAAAGACTAACTAAATTGTTACCAGCACAAAATATGACAAAAACTGCAATTGCGAGTGAGGTGGCCAGTAGGCTGACCCCCTAGCTCCACCCCTAGTATTTGGGTTAATAACTGTTAAATCCTTTACAACTAAAAATGTAACTCTTGTTTGGTGCCACTCTGTGGACATTTCACCTATGGACAACAATTCCAGATTCGGCCACTGCCGGCAACCCTTTAAATTACAGTACCGATTTCAGCAGTAGAACTTTCTACCTCCTGTCATCGAATTCCCACTGTGATCAGTCTGCATTAGTTCAACCAATGGTGAGAGTTTGGGGCGGGGCAGGGCGGCTCTTTGTCATACCAATTGCAGATGGGGAAGTGTTCAGGAAATTAGTTATAAAACAAGTTATTTTTGCTGTTTGGTAATGCAAGCAGCACATAAATTACATACTTCACCTTTAATTTTGGACCTTGTATAAACATAAATCTGTGACATTTTAGTGGCCTGGAGATTTTTTGAGGTGTTTTATATAACCGCACTGCCACCATTACTTCCACGCCACACAAACTTTCCTATATAATTCAGAAATGGGCAGAGTACATGGTGTTCCCTGGCAGAAGTCAGTGGTGGTGAAAGAACAGGCAGGAACTGGCCTGATGTAATCCTTTCCTCTGCCTGGCATGTATGAACGCTACCGTATTTGCAACAGTGCACTAATGGCCTGTGTTGTGCAAGCCTGGCAGAGAAGACAGGAATGTACGATGATGTGAAGAGAGCTTATTGGGTAGATGGTGACATTTAGACAGGAAAAAATTAATTTGCCCTGTAATTTTTCCTTCTTCTTTTTCTGCTTTATATTTACAATATCAGACAGGGAACATTACAACATCATAAGACCATCTGTGTGTGCATGTTTGCATCAATATGTAAATGTTTGTGATCCTTTCTGCTTGTCATAATGCAGACAGAGGGTGAGAGAGAGACTCACATGGCCTGAGAGTATGATCACATGAGGTTACCATGTGCAGCTGCTGAATGTGTGTGTGTGTGTATGTGTGTTTAGCTGCAATGTTCCAACGGCAACAATGTCTGAATATTCTGTGAAACAGGCCAAAGATCTTGTCACCTTCACTACATAAACTGCATTATAACTAGGGTTATCGATTTAACGCGCTAATTTAGTGTGATTGTTATTTTACAAATAACGCGTTATTTTTTTTTACACATTTAACAAAGTCTCCTGACCAGTACAATAATATCATTATAAAATAATGGATTTTACAACTATCGGAGCAATTCAAGCTTGAAGTACAGGTAACTTTGTGTTTTTGCAAGCCTGGCCAGCAGGGGGCAGTTAGTGCTCCTCAAACCTCACAAGCAATGCAGCATCAGAACAAGAGGCTGTCACACAGGATGTGGTGCAGTGTCATAAAATAACAGAGTTTATGTCGCTGAAAACCATTGAGACTCTCCAAAGTGTCTGTCTGACAATCATGTACATAAACCGACATTTACCAAATGGATTGCTGTTGACTGTAGTTTCCCCATCTGCCGCTCACTTCGACGTTGTGTCAGGGAAATACGTCGAGTTCATTCAGAAATTTTCTTTGGAGCCGATGGTTGTACTGCAGCAAGCCACACACCCGTTCATGTTCCTCTGACACTCTCAGCTGTTGGTTCTACAGCGCATTACAGTGGCTTTCTCCTTCCCTGCATGGCAGTGCAGCTTGCCCCTGGGCGCTTCGACAGTGCAAGAGCAAATAAATGAGTGATATTTCTTGTAAAAGAGTATTTTTCTCTATTAGAGCAATACACAGGCCTTGCGATGGACTGGCGACCTGTCCAGGGTGTACCCCGCCTTTCGCCCAATGTTAGCTGGGATAGGCTCGATTTCTCAATGCCCCGGTCTCTCAGTTCGGCCTCTTCGGAAACACCGTCGAGGACTTCGCCCAGCAGTTCTCCGCGGTGAAGAAGCAGACGGAGGCCATATCTCACAGCCTGCCCAGCTGCAAGCCTGCCACCATAGGCCATGCCGAGGTCATCCTCCTGCGGCTAAAAAGCACCCTGCTCTGCCTCAACCTGGGCCCAGCTCTCAGCCCCAGCGTCGAGCACCCTGCAGGAAGCAGACACCCCCCCATCTCAAGGACCCCCTCGAGGACCCAGAAGGCTCCCAGGTGCTCCTGAGTCGCTCGACCCAGAGCCCGAGGGCTGCGGTACCCACATTCTCAATAACAGAGCTATTTCCTTTATCTCTGGGTCACCTGGCCCGCAAATGCCGTTCTCATGCCGGCAGACCTCCACAGTCCCGTCATGCTGGATGCGGACCCTCCACCTTCAGCCTCCTGGGATCTCTCATTGGTCCTCGCGGGCCTCCAGAGACCTCCCTTCGAGCCTCCCTTCGAGCCGCTAGAATCAGTCGGACTCAGGGCACTCTCTCTAAAGACTGCCCTGCTGATCGCGCTCGCCTCCGTCAAGAGGGTCAGGGACCTACAAGCGTTCTCTGTTAGCGACAATTGCCTGGAGTTCTGTTACCGCGACCGGGCTACGTGCCCAATGTTCCTACCACGCCCTTTAGAGACCAGGTAGTGAACCTGCAAGCACTGCCCCGGGAGGAGGCAGACCCAGCCCCTTCGTTGCTGTGTCCGGTACATGCTTTGCCTACCTACTTGGACCGCACACAGAGCTTTAGATGTTCTGAGCAGCTCTTTGTCTGCTTTGGCGGACAGCGGAAAGGGAATGCTGTCTACAAACAGAGGTTTTTCCACTGGGTCTCGGACGCCATTTCATTGGCCTATCTCTTGATCACTTGCACCAGGTGCCCTTTCCCTCGGACGAGGTAAAACTGTGGGCTTTCTCTCCCAGGAGATCCCACTCATTCGGATCCCTGGATGATTCCTCCCTAGCCCTTTGGGTCTGCAGTTCAGCGGAGGAACTTGCCAACCCAATCCACTGGGGGTACTTAATCTACCCTTTACTGGAATAGGTGCTCCACAGGGCAGGACTCCTATGTGGACTCCCCCTGTGTGTATTATCCGCGGTCGGTCCCCTTATGAGTGGACCCGTGTCTCCCTTAGGCAGTTCCAGCTGCCCTCCGGTCACAGTGTTGTAGCAACTCAAACCCTCTAACGAGGTTGGATCTACCACTGCGCCATTTCCACATGCCGCCTGAAAAACCCATGTGATTTATTCACCACTCTTACCTCCCCTTCAGGGCAGGGGTGGTCTCCGCAGGGTCTTTTCCCCCTGAAAGAATAGGAAACTGGGTAAGACCCCCTTCCCTCGATGCATGTAAGTGCCAGCCGTTCTTGCTCTATGCAAGAAACAGAGAGAAAAGAGGCCCAGCCAGGTTTGGCCTGTTTCCAGGTTGGCAAGCGTCACCTTGTTCCCCTCCCTGGGGTAACCAGAAGGATTCAGACAACTTTTTTGGAGCATTGGGGAAGGGTACGTGCAGTCTGACACAGCTGGTCACCTCTGCACGTGAAATACCTGCCTGCTCCTGTGTCAGCAGTACACGTACACGGCTCAGCGCATGGCGTGATTTAAATTGGACCCCTAGTGTCACTTCTTCGACACAATGTCGAAGTGAGCGACAGACGGGGAAAAGTCTAGGTTACATATGTAACCTCCGGTCCCTGATGGAGGGTACGAGACATTGTGTCCTCCTGGCCACGTCGCTGAGCCGAGCCTCTGTAGTGGCCGGACCATTTCCGGCTCCTCAGAAAAATCCTGAATGAACTCAACGTATTTCCCCGTATGTCCGGGGGCGGGGTATGCAAATACTGTCTGCCAACTTCTCATTGGCCTTTTTTCTTAGATCAGAGGCATATTGGCGCTCAAGAGAGACCCCTAATGTCGCTTCTTCAACACAACGTCTCGTTCCCTCCATCAGGGAACGGAGGTTACCTACGTAACCTAGACATTTCTGTTCAATGATTTGGGAATAGCAATAATAACAATATAATTATTTCTAAAGCAACTTTTTGTATAGTGTAATCAATGCTTACTCATCTACCACAATAATGCAATATATCTGAATTATATAATTTCATTATTATGTATTATTTATATTAAATTAGCTTTTTCTGGGCTTATCGCTGCAAATATTGATATATGCGATTAATTGCAATTAAATTGATTAATTAATCGGCATGTAACTGATTCAATAAATGTTTTTATCAAATGATGCCCTAAATATGAGGTAAAATAAAGTTGTAATTAATAAATATCTTTATTGGAGGATTGAGACACCCAATTCTAGTCTGCATCAAGAAACTAGATTATTACATTTTCCAAATGTGAGTGTAATATCACTACAACGCTAGGGTGTTCTAAATGGTTGTTGCTATGCAGTTTCTAAGGGTATTCTGTGTGGTTTCTATGTGGTCACTTACTGTCCCATGTCAAAAGAGCCCAACCTCAAGTTCATTTTATAGTCAACCAGGTGAAAACTGGTTGACTATAAAATGGCAGTCGCAATCCTTGTACTAAATCAGTACCAACTACCCTCCCTCAACAATGCAGGCTGGAGTATATTGCGCACAAGAAGCGCTAGCAACCTTGTCCATATGCTCCAAACACTTGTCGTCCATCTTTGTTTTTTCCCCAGTGACGGCTGGCTTAAATACACAATTTTCCTGTCTTTTCTATTTGGACCGTACCAATATCTTAATTAAAATGAACCCTCACCTCCTCATTTTTAAATAAAATATAATTGAATAAATAAAAAAGAACAAGAGATTAATGAGAGTTAAAACAACACCAATGAATACAATAAATAGTATGGATAAAACCATTTACACAATAAAACCCCAATAAATACTGGAAAAAAATTAACAAAACAATTAAATGTCCATTGAACATATTGAAATCCCATGATGGAGTGTGATTTGCAGGCTGTTCATCATAAGCACATACAGTCAAGGACAAGTTATGCACAAAAGTTTGATACTTAGGGTTAGGTGTTTTGAAAAGTCCCTAGACCTATGTATGATTGCCTTAGCCAACACCTCTACAAAATATTTACAGTTATTTTTATGTAGCCTTAATATTTGAGCCATTATGCTTTCAAGGACTTCTGCTGGTACAGACTGATCACACTAGCTGTTTTTCAGTGTGCATTCTTTTGTGTTATTACATTGTGGTAGACTCGTACAACGTCATCATCCACTGCAGAAATTAAATTCTAATACTCAAGACTGCAAGTACAAAGAATGCATAAAATTTCAAGAATGTGTTCTTGATATAGGATGAATATTGAAGATGCGTCAGATTGTGACTTGTGGTCAAGAACCCAGTCCCAAAAGTCATAGCAGTATGACGGCGATCTGTTACGTTCCACATGTGTTTTTGTTTTTCATTCTCCCATTAATTTTTTTTTCACTCTGCTATCTCGCTCTCAGGCTTCTGCCTATTGGATACGTCACTTGCCAATCATCATCAGGGCGTTGTGACCTCACCCAATCCGCTGCTGCCCCGCCTGTTTAAAAAGCCATCTGGCGTGCTTGTTTGAGAACGTGCAGTATGTGTGTGTTCTTTTTGGTTTGAGATATTTACCTTTGTTGTAATTATTGGTTTTTGAAGCCTACTCATTGTTACGTGTTACGTGTATTGTTTACTCTGCTTTTTGCCGCTGTTCAATGGAACTTGATATTCTTTTGTTTTGGGGAAAAGAGAACAGGTAAGCAGGTCGTGCGCTATACATTGTGCACGTAGTGATTTGACTGTTAGACACATTAGGTAAGGACTGTGCGCCATCCCTTGTACTTTTGTGTTTTCTTTAGTTAGAGTAGGTAATTTAGAGCGTCGTATACGCTGAAGTATTCAGGTTTCTTTCTACATTTTCCTATTTGTAGGTAGATTAGAGGGATTGTGGATTAGATTTAAAGGATTTCTTTTGCTTTGATTTGTTCTTTGATTTGGCGACACTCCTTTTCCATGTGTTATGTCTTTTTGTTTATTTTTATTTATTTGCACTGTAATTAGCTCATCCTACACCTCATTCTAATTGGTTTGGCCTGTCATAATAAATGAAACATTTGATACTTGTCATGTTCTCTGTTGTCTTTTGTTTTTGTGCTTTTATGTTGAAGTTTCCTATTTAGTTCCTGTTTCCTGTTTGGTTTTGGTAGTCCTTTGTAGTTGTCATGTTCTCTGTTGTCTTTTGTTTTGTGCTTTTTATGTTGAAGTTTCCTATTTAGTTACTGTTTCCTGTTTGGTTTTGGTAGTCCTTTGTAGTTGTCATGTTCTCTGTTGTCTTTTGTTTTGTGCTTTTATATTGAAGTTTCCTGTTTAGTTCCTGTTTCCAGTTTGGTTTTTGTAGTCCTTTTGTAGTTCTGTTTTTTTTATTGGTTTTCCCGATTGTTTCTCATGCCCTGATTGTTTCCCCAGGTGTTTCTAGTTTTCCCTTGTGTATTTAAGCCCTTGTTTCCGTCCTGTCCAGTTGTCTGTTTTTCATGTTTTTGTTTTGCATTACTTTCCCTGTGGATTTTGTTATTCTTAGTGTTCTGGTTTTTGGCTTCAATAAAAGCTGCACATAGATCCTCTCCCGTTTCTGATCGTTACAATACTGATACCTGTGCATCATGGCTGCCTCTGATTCTCTGCTTGCAACCAGCAATAATGTAAAATAATGAATGCTACATTCACCTTTAAAAAGTTCGTAACACAAACGAAGGACATTTATCATTTTGTTTTCTTTCAAGAGGTCATACTCTGCCAACATTTTTTAGTTTTTTTGGGCATCATTTTCATAAAGTAATAAACACGTGGAGGAAACGGGTGCTTAGCGACTTTATTATTTTAATTTACCACCTGAAAAGTATCACTGGTGAGATGATAATAATCATGTCACTGTTGTTTTATAAAGCCAATAGTTCAAGTACAAGAGATGCATTCTATGTCCTCCTGTCTTTGCCTTCAGCACACTCTTCTCTGTGCTTTTCTTAGTTCACTCAGGTCAGGAAGAAAACTCTCAATAAACAAACTTCTTAATAACATAAACTTCTCAAAACATAGAACACTCCGAAAACACGCCGATCGATGCTCAGTGGTGCCAAGGATGAGAGAGAAAACCAGAGGGTATAGTGTGATGCCTTGCTCGAAGCGAACAGGTCCACTTCTCTGCCGGACTTCCTCCAGATTTGTTCCACAATCTGAGGTTGTGATGCCCATTGTCCAGGTAACAGACCCTGTCTGGACAGGAGATCTGCCTCTACATTCAACCGGCCCGGAACATGTACAGCTAATAGAAAAAGTGCATTGCTCTGTGCCCACAGAATAAGTTGTGACAGTCTCAGCATGGCAGGAGCAGCACCGTGAATATCTCCATACAGTGTATGTGTCAATCCAACCGCTGGCATATACAGCACCCCAACCCACGGAGGAGGTGTCTGTTGTCCACTTAGCGGTGATACACCTGTCCTAACGGACCGCCTGATATCAGAGAACGGGCCCGTATAAAGGTTGGGCTACTAAACATTAGATATCTTTCAACCAAAGCACTAATTGTAACTGAAATTATTACAGATCCTAGTTTGGATATGATCTGTTTGACTGAAACCTGGCTTAAACCGGATATATTATGAATCTACTCCCCCAAGTTATTGTTATAAATTTGAGCCTCATCTGAAGGGTCAATGAGGAGGTGTTGCTGCAATTTACAGTGATGTTTTTGGTGTTACTCAGAGGACAGGATATAAGTTTAAGTCTTTTGAACTAATAATTCTTAATACACATTAAGATACACATAAAATAATAAAATCTCTGTCATCTTATGCCGTTGCTACAGTATATAGTTCACCTGGACCGTCTTCTTATTTCCTTGGTGAATTTGCAAATTTTCTATCTGATCTAGTAGTTACTGTGGATATAGCTTTAACTGTTGGTGACTTCAACATTCACATAAATAATGCAAATGACACATTAAGATTAACATTTATTGATATTCTCAACTCTCTTGGAGTCAGACAAAATATGACAAGACCAACTGTTCACCATAATCATGTCATAAGGATTTTATGTAGATACTATAGAAATTCTGCCGCAGAGCGATGGCAACTCAGATCATTACCTCGTCTCTTGTATGCTACGATCAGCTATTGTTACTCAATCTACACCACACACTATTGTTCAGGTAGAACTATTCTTTCGACCACTAAAGATAGCTTCGCTAATAATCTTCCAGATTTATCTCATATACTCAGTGAACCAAAAAGTCTAGAAAAATTTGATGTTATAACAGTGTGGCAGCGGGGGCGTGGTCAGAAAGTGGTAAGGGCGCTTGCACCTGAGCTAAATTATGTCTAACACCTGGCTCTAATTTCAGTGAGCATTGGAGGATCGGCATAAAGATGGCCACAGAACCTTGAGAGGGGGGGGGGGGGGGGGGGAATGATACGTCAGTCTAGTGTTGGCGTGATCCCTGAGTCGTGTGAGAACTGTTTATGTACCCGAGTTGTGTTTTTTGGAAGTTTTTATGTTACGTAAAGTTCTGAGCACTGCTACGTGCCCATTAAAGATCCCTATCTGAGTGGAGCAACTTGTCTTTGTGTCCTCCTTGAACCTTTACAAACAGAAAATATAAATACAGTCTTCTCTATTATTCTTGATAGTGTCGCCCCATTCGATTAAAGAAAATTAAAGAAAAAAGCCCCACAATATGGTAGTGATCAGACTCATGCTCTCAAGAAAACAGCTCAGAAAATGGAGCGCAAGTGGAAAAATATAAAATTAGAGGTATTTTTCGGTGCATGGAAGGATAGTGAATGTTGCTACAGACAGGCACTAAATACTGCCCTATACTGCACTAATTTAGCAAACTCATAGAAAATAACCACAACAATCCTAGGTGTTATTCAGTACTGTATCTAAATTGGTTAGGAATTAAGCCTAGACTGAACCAGATATTCTGTTGCAGCACAATAGTAATGACTTCATGAAGTTCTTTACTGATATATTTGAAATCATCAGAAATAAAATTGGAATTAAGCAATTGTCTGACACAGTACCTCTGAAAACAGTGTCTCATCATTTTTCCTCATGAGCAACTTCAAACCTTCGCTGTCATAGCTCATAAAGAGCTAACAAAACTTATCAGAACATCAAAAGCCACAACAAGTATGTTAGATCCAATACCAACTAAGCTCTTAAAAGAGGTATTCCCTGTAATCTCAGAACCTCTTCTTAATATTAATACTAGAAAACAGAGTCCAAACTTTATATATATATTTCTTACTGATGTACTGGATGTTACATCGTCTTCTACAGCGAAGAAATTAGGTGTGATATTTGATACCAACCTGTCCTTTAAAAATGTAATTTACAATGTTTGCAGAAAAGCATTGTTTTACAAAAGAGTTACGAAAAGTTATGTCACATGCTCTCTGTAGCTGATGCCGAAAAACTATGGTAATTCATGGATTCATGACCTCAAGACTAGATTATTGTAATGCATTACTAGGAGGATGTCCAGCAAGTTCAATTAATAAACTTCAATAGGTTCAAAATGCAGCAGCCAGTGTGCTAATAGAACCAAGAAATGAGATCACATTACCGCCATTTTATCGTCATTACATTGGCTACCTGTTAAATTTCTTTTAAATTTTAAAATTTTGTTAACAAATACAAAGCTTTGAATGGTCTAGCCTCACAATAATTAAATTACTTTCTACCATGCTATATTCATCATGTTTATTATGATTGCAAAATTCAAGCCTGTTAATAGATCCTAAAATATCAAAATCCACAAAAGGAGGTAGATCCTTTTCCTATTTGTCTCCTAATATATGAAATGGGATGTAGACACACTCACTGAGTTTAAGTCTAGACTAAAGACTCATCTATTTAGCCAGGCATACACCTAATTTATCCATCAACTCACATTAAAGCTGCTTTAGTTAGGTCTGCCAAAACCAGAAACATTTATCATGATCATAGTGATGATGACTAAATGCAGCCTGTGCCAGCCAGATATCACTTCAGTCTATTATGATGTACTTCAGGGGATGAGCTGATGCCAACTACAACCGTAAGACATGGAATACTTCATATGCCACTGCCTGAACCTTGGGCTTAGGATAGACCTCACCGAAATGACCTGCTGTTTGAACTGGTATGCACCTCACTGACCTCTGCCTGCATCACCTTGGTCTAATTATTGACTACACTCTTAAAATGAAATACATAGACTATCAATTAACTGCCAACAAAAGCACAACTAGCAAAGGACAATGCATCTATGTGAACAGCAGTATATACAGGACGAAGTTCAAAGACGTTAGTAATTAATTTTACAGTTCATACAAAATCTTTGTTCAAACACTGAAAAGTTGAAATTCCAAATGGCTCCAGCACATGGCTCGGTTCTACTTGAGTTGATAGAAACAAACTCAGACTTAGACAATTCGTGCACTAAAGAACAAAAAATCTGACTTGATGGCGCAAAAGCGTCCATCTGTTTGGAGCCCGTGACATAGCTCTCAAGGAGGCGTTGCTTAAGCACCATCAGCCAATAAATTGCTGTGATTGTATAAGGGCTTCAGACCTCGTGACACTTGAACGGTGTTCCATAGCGATCATGCACACTGAATTCGGCGCAGAAATTTGAAACAGGGATGCAAACACATGTATGGTCAAAAAAGAGAGAGGTAATCGAAGCCCTCGCCCCGCGGAAAATATCCAGATACTTACATTGCCACCAACCCCTGCCATCCCCG
Organism: Moxostoma hubbsi; assembly: GCA_032164185.1. Taxonomy (NCBI): domain Eukaryota; kingdom Metazoa; phylum Chordata; class Actinopteri; order Cypriniformes; family Catostomidae; genus Moxostoma; species Moxostoma hubbsi. Next base: position 20,669,366 of record JAVLUX010000001.1, on the reverse strand, counting down.
GCCCACCCCTATAGGCACATAGCCTATAGAGAAAATCAAAATACACCGACACGAATTTGGAATATTCAATTTAATTTTTTAATTCAGAACAATAAACTCTTATTTAGCTATCTAGCACTTCTTCTTCTTGCTTTACACCTCCTTCCTCTTCTTCCTGGCCACCTCCTGCAACGTATCCAGGGCCTTCCGTCTGACTGCATTCATTTTCTTAACATGTTTGAGACGTGTCTGCCTCTCTTTGGCCAGAGCAGTGGTCTTGGCCTTCTCAGCACTTTCACATGTAGCACTGCAGCCATACTCCGCCTGCCTCTTCTGCTTTGCCTCCATCCTCTTCTCTCTGTCGGTCTTGTCCCTTCTCCCTGCAGCCCTAATGTTCCGGCAGAGAGTTTTATCAATTGGCCCCATGTTGATGTCATCTCTTTTGAACATGCCAATGCCAGTCTTGCCCCTAGACCTCAGGACATATTTCACAGTCTGCACTGCATCAAAGGTGGAGATCTTCATGTTATATCTTTTAGCAATTTATAACACGAAAAAACATGCAGCCCCATGCGCTTGATCTGCCATTTTCTATGTCTAACTTCACAATCAATTGACACATGTAGTTTAATTTTAATAAATAAAGTATATAGTCCTATCTATAATAAATAGAAAATTAAACTGAATATAAATAAATTAATAGTCCTGCTGCATGGGTTTTCGTAATTATTCCAGATAATATAACAAATAAATAATTATTGATAGGCCTACTTGTTAAAAGGGCTTTGTGTGTTTCATTTATTAGGTTATCTACTGTCAATAATAGAAAAAAAGAAGGAACAAATTAATTTAAAATAATTGAATACATAAATAATAATATTGACGCACATGCTTTTCTGTCTCATTATTGCAACATCTCTCTCTCTCTCTAATAACTGCATAAAGCCAGGGACACAATTACTCTAAGGCCAGTTATGAATGTAATTTTATACTTATGACTATCATGCCCAAACGCGTGTTCAGCGCGTCCAGTCGGTGTTCAGAGTCGGTGTTTAAGACCTGCTACAGTCGATGGAAACAATCAGTCTTCGAATGTTTCAGCAAGTCGTAAGTGTGTCCCCATCATTAGTCTGCTATCAGTGGCTCAAACCTCCGTTATTAACTCTAAAATGACGTGACCGCATTACCACCTCGGGTGTGCATTATTTTTCTAATAATTCAACGGCCTGTCGTCAATTATTCCTTACACATTAACCATAGTAAATCCATGGGCATGCATGCACCATTTGAAAATAACGCAGTTTGTCACTCATTTTCGTTTAAATGCTTCTCGGTGGTATCAGTGTACCAACAACAACATTGCAAAAGCGGTAACGTAGGGTTTAATATTACTGTACAAGATAGGCGATAGTAACGTTAGCCAAGTCAGGAATTTAATATTAAAATGCATAACGTGCAAACGAACATGATTATAGTCGAACAACTTTTTCTATGTAGCTACAGCCATCCATAATTTGATCTGCTAGCAAACACTAACGTTAGGTCTTTTACAGGTGCACTTGATGTAGCTAAAACGTAATGATATATATATAGGTTCCACACACACACACACACACCATTACCTACCCAATTGAAATAGGCCTTGTTGAAATGTATAGTTTAATAAATTACATGACTAGTTAGATTATATAACATTATAAACCAAAAAATATCCTTACCTCCAGTGATCTCACGCGACGCCGAACTCTGGTCTCGGGGAGAAATTTGTTGAATTTGCAGTTCCGCAGCAAGAAGAAACACTAGTGGCTCACGCTTGCGCGCATATGATAGGCCTGCTGTTTTGGCGCGCAGTGTTTTGATTTGCTTATTTCCTATTTACTTGTTTGGTGGATGCAATCCAGAATTACTGTTGGTGAAATTAATCAGACAGCCCCCCTGCACGATTCACACAAGTCACCCAAACTGACGTGAAAAAAGCGGGAGGCGCCGAAAAGCGCGCTGTTTGCATCCCTGTTGAAAGTTCTTTGCTAAGTTCTTTTCCAAATGGCTGAAGCTGTAAATGTTGTTGAAGTGAAATGTCCACACAGTAAATGACATAATACAGTCAATAGGAATGTATTTAATTAACCCTTTCCCTAACTCAAACCCCAGCCATAAACTAACCATCAGCAGAGTAAAAAAATTATTTTATAGCAAAAATTCTATTTTTAAATCACAGTCACCATTGTTTATGTGAATGCAACTACTTCCTGGTTTCCATGGGACCAAAACTAATGTCACAGAGATGGCATGCACAACAGACTCTCAGGTTAGCATGTTCGAATTGATGCAAAAATGTCAACATCTGGAAGTATGGGGTTGATTTCAGGGTACATTCAGAAGCAGCATACTGACTTCCTGTTGAATTGTTAGAATTTTATGCTACTAATAGGGCTGTATTTTTTACATTGACATAATAAATAAACTAATGAAATAATGAGTAAATGAGAAAGAGATTCAGTGCCTTTAGTAGAAGAACATTCAGTGTGTTTTTCCATCTCTAAAGGGAAAAGGTGTTGGCCTTCTCAGTTACCACTGTTTGCATGTGAGTACGTGTGTACATATGAATGCAAGGCGGATACTGTGGAAGGGAAAATAAACAACATGGGGGACTGTAAACAGCATCTATCAAAGGGTTTTTCTGTAAGTTCTAAAAGCTGGATGCAGTAACACCATCCTTCTTAAAGAGGTGTGTCCTCAAACTTACAAATCCTGTATTGATCCATCATACGGATACTCACACATTCACTCTAAGATCCAGATCCTGTTGCAAGTGTGTGTGCATTCATGTCTACACATTACATCAGTGCAGCTTTAAAAAAAAAATACTGGGTGCTTAGTGTGTGATGTTATTAAAGGAATAGCTCACCAAGAAAAGGATTTTTTGCCTTAGGACGTAGTACCGATGAAAATAATCACCAGCTGATTACATGTAAAACAAATCTTTGCAGATCTCACAGACTCAAAGTGTGTGTTTGTGTTCACTTCTGTTGGTCAAACTAGGACAGTGACAGCTAGACTAAATACCCTGTCAATCTTAAGAGAGGATACATGACAGTGTGCTATGCTCAGTTTTCCCAGAATATTGTCTTTGCAGCTTCCCTATTACATAAGCATACGGATGGCACAAGGCCTGAAACATTCAACAGGAATTATGACAACATAGTCCTCAACCTTTACTCTGGAATATTGTTTTGTTCTGTGTGACTCCTTGAAATGCAAAAGAAGGCTAAACAGTGACTTTTGCATAGTTTCTGTGAGTGCACTTGTAAGTGATTTCTAAAATGAAGGAATCTGTTTCGAAGTACTCTTTATCTCAATGAGGTTAAATAAGTGTATGTTGTGCAATAGGAGCCACAAATCATGTATTGTAATTGCAATTTAGCTTCAGGTTAAAGAAAATTATCAAATGAGAGGGTGAAAAACTAAACTGGCCTGAAACAGAACCTTAAGCAACACCCTGAGTGTGGTGATGATGCTGAAGCATGTACCGCAGGGGAAAGCAAGTGAAGCCTCTGTATGGAGCTCATTGTTCATAATCTGGTCATGGGAGTCATCGGATCGCATGAAGTGGCAGGATTTTCACACAGGAACTCAAACTGTTACCAAGCCCCGTGGTACTCCTTCCTTGTAGAGACAATCTGTAAAGCAATATTTCTCAAGTGATGGGTCATAAGTTGCTGGTCTGTTCTGAAATGGTTGTGGACATTGGCAAATATCAAATCACAGCTAATTATTTATATTTCTTTATTGTTAGTATAGGAAAACAAATAGGCCTATAAAAACAAACGCCACAATATTTGGGCTCAAATTCATCTGTTAACATTGCAGCCATGTGTATTAAGACGTCTATGGACATTGCGTCACACCGTTTTTGGACTTTTGGCTGAATTTTGATTGTACCACCATAAGAATAGCATTTTTAAAGGTATATTCCAGTTTCAATGCAAGTTAAGCTAAATCAACAACATTTATGGCATAATGCTGATTACTACAAATGTTAATGTTGACTTGTCCCTCATTTTCTTTAAAAGAAATCTTGGATACAGTGAGAATTTTACAATGGAAGTGAAGGGGGCAAAAGTATAGCTACAAGACATTGACAATATGTTTGATAACATGATTTTAGTGTGATAAAATCACTCACTATCCTTTTCTGTGTAAAGTTATTTCCAATTTTACAACATCATTGCCATGGTGATGCATCATTTACTCACCCGCATGCCATCTCAGATGTGTATGACTTTCTTTCTTCTGAAAAATGCAAACAATTATTTTAAAATAATATTTCAAGTAAATGGTAACCAGACATTTGAAGGCCCTTAAGGCATTATGGAAGTAATCTAATTCATAAGAATCCATAAAGTTAAATCAATTTCTTCTGAAGTGATATGATAGGTGTGGGTGAGAAACTGATCAATATTTAAGTCCTTTTTTATCTGTAAATCTACACTACCACTTCCACTTCCACATGCTGATGTTGAAGTGACTTTCATTTTACATTCAGCCACCTACTGGTTGGGGTTGATCAAAGGTGGAGATTGTAAGTAAAAAAGGACTGAAATATTGATCTGTTTCTCACCCACACCTGGATAACTTTCATACTGCCTTATGGGCCTTCAAAGTTCTGGTCACCTCTCAGACCAACATCACTTTTCTTTCTGTCTTCTTTTTTTAGATATATTTCTAAAATCATTGTTTGTGTTGTGCAGAAAATAGAAAGTCATACACATCTGGGATGTCATGAGTGTGAGTAAATGATGAAAGAATTTTCATTTTTGGGTGAACTATATCTTTAAAACTAATCAGTTGACTAGTTGTTCAGACAACCTACAGACAAGATGATTATGAAAATATCCAGTTTTGCACATCCTTACTAGCAATTACCTAACAATGCCCTAGTATAGTGGGGATTAATTTTGCACAGGCAAGCAGTATAATCACATTTTCTTCAGAAATATACAAATCTAGTTTTATGTGCTTAAATTTATAAAACCATGCATTTTAAATTGTAGAACAGTCAAGTTGTTGAAAACATGGTCTTAGGCCGTGTATCCACCAAAGCGTTTTTTCCTGAGGCCAGTATATTTTTTCAATTGTTTGCAATAGGAACACTGCATATTTTAAAAAGACAGCATGTCTTTATGATGAGGCGCTGAGGGCCTATTCCACGCTGAGCACTGCACACTTGCCGTTTTTTTTCTTGTCGCTAAGTGTTGAACATTTTTCAACTTTGGGTAAAACACAGCGCAGGTCACTGACACTTTTTACCCAGCCGTCCAATCACAGTAGAAGAAGGGCGGGACAAATACCAGACCGACCAACCATCACATCCTACTTGTACAATGACTGAACAACAATGGAGAAGTTTGCTGGTCTCTGAGTATTCATGTCTGTACCAGATGACATTCCTGGTCTACCACAATATTAATATGAAAATTATGCTTCAGCTTTCCCTTCATCCAGAGCAAGGGCCAGTGCAAGTACTATTCCTTGTGCCAATATTTTAACATTCAGTACTTGTTGATAACACAAACTATCTGGGAAATTAGGGACTTGCAACATTCTGTATCATAGCCAACAAAGTCTATCAAATGAAAAAAAAAACGCTACGCCTCCAAAGTGCACTTCAGCGCTTCCAGCTGGAAATTTTCAGACGAGTACCTGGCATTTTCAGCTGGCAAAACATGCTTTGGTGGACACACGGCCTTACCATAGTGAAACTGCCAGCGCTGCACCTTCTCACTTCCGTGCAGATCAATGGAAAGGCTCTGTCTCTTTCCCAACATCCTCCCCCACTGCCAGATGTGACCCATCACATGCCCCATCTGTTCAGAAAATCTATCTGCACTATCGCTGCCATCTCAACAGCACAGTCCAGGAATCTTCTCTCAAAGGATGCATACTTCAGAGAACACAGACAGACATGCCCACCAAAGTGTAGATGTTTAAAGGTACTTTGATCAGCAAATGTGTAAGACACCTCTTTGGATTAAAGGGAATAGAATAATCATGAAGCATTATTAATGTTCTTGTACATTACGGAACTTTACGTACATTTGATGCCTTAATTATCAATTGGGGTACTAAATTTCATATCAGGTCAGTTCAATGGGTGGTTCTGGGGCGAGGCTAGCCCCTTTTTAGGGGTGCTTCAGCACCCCTAAAAAGGAGCTCAGCACCCCTAAAACTTAGAGTAAGAAATGTTGTTATTCTAAAATTTTTGTTCGTCTTTGACAAGGTTAAATAATGTCCAAAACATACTCAGTAGTTTGTGGTTTAAAATGTATGTGTTAAGGATGAAAATGAAAACATCCCCGCTTAGCAAATGGTGTCATACTCTTCTCTTCTTCTACTTCTCCTCTGTACCTGCACCGCGCTCAGCACGACCGTCATCCAGCGCGAAACACACGCAGAGTGAGAACCCGTTATGTAGTGTTGTGAATCAACTAAGTTGCTCCAAAGCTGTGTCTCACACTTCTTTCCTTTTACCTAGAGTTGTTCCGATTCCGAAACCATATCGGTGAGTACTGGAGTCAGTATCCTGAATCACCATGGTACACCTATAATAAGTGTTTATTTTCGGACTATTTTAGTCCAGCGGGTCGCCGCCGCTGTGGAGTAGCACAGGACCTGGGTGACTTGTCAGCGCCGGTTACAATGTTCTTCCGCAAGACGCATGCAGTTCTGTTTATTAACTGCTAGAGCGTGAAACAAAAACAGCAGCGCGACAAATAAACTGCGTACCTGTGTAGTGCGTACGTGTGTCTCTGTTGTTAAAGTTTATCGTTAATTTGATACTCATTTTAACAATCGGGAGTCATGTAAACATGACGTCACGTGCGTCTTTTCTGGTCAGTCGTCATGGAAACATGAAGCCCTGGCGTTTGGACAAGAGTGAAAACAAACGACATCACTGTATACCACCAGTATGTGTGAAAACACTCACTGTGGCTTTTTAAATGAATTGTTATTCATTCCTAGATTTATATCTGTTGTTTTTCAGTTGTGGCTGACTATCAAACTAGACAATAAAAGAAAGTTTAATGTTTTTCTTTTGCTGTATTTATTCATTCCTCACACACAGAGGATTTAACCTGAACCAGGCTTAACTCCTGAACTCCTAGCATTACTCTCTCTCTCTCTCTGTGCATGTGTGTGTGTGTGTGTGTGTGTGTGTGTGTGTGTGTGTGTGTGTGTGTGTGTGTGTGTGTGTGTGTGTGGCCTGCAGGTGAGCAATGGACATACCACAGTTCTTTAAAAGAAAAAAAGACAGATTCAGGTGAGAGACTAGGGACAGTCCATAATGACCTCTGTCTTGTTTTTTTTTTTTTTTTTTGTTCTTCTGAAAAGTGTTAAGCTAAAGTAACAGATAATGCAAACTAGCTATCTGTTGTTGTATCAAATTACTTATCTAGGCAATGGTCCCCTGCTTTTATTTTTTATTTATTTCAAACCCCACAATGGAGAATACAGCTTCTCTTGTGAAAGGAATTTGTGATTTAAAAAAGTTTCTAAGCCCAATAATAATAATACTGGATATTCTGGACTTTTTGGTTTTACCTTCTTTTTTTTTTGCTCTTGATGTGAAGCTTGTTTTATTATTATTTATTGATGACTTATATTGGTTTATGAAAGTTCAGACAGGCGTGCAACCAGATATGTTAGAGATGGCCATTTGTAAATAATTTACAGAAGATGAATTACATTTTGTTGTCCAAGTACCTGTTACTTTGTTCAATGACAATAAAGTTGAATCTAATCTAACCAATCTGATGACTGTTTATACAAAAGGAGGCACATGGTGTTAACGGTCAGGAAAACCAGCTGAGTGAAGAAGGTTTTGTGTTTGTTACAGGGGGCTGTCTGTGTGAACTCTCACAATTAATCTGGTGTTCTGAAAAGGTCTCAAAAAAAATAAATAAAAATAAAATCGGGATTTTGGAGTTAGTTGAACCAATGTTAAAATGATAAAGTTATTTTTCAATGGACATATTTTTTGTTTTTGTGTGAAAATAGGGTGGGTGGTGGCAGTGGGGCTCATTGGGTGCTCAGCACCCCTAAAGCTCTGACCCTAGAATCGCCCCTGGGGTGGTTCATGGTTCATACCATTTCAAAACCTATTAGACTTTAGTTACTATTAGTTAGCGTAACCATTCATCTCAGTGGTAGAGTAGTTGCATGGCTGGCGCAAGACCCCAAGGAAAACCTCGATTTTAAATCTGCTATAATTTCTCTTGAATGCTATATCATGATCACAAGGGGAGTTGGCATGTTGTTTCAGAGAGTTCCAGAACCCTAAGATCGTCCAAATTATGCCAATTCACCGACAAGCGCCATCTCATATCAGACATTTTTGCATTGGCTCCAGTGTGTTTGAACATCTCTTGTGTCACGACAGCAAGCTTGTCGCATCAGAAGCATGGGAAGCCCGGGTTCGTATCCTGCATTAAAACCAGGAAGAAATTGCATTCCCAAAATCAGAGGCGAGCATGATTCTGAGGTTGCATTTTTCCCTCTAACGTTATATTTTTACTACACTGTGGTCAGGTTAAGTTTTGCGGTTTGGTCTGTGGTGTACAGTTTATAAAATATGCATTTCTCATCACTGTTTTACAGCCTGTACAGCTGAAAACATTTCGTTGCACAACTCACTTTTGGTGCCCCACTGTGGACATTTCACAACACTTACAGCTTTGGCCACTTGGGGCAGTGTTGCGTATTTCGAACTGATTTGTTGTGTCGCCAGCACGTTGTGTCGGTAGTGAGAGGCCCGGGTTCATATCCACGTTGAACACAGGAAGTAATCATGTACGCTTAATCAGTGACAAGTGTGATTCGGAGGTTGCACTTATCCCCCTTGCATTTCATTTTTACAATTCCTGACCCCTTGATCTCAATAGACTTTAGTTAGAGTAGATATATCATATTTATGATGAATGTACAAAGACAGAATTATACTTAATTCAGTATACAGTACCATTGTGCATCTGGGTGTTGATCATTCATTTACATTTTGTCATGTGTATTTTGTTGATTCATGTCTTTTATTTTGAAATGATTAGTTCCTGTTTCCTGGTCATGTGATGTACTGTTTTCCCTCCATGTTCATGTGTCTTGTTTTCAATGATTTATTGTTTGGTTATCTTGTTTGGAGTTCTCTTTGTTCATTGGTTTATGTTCTCCCATGTTCATGTGTTTAAACCCTCATGTTTTCCATTGTCCTTTATCAAGGATTGTGTGTGATTGTAACTTTGTTGGATAGTTCATGCCATGTCAAGTCTAGTTTATATCAAGTCAAGTCAAGTTCATGCTTTGTTCACGTGTGGATTTACAGGTTTTTGGATTTCATATTTATTAATAAATTTCTCTTGGATTCATCTTACTTCATCATCATCGTCTTTCTCATTGCCAATGTCAACAAGTTAAAGAAATACTTGACCGAACAATTAATCTAGCTATTCAGTTCCTGCGCCTAGGTCAGGGGAATCGTCCCCTGGAGGATTATGTAGAGGACTTCTGCGATCTGGCCTGCTGGGTGGACTGCATTAGGGACAGGTTGCCCTCAAAGACATTTCCGTTATGGATTGAGTGAGATAATCTCCATTTTGATGTCTGGTGGTCGCAGTTCCCTCAGCCTCGCTCATTATAGTGACCTTGCCCTGCACATCACTGGTTCTACGTTCACTGTGGGGGAGGTGGATGCCGAGCCGGAGCTCCACAACATGGCCGCCGAGCCAGAGTTCCACATCATGGCCACCAAGCCAGAGTTCCTCGTCATGGTCGCTGAGCTTGTGCCATCTTTTGCCCTGGATCCTGAGCTTGCTCCATGCCATGTCACAGCAACGCCTCAGCTTGCTCCCTGCCATGTCACAGCAATGCCTCAGCCTGCTCCATGCCATGTCACAGCAATGCCTCAGCCCGCCCCATGCCATGTCACAGCAACGTCTCAGCTTGCTTTAAATATTCTATCTACTCTGAATTAAGTCTATTCTGCTCACTTTCTCCTTTGTCAAATTTATTACACATGAGTCTGTCACTGTCTTCAAATATGGTTGAAATTCAAAGTTGAATTTGGCCTGATTCTTATCACTCACAATTGTAAAGACATAATAGTGCTAGTCTACACCTTAGACATAATTTTAAATGGATATTCATACAAAAAGTGCATAATGTAGGTGTTTCTTCTTTGTGCGTATACATCTCTGTTCCCCCTAAAAGCCAGTATGTTAGCTGCCATACAACTGTTTTTGTTGCCATGTCAAGCAAATGGGAAAGACAGCCTCACTCAAGCACACTCCCTGTGGTCTGACCTTGTAAGTGAGCATCCAGCTGTGGAACAATGTTTCTGAGAGTGAAGCCATTGGGTTATGAATCAAATGGAGGTCAACGCCATTAATACACCCCCTCCTGCCAAGTCACCCTGCTACGTTGTCATGGTAATTAATTAATGCTTTGGCAGTAACCATATGAACAACTAATGCATTTTTGATGTAGCAGAATAATGGAAGTAATATAAGTGCCTCATATGATTGTTTTTTGTTGAACATCGCAGGATCATTTCAAAGTCAAATTAAAGTTATTATATATATATGTTATATATATTATATGTTGCATCTGCCCACTCCACTGATGACTCTAAAGATTAACTGACCTTTAGATATAACACAAGTCTTATGTCAAAGATGGTCCACATTGCAGTTTGTTCTAGTCAAGGACTGCCCACTTAGATAGGAAGAGATCATCTGACTGATGTGTGAAGAGACCAACCACAGTGCATATTATTTTTAATTGCGTTTAAACATAGAAAGTGAAACAGATGTTGAAAAAATTAATTCACATAATGGCACAGCTGTCAGAAGGTTCTGACTGAAAGTTCATGTTCATTAAAGCCTTTCCCTTTCAAAAACAATGAGCTTGAGTTTGAAGCATGAGACTGCATTGGTGGCTTTTCATGCCTTTAAAGCTTGACTAAAGCCCAGGCTAATAGCACGTGAGTGCGGGCTGTGAAGGAGCATTTCATTGGTTTGACCCACTGAAAATATGCGCCCATTTACTGAACCAGTGGAGTCGGTTATTTGAGTCTCTCTTTATTTTAGTTACTTGAGACTTCTCATCTCGTTCATGAATGAAATAAATGTACTTGTAAACTCGTTAGAGAACAAAATATGAATGAGGATCAGCTGAACAACTGAACAAGAGACATGTTGTTCGTTCAGTTCGGCATGTCGAGTCAATTATGTTTAACAAGGAGAGAAAGGGGTGAAATGCAAGTGCAAGATACGTTTATAGGTATGCACAAAACAAAATCTTTGAATTTGAATGAATGTGTTAAAATGACTCAAGACGTACAGCTAAAATGACATGAATTACAGATGGAAGTATTGTAATTTTATACACAGTGTGAGATCTTATTAGGCTTTTCTTGAACCTTTTCTTGGTAATAAAAATTAAGCTCAGCATTTGACAAAATATAGGAAAAAGAACACCTGTCATTTATGGTGAAAATGGTTAAAGTATCTTCATACATTTGTAGACATGCAAATTCCATTCGTAGTACTTTGTCCTACTTTTAAAGACTAACTATAGCACGAGCCAATAGCATTCGGAACTGAATGTAATGATAAACTCGTTCGCGAACTAATTGAATGAATCAGTCATCTCTGAACGAGAGGAGGTGCTCCAAGTTCTTCATTCAGTTTGTCAATCTTGTTCAACAAGAAAATGAGCCAGACCAATTAGGAATAAAATGGGCACACATTCTAATGACATATGGACATTGAAGAAACTCATAATTATTATAATAATTTTTTGCTAATATTTTTTGTCTTTTTCTGTGTAGCTTGAGAACGATATGCTTTGTTGTCATTTGTGGGGAAATGCTTATGATGTTTAAACTCTCTGCAGTGCAGAAGAAGTCTCTTAGTATAATTGTAGAAATTCAAAAGATAATTAGACTTTTTCTGGTCATGAATGACTGCTTTTTTTTCAATACAATTTCTTAAAAGACAGTCATTTGGTTACATCTACATGCACAAATGCATAACTTAAAGAAATGGTAAATGAACAAATACGAACTAATCTTTTTGGTGAAAAGAATCAAAAGAATCAAGTCACTGAAATGAATCAAAATCATCCTCACTACCTCATTCAAAAAGGTGCAATGACAGTTTTGCGAGGGATGGAAGTGCAAAGTTACGATGTTTGAAGCATGTGCCGAGGTAGAGTGGTACAGCGAACAGTATAGAATCTGCTCTGATCTGCATTGGCTAAAACTCTAATCAGGTTCTTTTGTAAAATAGCTTTGCAGGGGGTCTTCAGTTCTTTCTGGGGGGCCTCCGGATCTTTTCGGGTGGTCTCCGGATCCTTCACTCTGTAATTCACACTGTGGTTTAGGATGACTATGCAGTCACCTGGCCAAAATTCTATTTGCAAACTGGGAACTTGGAATGGGGGAGTTCTGCAGGGCAAGTCAATGTTGCTGAACCTATGATAGATGGCATGAACGAAAAAGCTATGAAACTGCAACTGTAAGGCTTTAGGACTCGTTTGCAAACATTTAAATCAAATATGTGTGTTCAGAGTTTGTTGTTTGCTATAGTAATGTAAACACCATCACAGTGTCAAGAGACTCTCTCATACAACAACTGAGTGTAGCTGTCAATGTAAATGAAATTCAATGTAAATTTGGAAAACAGGAAATTTTACCTCAATCCATGTCCATCATGAGATCTCACCACAGTCCTTACCTCAAGAGGTGAATATGACAAATATAATAATGTATGTCATGTTAAATTGCTTTGTTTTCAGTGAGAATAGGAATGTACAAATGGCTACAAATACACTTAAAAAAATTACTAAAACTGCAACAGCTAACAAAGTAAAATTAATACATAGAAAATGTAATAATTACCTACCATTCATTACTGAAACTGTCCTCTTCTCCACCATGCCATCTCATCTCGGGTATCAAAATTATCTCTTAAAGTTCCCAGTTGTAATTACAATTTGCGGGGGCGTTCTTGTGCAACTTCCAAGTGCATCTCATACTTCTCATCGTATAATTCTGATAGCACATTTACCTCCGCAATCAAATTTGCAGTGTGATCAGTACTAGTCAACTCTAGCAACTTATCTTTATTGACTTGATCTTGCACTTTCACAGTTTTGGCTCTGTTCGCCATTGTGTTTTTGATGCTCTTCTTGGCACTAGAAGCCCTATTTTAGCACTTCACTTTTGCTAAGAGATAAAAGTATCTGCTAAGAGCATAAATGACTTCAAGTATTTAATAACACACTTAGCAGAAGATTTTCATTATGGTGTGATACATTTGATGTTTTTGTCATGAAGTGAATTGATTTTGGATACAATGCAAGTTAAAATTGGTAGTACTATTAACAAGCACTGTAGTACAGAGCTGAACACGCTACTTTTTTGTTGATGTGGCAAAGTGAAGCATTAGCAATGTTAGCATAACACGTGAACAATGTTGAGGCCTTATTTAACTATAGCTAAACTAGCGGTATGCCGTTTGCCCCTGCTTTGAGCACAGGAGCTGAACTAATTACCCTCTGTCAGGAATTTGATTACGTTGCATTTGCCGGGGATCCGTTTGATGTGATAAGAGCCGTACTTAGAACCCAGTAACCCTAGGTAATGCAAGCCTTTTGTCATAGAAATGGATCCCTGAAGCTCAAATTTCTGCTCATCTATTTTCCTTTGTTTAATGTCAAAGAGGATAATCATATTAAAAAGTATTTAAACAAAAGGTCACAGGATGTAAATTCTTTTTAATATAATAGATTTTATGTGCATCCTTAAACTGATTCAGGTCTTCTGTAGTTTTTTATGAAGGAATATTCCACCCAAAAATTACAATTCTACCATTATTTTCTCCCCTTTATGTCATTCTTTTTATGTGCTATGTAATGGAGACTGAGATTTAAATGAATAGTTTATCCACAAATTAAATTGTTTATTCACATGTAAACATGCATTCTCTCATAGTGCTCACAAATATGCAAAATTCTCTCTAAAAAAATGAAAGATATTTTTGTTTGTTTCTCACCAAAACCTATTGTATTCATTCAGAAAACTATACACAAGTAGAAATAACTACTATTATGATCCTTTTGAGTCTATTTAAAGCTTTAAAATGAGGCACTGTCCACTACCATTTCATTGAAAAGATGAACTGCGATAATCATTAAAACAGAAAAGAATTTGCATATTTGGATGAAATATTCCTTTAATGTTAATCAGGTGTTTTAATTGCAGAATGAGTTTAATTGACCTTATTAAAAAAAAGGGGGAATTAACACAATTGCGGCAACATTGAGATAATCTCGACAGAGCAAAAATAGCAAATCTACTGGCAATTTGTCTGTTTTTACACTATGTTATATGCTATGGACATTTTTGTCACCGCTTTTTACGTTTGTTGCATTTTTATCAAAACACACACTTACTATTCTATAACATGGCAGCGTTTACAAGTTCAGTAATTATCTAGATAATTCTAGAAGTCACTAAATCGCTCATCCACAACCAGTCCAGCTGCCCTGATTTTGGATCAGCATTGTGTCTGTCTGTAGTTGGCCCTGGGCACGAGGCTGTGTTTACAATCTGTGTGCTGTATCTGCCCGACTGAATGCATCAATGCTTTTCACTGTGACGCTCTCACTCTGTTCCACATGCAGCTGAGTGAACCTTGCCCACGTAGCCCCTGCAGCCGCCGTGTGCCACCCCACACAAGGACAGAAGACCTTCACTCTTTGTATCACTGCATCCCTCCTCACTCCCACAGTTGGCCAGGACATAGCACGCTTAACTTAAACATGAATTGTCATTACACATCAAGGCTTGTTCAATTGTAGCCTTTTCTATTGAATGGAATGCACTCATGTATTATTAAAACGCAGCAACAGTTTAACCAGTGGGTTAATGGGTTCTTTATAAGCCATTGTATTGTGAAAATGTCACTATTTGTTGTGATGGCAATGCTTTCCCGCTTATATGCTTGTTGTAACACATGCATAAGGGGTGGGATGCAAAATGGCATCTGCCAATATAATTGGCGTGATTGTAAAGGGCTTCCAATCCTGGGAGGAGCTCTCCCTAGCGTCAGCTACTGACACTGCCTCAAAGTAAAAAATTTGAAAAGGAATCATAGCTTTAGCATGTTATGTGTTCAAAACTATGGTAATGCCATTTTTTATATCCAAAACCATGACTTTACCATGTTGTGTCCACAAACCATAATAATACCACGTTATATGTTCAGAAACAATGGTAATAGAATTTTATGTGTCCAGACACCATGGTAATACCATGTAATATCAAAAAACTTGGTCAACCATGTTATGTGTCCAAATGTGTAATTGTCACAGTCCTGTCATTGTGTCAGTCTGTGGTTTTGTCTGACACGACCATGGCATCATCGTCCCATGTCTGTCTTGTGTTTTGTGTGCTGTCTTTGTGTGAGTGCACGGGTCCATTGTGATTTCCCGCTGTGCACTCTTCGGTAGGTCTTGTTTCATGTCTAGAGCCTCGTCTCTGGATCCTGACTTCCTGTCTGGATTGGTTTCCATCTGTTTTGGGATCCGGACACTCATGCTCCATGTTCTGTCTTTCTTTGTGTGAGTGCACAGCTTTGGTTTGGATTTCCCTGCCGTGCGCTCTTCAGTCTTATGTTTCATGTCCGGATCATGGTGTCTGGATCCTGACCCTTCTGTCTGGTTTGGTTTTAGTGTCGGGATCTGGACACTCCATGTCTTGTCTTGTCTTGGCACAAGTGCTTTGCGCTTGTCACCTTGGCGGGATGCATTCACGTCAATTATCTGTTCTGTGTCTCGAAGCCACGGACACATGTTGCCCTCGCTTTGCGCTGCCGTTCAGTCACTTCGGTCTGAGGTTTTGAGTCACCTGTTTCGTGCATTGCGTGTCGTTTGTCTCACGATGTACGCCAGGCTTTGTTTAGAGATCACTTTGTTTGCCATTGCTACGCATTCTCTCATCTTGTTTGTTTGTTGGCATGAGCATATATTTCCATATTGTCATGACGATATGCGATAATGCCATTTGGGTGTTTTGTTGTCTTGTGAGAGCACATGGCATTGTTTTGTTTTTGCTTTGCCTTATGTCTTGCATCACATCCCGCCTCCTTGTTTGCCCATTATTAGTTTATAACTCACACCTGTCCTGTCTTGTCAACCTGTTGATTTCTCTACGTATTTTAGTCTCCTCGTCTGTGCTGTCCAGCGCCAGTTTTTCTTGTGTATTCAATCGGTCTTGTTTGTTCCAGTAGGTCCTGTGTGTTGGCCGGTCGTGTTATTTGGTTCCCGGTTCATTCGCCCTTCTCTGATTGGTCCAGTCGGTCCTGTGTTTTGTCTTCTCCAGCCTGGATTATATTAGTACCCTACGGGGTTGTTTATGTTTGTTTTGGTTTGTCTTGCTCTTTTTGTTATATTAAATCCCTTGTTTTTTTTAACTCTGCATTTGGGTCTTGAGACTCATTCTCTGCCATCTCTGACAGTAATACCACGTTATGTTCCAAAAACCATGGAAATACCATTTTTGTATATTTTTCCAAAAACCATGGTAGTACCATGTTATATGTCCAAATATTTTGTCCAGAAACCATGGTAATATCATGCTACAGTATGTCTAGAAACCATAGTAATACTATGTTATGTGTTCATATATTTTGGTATTACCAAATCTTGTGTGTAATTACATGGTAGCATGTAAAAATGTTAATGTATTTTTTATATATATATTTATTCTGTAGTGGTATTACAGCTTCAAATGACACATTTTCAGGAACATGACTGTTTTCAAGTGCACAAATGACGGTGGCTAGCCCTATGGATCAATCCATATACAAAGAAACATGGCTGTGTATTAATTTGATTGGACTACATATTGGCCTATAGGTAGATGGCCTCTAAATTACCTATTCAGGACAATTCCCATATGGGGGCGTCACAAACACTGCAGCACTTTGCTTCACAGGAGCTGGGAGTGGGCAAGAAAGCTGCAGAGGGGGGCAGGGAGAAACCACAGAGATCCAGAGCTAAGTGAGAACAGGACTGGGATAAACAGCACACTTCACTAGGATAGTACGCACATGTATGTGTGTGTGTGAGTGTGTGTGTGAGTGTGTGTGTGTGTGTGTGTGTGTTTGTGTGTGTGTGTTTATGTGGTTTACAAGGACAATTTTTTAGGTTACAAACTGGTAATTACAAGGGTATTATGCTATAACTGTGGTTTATGAGGACATTTCCAGTGTCCCCATAATTTAAATAGCTTAAAAAACATATTAAACAACGTTTTATTGAAAATGTAAAAATGCAGAAAGTTTTCCATGAGGGGGTTGTGTTAGGTTTAGGGGATAGAATCTATAGTTTGTACAGTATAAAATCATTATGTCTATGGAAAGTCCTCATAATGATAGGTAGACCAACATGTGTGTGTGTGTGTGTGTGTGTGTGTGTGTGTGTTCTGCAGAAAGGGAGGTGAAAATGTTTGATGGGAGTGCAGATTGCTTCTCTGATATATGGTGTCACACCATCTGTCTCTTGATGAGGCCTACAAACTACTGAGAGAAAAATGGTGGGTAAGGCAGAATGCAAATTGCAGAGACACAACACTCACAGTATATTACTGGGTGAAAATGTAATAAAGCAGAGAATATTTAATTAGCCATCATTATCAGTGTCACACTGTTTTTTCTCCCAAACCTTACAAAATGTGACTTTACTCAGTGTGCGAATTATACAGTGTCTTTCAGGGGGTCTTTCAAGGAAAATCTATTGGTAATTTTCAAGATGGCAGTCGGGGTTGAGGTTTGTCGTTCTCAAACTGACTTGTCCCTGGTGTCCCTAGCTGAG
Source organism: Moxostoma hubbsi (assembly GCA_032164185.1). NCBI lineage: Eukaryota > Metazoa > Chordata > Actinopteri > Cypriniformes > Catostomidae > Moxostoma > Moxostoma hubbsi. Next base: position 20,651,456 of record JAVLUX010000001.1, on the reverse strand, counting down.
TTAGCTTAATATAATTTATCATAAATATATTTTTAAACAGTGATATTTTTGTGATAAATCTATAATTTAAAGTGATAAATGATGACATTATTTTGTTTTTTTCAATGCGGTATCTTATACAAATCATGCGTGCAAACTGCATACGGTTTCTGTGGTTACCTCCTCCACAAACACAACGTCTGTTCCTGAGTGTCAGAATTAGACAGATTCTGACTACTAGTTTGCACCTTGCATTTACTTTTTGTTGTTTACATTTACATTTCAGTATATGTATACAGTGTGTAAGTGTCTTAGTGTACAGTGTGAAGTAGCAAACATAAAGTACAGACTAACAAAAAAGTACCATGAAAGTACCATGCTTTTTCTATGTAGCACCATGACAATATTGTGTTTGTTTTAAGACATGGCAGTCATTCTATGTCAATGGCAAATAAAATCCTTGGAGTATATCACATACTGTAAATACCATAGTATATGAATATAATAATAGTTTATTATAAAGTTATATATCCAAGTAGCAAGGCATTACCATCTGATACTTCAATTGTACTATGTATGACTGCAGTGGTCTTTTGAGAGCACATTTTTTTAGTTTTGTCAACAATAACGTCTCGGTTACGTATGTAACCTCCGTTCCCTGATGGAGGGAACGAGACGTCGTGTCGAAGAAGCGACACTAGGGGTCTCTCTTGAGCGCCAAAAGATACCTCTGATCTATGAAAAAAGGCCAATGAGAGTTGGCGAACAGTATTTGCATACTCCGCCTCCGGATACGGATATAAAGGCAAGAGAAATACGCTCGTTCATTCAGGATTTTTCTGAGGAGCCGGGAGTGTTCCGGGCACCTCAGCGGCTCGGCTCAGCGACATGGCCGGGAAGACACGACGTCTCGTTCCCTCCATCAGGGAACGGAGGTTACATACGTAACCGAGACGTTCCCCGTCTGTCGCTCACTTCGACGTCGTGTCGAAGAAGCGACACTAGGGGTCCACTTCAAAACTCGCCATGCACTAAGCCGTGTACGTGTACTGCTGACACAGAAGCGGGCAGGTATTTCTACGTGCACAAGCGACCAACTGTGCTCAGGCTGCACGTACTCTTCCCCAATGCCCCGACAAAGCGTCAGAATCCTTTTGGTTACCCTAGGGGGGAACAAGGTGACGCTCCCAACTAGGGAACGGGCCAAGCCTGGCTGGGCCTCTTTTCTCTCTATGTTTTCTCGGCATAGAGCAAGAGCAGCCGGGGCCCTTACCGCATCGAGGGAAGGGGGTCTTATTCCCGAATCCCTATTCTTTTAGGGGGAAAAGACCCTGCGGAGGCCACACCCACCCGAAAGGGGAGGTAAAGGTGGCGAAAAACATCACATGGCCTCTTGGGTCACATGTGGGAAAAATGGCGCGGTGGTAGATCCCGCCTCGAGGAGGGGGGAGTTGCTACAACACGGCGACCGGAGGGCAGCCAAAGACTGCCTAAGGGAGACGCGGGTCAGCTCGTAAGGTGACCGTACCGAGGAAGTACACACAGGAGGATTCCCGTAGGAGGTCTGATCTGTGGAGCACCTATTCCAGTAGGGGTAGCCTGGGGTACCCGTAGTGGACTGGACCAGCAAGTCCCTCCGCTGAACTGCTGCGGGCCCGAAGGGCTAGGGAGGAATCAACCAGGGACCTAGGTTCTCTGGGAAAGAAGGCGCACTGTTTTACCTCGATCGAGGGAAACGGCGCTGGAAACAAGCGATTCACCTGGTCAGATCGTCAACGTGTACCGAGTTCTACGGGCTCAGACCTGAGAGAACACGGGACGAGACTGACTCAACCCTGAGATCGTAAGGGTGTTAGGTGCTGCCCAGCCCGCAGCTCTGCAAATGTCTGCTAGGGAGGTGCCCCTAGCCAGTGCCCATGAGGATGCCACGCTCCTAGTAGAGTGGGCTCGAACCCGCAAAAAAAAAAAGGGGGGGCACGGCCTGGGTGTGATAGGCCAACTGAATGGTATCCACCACCCAGTGAGACACCTCTGTTTGGAGACAGCGTTCCCTTTCTGCTGTCCTCCAAAGCAGACAAAGAGCTGCTCAGAGCGCCTGAAGTTCTGGGTGCGTTCCAGGTAGGCACGCAAGGCACGTACCGGACACGACAGTGAGAGGGCTGGGTCTGCCTCCTCCCGGGGCAGCGCTTGTAGGTTCACTACCTTATCTCCAGAGGGCGTGGTAGGAACCATGGGCACATAGCCCAGTCGAGGTCTTAGAATCACATGAGTATCTGCCGGACCGAGCTCCAGGCAAGTGTCGTTAGTAGGGAACGCTTGCAGGTCCCCGACCCTCTTGATGGAAGTGAGCGCGATCAGCAGGGCCGTCTTTTTAGGAGAGGGCCCTGAGCCAACTGATTCTAGCGACTCGGGGGGGGGGATCTCTGAAGACCGGCGAGGAACACCGAGAGATCCCAGGAGGGGAACAGGTTTGGCCGGGAGGGGTTTAACCTCCGGGCACCTCTTGGGAACCTGACGATTAAGTCGTGCTTACCCAGAGACTTGCTGTCTACTGGGTCGTGGTGAGCTGCGATAGTGGCAACATACACCTTCAAGGTGGATGGGGACAGCCTCCCCTCCAACCTCTCCTGTAGGAACAGGAGCACAGACCTAACTGCGCACCTCTGTGGGTCTTCTGCCCGGGAAGAACACCAATTCACGAACAGACGCCATTTCAGGGTGTAGAGTTGCCTGGTAGAAGGGGCTCTGGCTTGGTTGAACGTGGCTACGACCATGGGTGGTAGACCAGCTAGATCTTCCGCATCCCGTTCGGGGGCCAGACGTGGAGGTTCCAAAGGTCTGGGTGCGGATGCCAGAGCGTGCCCCGTCCCTGAGAAAGAAGATCCTTCCTCAGGGGAATTCGCCAGGGAGGGGCTGTCGCGAGGAGTACAAGGTCCAAGAACCAGGCCCGGGTGGGCCAGTAAGGAGCCACGAGAGTGACTTGTTCCTCGTCCTCCCTGACCTTGCACAGCACCTGTGCAAGAAGGCTCACTGGGGGAATGCGTACTTGCGCAGCCCCACCGGCCAGCTGTGTGCCAGTGCATCTGCCCCGAGGGGAGCCTCTGAACGGGCGTACCAGAGCGGGCAGTGGGAGGTCTCTCGGGAGGCAGAGGGGTCTACCTGGGCCTTGCCGAACCATTCCCAAATCAGCTGAACCGAGTGGGGGTGAAGCCTCCACTCTCCGCCAGGCAAGCGTTGTCATGACAGCGCATCCGCTATCACATTGAGGTTGCCGGGGATGTGAGTGGCACGCAGCGACTTGAGTCGGTGCTGGCTCCAAAGGAGGAGACGACGGGCAAGTTGTGACATGTGACGGAAGCGTACGCCGCCTTGGCGATTTATGTACGCGACCGCAGTGGTGCTGTCCGACCTGACTGGGATATGTTCGTCCCGAATTAACGGGAGAAACTTCCGCAGGGCCAAAAGGACGGTCAACAACTCGAGGCAGTTGATGTGCCAACGCAGCTGGGCCCCTTTCCAAAGGCCTGAGGCTGCGTGCCCATTGCAAACGGCGCTCCAACCCAATCTGGAGGCATCGGTCGTGACCAGGACGCGTCTGGACACCTGCTGTAGGGGCACTCCAGCCCGTAAGAAACAGAGGTCTGTCCAGGGGTTGAATGTCTGACGGCAGGCGGGGTTGATTGTTACCCGGTGTGTGCCGTGGCGCCATGCTCGTCTCGGGACTCGGGTCTGGAGCCAGTGTTGGAGCGGTCTCATATGCATCAACCCCAGCGGCGCAACCGCCGCGGAGGACGCCATATGCCCCAGGAGCCTCTGGAAAAGTTTTAAGGGGACCGCTGTGCCTGGCCTGAAGGCGGCGAGGCAGTTCAACACTGACTGGGCACGCTCGTTGGTGAGACGTGCCGACATTGAGACCGAGTCTAACTCCATCCCGAGAAAAGAGATGCTCTGAACTGGGGTGAGCTTGCTCTTTTCCCAGTTGACCTGAAGCCCCAGACGGCTGAGGTGCCTGAGCACCTGGTCTCTGTGGGCGCATAGTAACTCTTGCGAGTGGGCCAGAATGAGCCGGTCGTCGAGGTAGTTGAGTATGCGGATGCCGGCTTCTCGGAGCGGGGCAAGAGCTGCCTCTGCGACTTTCGTGAAGACGCGAGGGGACAGAGACAGGCCGAAGGGGAGGACTTTGTACTGATACGCCTGGCCCCCGAACGCAAACCGCAGGTAGGGGCGGTGTCGGGGCAGGATGGAGACGTGGAAGTACGCGTCCTTCAGGTCTATCGCTGCGAACCAATCTAGATGCCGGACGCAGGTTAAGATGTGTTTCTGCGTGAGCATCTTGAACGGGAGTTTGTGCAACGTTCGGTTGAGAACTCAAAGGTCCAAGATTGGTCGTAAGCTGCCGCTTTTCTTGGGTACGATGAAGTAGGGGCTGTAGAAACCCTTCTTCATCTCGGTTGGAGGGACAGGCTCTATCGCGTCTTTGGCCAGAAGAGTCGCGATTTCCGCGCGCAGAGAGTGGGCGTGTTCGCCGTGTACTGCGGAAAAGCGGACGCCCATGAAGGGGGGCGGGGGCCTGGCAAACTGATTTGCGTAACCGAGACAGATGGTCCGGGCCAGCCAGCGAGACGGGTTGGGAAGTGAAAGCCATGCGTCCAACCTCTGCGCTAGGGGCACCAAAGGGACGGTTAATTTGGACGTTCCCGGCAGGGCTTCGCAGCGGGGCGGAGCAGGTAGGGCAGCGTTGGGCTGCAACAGGGCGACCCGCAGCTGGGGTGCTGAGAAAGACTCAAAGCACTTACCTTGCTCTGCACACCCGGCAGGGGGCGGGTTAGCGACTGAGGAGGAGGTCTCGGGTAGGCGTCCTCTAGACTGGTCGGAAACGGCCGGCCGGGGGGGGGGGCAGTCGTGGGGCTGGAGACGGGTGGTCCGTGTCCAGGAAGCCGGGACTGCTGAGATCTGGTGGCAGAGTGCCGTGGGAATGGCATTTGCGGGCCAGGTGACCCAGAGACAAAAGGAAATAGCTCGTTACAGAGAATATGAGAATGTGAAAACTAATTCGACAAAAAATTCTCCTTCCGGCCCTCCACCGGGGACGGAGCGGTCTTACCACCTCCGGAGCTAACATCTTGGTCCCTGGGTTGAGCGTCCTTGAGGGGGTCCGTGAGACGGGGGCGTCCGCTTCCTGCGGAGTGCTCGACGCTGGGGCTGAGAGCTGGGCCCGGGTTGAGGCGGAGCAGGGTGTTTCATAGCCGCAGGAGGATGCCCTCGGCGAGCAGACGGGGCATGGCCCATGGCGGCAGGCTTGCGGCGGGGCAGGATGTGCAGTGGCCTCCGTCTGCCTCACCGCTGAGGACTGCTGGGCAGAGTCGTCAACGGTGGCGCCGAATAGACGGAGCTGGGAGACGGGGGTGTGGGAGAAGGTGTGCCTTGTCTGCCTCCCGCATTTCGACCAGGTCCAGTCCACAGGTGCGTTTCTGGACCACAAGGGGTGGCCATCGCCTGTTCGAGTGCCAGCGCTTCTGACCTCCGTGGCCCGGGGGCGCGGTTGGTCATCCAGCGCAGTTCCTGCAGCACATTAAGAACAGGACTACCCAAGGTGCAAGTTTTGAAGTGCCTTGGCCTGGCGTTGGTTGCAGGAAGGGCCGTGGCGTGCAGAGTGGAAGCGGTCTGGGACCGTTCCACCGTGAGGGTAGTGAGAGCGGAGGAGCGAAGAAGCCTTGGCTTTGCTCAACTCGTCGTGCACGTCCGGGAAGAAAGGAACGGGGGGGGGGGGGGGGGGGGGGGGCGTGGCTGTGAGCGGCGCACCTGCCCGCGGGACCGATCAAGTAGCCCGGGAAAGCATAGCGGATCTCCGTGCGTCAGGCTCAGGCTGGGCGGCAGACCCGAAGGTGGCGGCCCAGGCGAGCGATCAGCATCCGATGCCGCTGTAACGCTCTCCGATGCAGCGGTGATGTCATCCAATTCTGAAGCAAGCAAGCGTGCCGGGGAGGCGGGCGGTTCGAGGGGGTTTACCCGGCGAACAGAGCCCGTCATATTCCCTGAATCGCCTTCATCGCCCGTGGCGCCTGCGTCAATCCCGTAGGAAGGAGGCGAGGCGCGGGGGGCGGCTGAAACGGCTTTCTCTCATTACAAAAGAAAGCCACATGACCGCAATGTTGCCATGGCTATGTTCTCGCACTGAGAACATGAACCATTCATAAAACGCTGCCTGCGTGTGATCGCAGCCCAGGCATGCAAGACAGTGTTTTATGACCGAGAGAGGTGGGGAGAAATCACCGCATCCAGAAACTACACAGGGGCGGAAATGACATCTTTATAAAGACGCATCCTGAAAAGGACGTTCAACGCCGTTGTGTAATGCTCTTTCAGAGAAATAAACTCTTTTACGGAGAGAATCACTCTTTCAACTCTTTTAACTCTGCGCTGTCGAAGCGCCCAGGGGCAAACTGCACGCCGGCAGTGAAGAGAAAAGCCGCTGTAGTGCGCCGTAAATCCAACAGCAAAGCAGAGCGTCAGAGGATCAGAAGCAGGATCAGTTGTGTTACTCGCAGCTGACTGCATACACACGACCTTCGGCTCCGAAGAAAATTACTGAATGAACGAGCGTATTTCTCTCGCCTTTATATCCGTATCCGGAGGCGGAGTATGCAAATACTGTTCGCCAACACTCATTGGCCTTTTTTCATAGATCAGAGGTATCTTTCGGCGCTCAAGAGAGACCCCTAGTGTCGCTTCTTCGACACGACGTTGAAGTGAGCGACAGACGGGGAACTTCTATTAATTTTAACTCAAGTGAGTTCATGGAAGATAACAAAGTTTCAACAGACTTTTTATCACTTCCTTTTCCAAAACGTTTCTGAAACTCCCTTCAAAAAGTGGAGCGAGAAAAGGCTAAATAGTAGGACTTAAAATCTCTTTAAATCCCACAGCAGCAAATTAATGTATTTTTAGAGCAATGGGCAATAGAGCCATTTAAACTATTAGCTTAGTACTATAGTTCTGGCTATCACAGACACACAAAAACATCCACTAAGGTAGCATTGCAAAAATACGTTTTCAGGCAAAGAAACAAAAGCTGCTTTAAAATAAGAAAAATATTCCTTTCAGGGTAGAATTACTGACAATCAATGAATATGCTAAATAGATACTTGTGGATTTTTAAGGATAGCTATGGGAAAATGATACACATTTTTTGAACATGCTTGTCTCAATGTCACAGAAATATTATAGTGGTATGGACTGTACTTGTAAAGCTAATTCATGATCCATGTCCCATATCATAACCAGTTCAGATAACCATCAGTTGTTCTTATAGTGAACACTGTGAACTGAGGTCTATGAACATAGTTCGGTGAAAAATCATTCTCTGTATCCAAGCCCCGATGACAAAGAAAAGGTCACGCTCTATAATCAATGAATCAGAATGGCCATATGAAAAAGAAATTGAGACAGGATTAAGTATAACAGTATCGAACACCAGGTAAAGGGAATGTGTCATGTTTTCAGTCCAATATAACTTTAATGCTAGCAGTTGACAAATCATATATCATAGAATAAAAGAGACAACTACAAAGAGAAAATAATTACATAATTACAATTACATTTTTTAATGATTATAACATATTTTAAAAAAAACTTCAAGTACAAATGTAAAAATGTAAATGTATGTTCACTGCCATTCAGAAATTAGAATAAAATCAACAATGGTTTACATTGATAACACTTGAAAATGGTCTCTAAATATAGTATTTCCAAAATATAACCACCTTTATCTTAATATTGTCACAAACAAAGGGAGGAAATGATCCAATGTGTCTTCTCAGTTGCATTGAAGCAATTCACAGAGGTGTAAGACACATCTTTCTAACTCACACCATAAAAGTTGTATGGGACTGAGGCCTGGAATCAAGTCAGGACAGGCCATTAGACAGTTCTTGCAGAGCATATCTCATTAAATAAAAAAGCACTGCCCGATAAACTTTTCTACTGTAATAATAAGCCTTGGGTTTCAAACAGTAGGATCTATGCTTTTTAGAATTTTTAATTGCTTTTATTTATGAAAATGTATGATTTTGCTCTGTTGTTGTGTTTTGAGTTATTTTATGTTTATTTCTCTGAGTTTTAATTACAAAGCCTGCACATAGATCCTCCTCTCGCCTCTTTCCTACAAACGTTACAGAACAACTGACCAGACTATGGATCTAGCGGCTTGGCAATTGTTGCCTCTCAGACAATGAGGTGATACCATCAAGCAATATACAGAGCAGCTCTGTAGTTCACCCAGGATTTCTCAGACTTAATGAGCCTGTGAAATCCTATCTGACAGTTGGCAGATGTGAACTTTCCTTGGTCAAATGAATGAAGCCAAGACCGCCCCAGAGCATGTCCCTGAAGCCTCGGCCATTCCATTGCCAGTGTCCTCTGCCACAGGGGCCGTTACCACAGCAGTGCTCTTCCATCTGGAAGAGGAGGATAAGAAGGGCCCCTGCTCTCCAGTCGCAGCCTGCACTCATGGCTACGGAGGCCATTCCCCTGCTGCTGCCATCGCTCCAGTCCACAGAGGCCGTTCCCCAGTCGCTGCCAGTGTTCCCTGTACTCATTTAGCCTGTTCAGTTCCCTGAGGCAGTCAACAAGTCTGTCCCACCCCATGTGACTTTCGAGCCTGTTTGGCCCCCCGTGACCATCGACAATCCTGTCCAGTCCCCAGCAGCCATCGACCAGTCTGTTGCACATTCCAGTGGTCAGCACCTGTCAGACACAAGCTACCAGTCTGTTCAGTATCGGCCACCCAGTTTCAGTATGACCCCTGTCCAGCGGCTGTTGTCTGCTGACCCCTGTATAGCGACCGCCATCCAGTCTGCTGATCTCTGTCCAGCAACTCCGCCCTCTGAGTCTCCACCTCCTCCAACTCCACCTCCTGTTGCTCCACCTCCTGTGGCTCCGCTTCCTGCTGCTCCACCTCCTGAGCCTCTGCCCCTGAATCTCTGCCTCCTTCACCTCTGCCCCCTGAGTCTCCACCTCCTGTGGCTCTTCCCTATGAGTCTCCCCCTCCTGTGCTTCTGCCTCCTACAGAACAAGGGGTTCTATGCATATACAAAATAACCCAAAATAACTTTGGGAATGCAAAATTATTGTGTTGGAATGCAAAACTTGTTGTGATAGAACACAAAACTTGTTGTGATAGAACACAAAACTATTGCAATGAAACACAAAACTTATTGCAAAGGAATGCAAAATATTTTATGAGGGAATGCAAACTACTGGAAGGAAACACAAAACTTATTGCAAGGAAACGCAAAACTTTTTTGTGATGGAATGCAAAACTATTGCAACAGAATGTAATTTTATTGTAACAGAATTCAAACTATTGCGGGGAAACGTAAAACTTTTTTCAGAGGACACAAAACTATCGCGAGGGAACGCAAAATTATTTCAGAAAATTAATTCCATTGCTGTTCTTTAAGGGGCACTCTACTTCTAAACCTTTTTCACCATTTTATTTTAGTTTAAAAAGTTATTAATTTGGATTATCTTAAGATAGAAAACCTCTTAATGTTGCTATTGCTGTTGTAGGTAAATATCGCACTGTCTCTGTAATGTAATACTATGTATTGCATTGATACACGATCAGGAACAACCATGTTTAAATTGGGTAGCAACAAATTTGTGAAGGAAATTAAGCAGTAATAAGGCAGGAAAACCACCTTAACAGAGTCTTTGTTTTTGAGCATTTTGTACTTAAAGTTTTGTAAAATGGAGCAGCATATGAGGGAGGGAAGCATCTAGAGCAATATTAACCTCCATGGAACGGCTGTATCTCTGATATCAGGGGGTTGAATAACAGTTTTAATGATCTCAATCTCAGAATGCCCTGAGGTATCCCAATTACAGACAGTGCATTCTGCATTTTCTTTTTTTATAGCCCATATATGTTATCTCACCTTATTTGAAACCCAGCTGATAGTGGAGCTAAGCACTGCCACACTCTCCCTAGAGTCTGAATACTGCAGTAGGATGATGAGAGGAGATGCTCTTTAGAAGCTTCACGACTCAGATGCAGTGACCTGAGCTCTGGCTATTGCTCTTGGCTGGCTGAGGGAAAATTTCATTATTGATGAGGCCACACTCATAGCTTCTCTGCTGGGGGGGGGGTGTGGCAGCCCAGGCTGACTCAGCTGTTTTCCACCACCCAGACTGATCGGCCGTGTCAGCGTTTCATGGGGTTGGGAGTGCTTAGGAGAGTGTGAAAGAATGATTTATCATACAGGCCAAACCCTGTAGTTGAAACTATTCTGACACACAGACACGCATTCACATTAAAGGAAAAGTTTACACAAAAAAATGTAAGTTCTAGCACCATACACTCTCTTGACTTGCTTCCCTAAAACACAAAAATATACATATATTGTAGCAGAATGTCCAATGTGTTTATCTCCATACAATGATTATGAATGGTGATCACGGCTGTCAAACAAGATTTACATTGACTAACATATATATATATATATATATATATATATATATATATATATATATATATATATATATATATATGTATATATATACTTAAATATTAGTTTGTCCATCCATCCATCCATCATCCATCCATCCATCCATCCATCCATACCCACTTATCCTATATAGGATTAAATACAGTTCAGTCTGTTCTTCAAACAAAGCTTTCAAATGGCTTTAGTAGATTTGGAATATAGTCTCATAGTCTTATGGACTACTTTGATGATGCTTTTATTAATCTTTTTTGTCATTTTTTGTCACGGCAGGTGAAATGTCCACGCTGTAGCACTAAAAGCAACATCTCAACTTCTCCCAAACAATTTATGTTGACTCTTCTGCCTGTTCCTGCCTCCTCCTTGCCAATCCCTTACCCATTACGTTGGTGCCGTCTCTCTCTCCCAAACTTGTATCCCTGGCTCCTCTTTATCTCTCTCTCCCACAGATTTGATGACTCAGCGCCGGCCGTGCACCCTCACAGCCCGGCCACGCCCTCCTCCTCCTCACAGTGGATAAAACTTATTGTTGTTGTAGCACCTCTGGTATTCATTTCACCAGGAAACTGCCATGATTTGTACAATGAGACCCTTAAAAAATACATTTAACTTTAATTAAGCTAAAGTAATGTGATTCTATGAGAAAAGGTTGGAATTGTACATTTTTTTAGTTGAACTATCCTTTTAAATTGAAACTTCAATGCTCATATCGTAATCACATGACCATGTATAAACGCAATCAATGCACACATTCTGTCTCTTACTCATATAAACACACACCCATATGAATACACAGAGCATACTGTATATAATTTATTCCTCTCAGGACCCAGAGGACTAATGAAATCACAAATGGCTCTATGACGTGTTTGTTCGCCTAGCCGCATTCCTTCCCACAAGCAGGGCTGATGTGTTGCTCACTGCTGTGGCCTCTTCAGCTTAATTAGTATTTCATCCCTCAGGGACCCAAACAAGAACAAATATACAGAGAACAATGTGCATAAGCTTTGGCCCACTACAGAGAATGCCATACCATGCTGTTAAATCATGTATAGTCTTAGTTCTTAGCTAAGCTTTAATAGAATGAGTTCAAGACTAAAAGATGAACATGGAAGTAAATAAAAGATCACAGGGGTCACAGGTCTGGGGCTAAATGTGGTATAATTGTGCATGGTTATGATAAAAATAGGCTTGTCGATTTTTAAAAGGGAAGAGACAACATACATATACATATATATTCCTATATATTTTGTTGTTCGAGTTTGATGTTTTATAAAACTCTATGGTATTTTGCCTCAAATGTATCTGTCACTTGCGAGAAGCTAGCCAAACAAGGCATATTCCAACATGGACATGATGCATCGTCCTCATCACGAAAAATTGTGAACACAACAAGGTTAAACAAAATAGGATTGACAGCCAGAAAAAATTAAATACGGGTTCACTTAAAATGATGATACATTTGTGCAGACCACCATAGATATATGTACGTAGATTTAGCACATTAGCATCTGTTACTATGGACTCAATTTAAAGTATTAGTACACTCACTGAGCACTTTATTAGCAACACTATGTTCCCAATAAAGTGCCCTAAGTGGTCTTCTGCTGTGGTATAGCGTCTGCCTCAATGTTCAACATGTTGTGCATTCTGAGATGCTATTCTGTTCACTAAAATTGGTGTGGTTATCTGAGTTACCATAGACTTTCTGTTAGCTCAAACAATTCTGGCCTCTCTCTCTGTTGACCTCTCTCATCAACAAAGCATTTCTGTCCGCAGAACTGCCACTCACTGGATGTTTTTTTGTTTTTGGCACCATTCTGAGTACTCAAGTTGAAATTCGCTTAGATTACATTTTCCCCATTCTGATGGTCAATCTGATCATTAACTGAAGCTCCTGAACTGTATCTGCGTGATTTTATGCACTGCTGCCACACAATTGGCTGATTAGATAATCGTATGAATAAGTAGGTGTACAGCTGTACCTTATAAAGTACTCATTGAGTCTAATATGTATGGCAAAAGGACCTGTGACAAATAGACAATCGAAACATCACACACTGACCTCTTGGCTCAATTCAAAGGATATGTATTTCCAAGCTGCATATTTTGTTGTTGCTGGAAAGTGAGTGGACAGTATATTTTAACATTTTAATATAATATTATTTGTTATTTGTGAAATGTTATTTACTAAAACCAGAAGCCCTCCGCATGACATCATGTCCTGTGCCTTTGAGCTCTATGCAAAAAAAAAAAAAAAAAAAATCTAATAAAAGCATTCTCAAAGCCTAGTGAGTGAGCCCCTTAATGCTTTAAGCTTCTATAAAAGGAATGGAACTAGTGATCATAAACGCAGCGAGATGAAAAGGTCATAACCATAAATTAATCTGTGTTCGAAAACACCCATAATATGTTTATTCAAATCATATATATTTGTAATTAAATAATTTAGCATGTACATCTATATAACCATAAATTGAGGCTGTAGTATTACACAGATATTAAATAATGACATTGCAGTATTCATAATTTACAGTCTTTTGATTTCTGAAAACACAGAGTATTAAGATAGTTAGTACTATAAATAAATCCTGACCAGCAAGAGCGGTATCTACATGTACATGTAAGCCAACCTCTATGTGTTTTGTGCAGTAAATTACTGGCAGCAGAGTGCAGGAAACCATAGATATTCAAGAGACACCAATTTGATTATTCAGACTGTGTCTTTTTCATATATTTTCCAATTGTTTGGCCTGTGCAGATAATAGCAATATTAATACATTAATATCGTCTTTTATTTTGAGGACTTTTTTTGTTTGCTTTTTCTACAATAAACAATTTTGGCACTGTGTTGGTTCATCACTTCATGCCTAATGTAAAATTTGGGCCCTGAAGCAAAACCAGTTGAGAACCACAGTACTTAACTACACACAGGTGTGAATGTCTGTGTAAATTGTTTGAATAAGCTCTTGGGAATCTCACTGCAGCCATTTTGGCTCAACCATCCTGTTAGCTTTAATGTAGTCACTTGTTACTGCGACTTGGAGCACGATCCCACTTGTGTGTTCAACTTAAACCACTTTGATTAGGTACGGTATGTTTACACTAAATATTTCATGGCACACAAAATAAGCACTATTACACAACAAAATGCATCTTTGTTACAACTTAATTCGCCCCCCACCTTGAGTAACTTATTGTGCCATAATTATGCCTTAGGTAGGGGTTATTAATTTTTTAATGCATTCAATGTTTTATTCATAGATGCACTGGCTTTGTGGTGAATGAAACTAGAAACAAAACCAGGCTTACACCCGTGATGGCTGAATCTTTATAGGAAGAGGCAAGTGCACATCTGCTTTTTCAAATGCACCAACCTCATTCAAATAGCTGTATTACATGTAAATTCATTTGACTGCCTGAATAATTTTTGCACGGAGGTTATGCAAGCTGTGCTGAAAAGGTGTGTTTCCATTCAAGGCAGTCTGACTGGTTTGGTCACTTCCTTTAAAACCATTTACCAACATGGCTGCATCATCATCCCAAAGGGAAGTGCAGATATTAAATAGACACCCTACTTTTCCTTCAGTTTTCACATTGACTGACTAAACATCCGAGACTGTGTTGGCAGACAGGAGAGGAAACTGGAGATTGTGGGGTTAAGGTTAGGAATAACAATATCTAAAATACCCTGTACCCAATTTTACTGAGGAGACTATTGAACTTTGCTAATTAAAGGAACATTACGGGTTCAAAACAAGTAATGCTTAATCAACAACATTTGTGTCATAAAGCCTATTACAACAAAATATTACTTAAAAAAAGCTCAAATCTGGGATACAGTTGGTGAATGGGGCCTATCAGTTAAAGTTAAAATACTCACTGTTTTAAAAGTATAGACAAAGCTTACTAAAAATCTAAAGTTCTAGCAAACTTCTCATTATTTTCCCACTCATTATTTTCACATGCAAATTAACTTGTGGCTAGTTTAGCTAATGCACATGTGTGTTCTTGAGTTGATAGGCAATGTCTGTATCTAAAAGACTGTTAGCAAGGAGAAATAATATAATTAGTACTACTAACATCAGTCATCTTAATTATCCCTTCATTATTACCTGTTTGCTCAGTGCATTATTACACTGGCTAGAAGTTACTCAAACAAGTGAGCTTTTTGAAGAATAAGATTTATATGGTTTTGTTTGTTTTCCAACTCTAAATCTTACACCTGTCTGCTTTTATTTAGGACCTCAAGATTAGAGGCTCATCTCTGCATGTTGGCTCCACATTCATTGTTGTGGATCTAAATATTATGAGTCCCAGACAAAATGACACCATGATGATGGTGGAAGAGCTCCATTATGGAGTCAAAACAGCAGCTGTGGCAGCAGCAGCAGGCCTTTATGAAATCTTTGTCTGAGGGCACAGCTGTCATATTCATAAGCACTCTCCTCACCGCTGTCTGGCCCATCGGTGTGCAGGAACACTGGTAATAATGTTGATCCAGATCGCTTAAAACAGAGAAGAAGGGCACAAGCAGGTGTCATCACAACTGAGAGAAGCTCTCCTGTTGATTCCAATTCCTTGAGGAAAAAAACCCCAATTTGGCACATACCACAGAATTCAGTCACCAGGGGAGAGGAGAAATTTTGGGAAAATTTTATGCCACATAAAAATCCCTTTAAGAATGCCACTTTAAGTGGGCTTAAACCAAATGCAAACAAAAAAATCAAATAAATCTTTATCTATCTAAACTTTTTTATGCCATCCTCCCATGTTCATATTTCTTGAACTTATAAACATGTCTTATCAGCTTTACTTAACACATTTGCATTGGGACAACATTAATATTTTTTGTTTAGTTAACTTAAACTGGGCAGAGAATTTATAATTCCCAGCATGCTTTGCAAAGGACTCGGCAGAGAGAGTAAATGTTAAAATTAAGTGTTAGTTTATGTGTCTGTGCAAAATGAATATACAGAGGGAGACTTATTTGTATTTAATGTTTTGATAGGTTGAGATTTAAAAGAATTTCTGTAATGCTGTGGTTTACCATCATAGTGAAGAGTTTGAGCCTACATTAAGGACCAATACAAGTATTCTACATATTGTTTCTTCCGTTGAGCAAGAGCTGTGCTAACCATAAAATAGTGACAAATGCTGCGTCCCAATTCGCATACTATCCGTCCTAAACAGTATTCGAAAATAGAATTAGTACGTCCCAAATCGTAGTATGTTGAAATGAGTGTTCCAAAGATACCCGGATGGTCTACTATTTCCGGTCAGAATCCGAAGTGCAGATCGATGCACACTCTAACGGCTAATATTGCCCACAACCCATTGCGTGCGGGAGGGAGGAGCTTTGAGATGATGCAAACATGGCGGCCGGATGCGGCAGCGGAGATGCGCCCTCAGTTTTTAAGTGTAAGAACTTAAACGTTTAGCGCTAATTAAAGTTATATTTTATTGTCTCATAATATTAATGGATTTGTGTTGTGCAAAAAAAGTACCGTGTTTATCTTGTAGGGTCCGATGAAGACACTGAGCGCCTCATTAACTGGCGCATTGATTATGGATGGTCTAGTCAGGCGCAGATAGGGGCGGAGGTCAGACTCCCTGTCCAGAAACAGCCTCAGGATGGGGGCCGCTGCATTCAGCTGACAGTACGGTGTGAGGTTATCAGGCTACAAAACAATAAATAAAAAGGCTCTAGTACAGTATCATGCAAGTGTCCTGTCTTTTTTTATGTATTTATTCTTTTGATGTTTCTGTCCTAGATTTATACTTTACTTGATACACTTATGAAAATAAACACCTTTTGCTACACTAACCATAGTTTAACCATGGTAACTTGTTTATTTTAGTAATACTGGGGCTGTACAAATGATAATCATTCCAACAAAAAAAAAACATGATTACTACACTTTTACTATAGTAAAAACATGGTTATTTTTTTATAGGGGTATATGTGTGTAATATACATAAGTATAAAATTAAGTATAAAATACGTTAAACAATTTTTATACTATATACTTTACATATCTTAACTCAGAATATAAGTAGCTTTCATTGTTACACACATTATTGCACATGAACGTCAGCACCAGCCGCCTCACTAAAGACCTGCGTCTGGTAGATCTACGACGACGCCCTGCTTCACTCCTCAATTTGGTAGAACACATTGCAAACAAATTGTGGAAAAATAGATGAAGAAAAAAAGGTGGGAATAGTAAAGAAAATACGCATGTGCAATAACAATAGTGATGCCTTTGCCTTTGTGACGCACCACTAATTATATTGGACATATAAGAATGAATGGAATGTAGAATGTTTGTTTACCTGTTGCGGTGTGCGTAACTAGGCAACCACGTTCTCTTCCATTGCATGACGTCTTCGTAGTATGTCCCAGAACGTGCATACTCTTTTGCTACACACTCAAAAGTATGTACTTTTTCTTCAAAATAAGAGTACATACTTTTAGGTCGTAGTATAAGTAGGCGAATTGGGACGCAGCATATAGAAAAGTTGCAGTTAGCAGTGTTTCCCACAAGCATGTGGGAAACGAAAAATGATTGTAAAATAATTATAAAAATGACAAAATAATTATAAGCTTTTAGAATGACCTTACAGGGAGGAAATATATACAAAGGCGGAACCTCGATATTCAAAGACCTGAAAGGAAGATTAATATTTATGAATCGCATCCAAATTAGGAACAAGTGTGCGAAATATCATGCGCACCCACCAATTAAACGCCGCTTTCTCCTTCGGCGTGGGTGGAGCAAACGTCTTATTAAAGTGAATGGGTGGGGTTTTGTTATACGGAGGCGGGGCTTTAACCGGAAGTGTGTGTGTACCGCTCTTGTCATTTCGGCTTCAGTAGATTGTGGATAGGAGAAGGACAGCAGTGGCAGCGCAGAAAGGGGAGCAGCAGTGCGCTGGTGAAAAAAAGGACAGAGAAACGCAAAACTAACAATGAAAACGACGTATGAATGCGTTGCAGTTCACCAGTAACGAAACTGTTCTTTTTATTTTGAAGTCAATGACGTAAAACCGTTGAGACGAGTGATTTAAAGGTTAGCAGCTGGCTAAATCGAGACAGGGCTGTGTCATTGAGAAGGCAGGACACGTCAAGACGAGGAAGGGAAAAAACAGACACTCCTGGCTGTCGGATTAACGAACCCCTGTTTAATATATCACATCATCAGTTTATATCAGGCTCTGCATTATTTTGTCGCTGTTATAATAACTGGAACGAGTCTCAGTCATCGCTTGGATCAGCCCAGAAGGTGAAAAACTGATTTTATCGATTGATTTTGTTGAACGTAGTTATGATACATCATTGATATTAGACGTTTGTTGTCGTTGTATGTATATTAGCTCGTGATTTTTCGTGTAATGTTGCGCGAGAGCAGAAGACGTCATCATTTTTTCGGCTCGAGACACAGATAACGTTCGTTGAAAAAGGGAGGATATTCTGATTACTTTTCTCCTTATATCGTGTTTTATTCTGTACCAAAGCGAAATGTTATTGTGTTAGCTCCCTGACTTTATTATTTATGCGTCAGATTAACATGATCGAGGCGGCCTTTCGCTTGATATGAAGCCTTTGAGCAGTTCCTGGTGAATGAGCCGGTAGCCTGTTAGCTGCTAGCTGATGAGACGTCACGAGTCTATAATTAGACCATGAGAGACCTTTATAACTTGAGGGATTTTTAATAACCTATCTTTTACAATTCTTGAAAACCTGAAGATGCCATATAAGAAATTCCCTGGCCATGTCGGTGTCGTATTTCTATTCTGTCAGTAGTTTTGACGTCTGGTGACGTGGTGTCACATATTCTCTCACTGGGTGTCCTCAGTGTTTCCAGTGTGCCAATAATTCTGTTTCAGCTTCTGCTCTTTGCAGCTGCGTCATGGTGTATTTTTGACTTGAACTATGGATCTTTGTTCTTTTCCAGGAGATAGGAAGCAAGACTAACTTTTGCAGCCAGGTTGAACTGGAAAACATAAATGGGGGATTACGGGTTTGGAGTCCTGGTGCAAAACAACACTGGCAACAAGTCTGCTTTCCCTATACGAATTCACCCACACCTGCAACCGCTGCACCATCACCAAAATGCGACTGCAAACACCGCTGCTTTTATAAACAACACCTCAGCTGGGAATGGCAGCAGCAGTGGCTCAACTTGGCTGTTCCCGGCAGCCACAGCTCACAACAACATGCAAGACGAAATCCTGGGCTTGGAGAAGCCCAAAACCCAGCAACAGGAGCTGCAAGAGACCCCACAGAAGCAGCAGCTCTCCCCAGGCCACCAGGAGAGCGGGATCATCTCAGAGCTTGAAAAGGCTCGATCTGAAGAAAGTAAAGTTGAGAGCGTGTCGTCCGAGGGGACCAATGGCAAGGAGATGCTGCGTTTAGAGTCACCTGTGTTGACGCCCTTTGACTATCAAGAGCCCTCGGGGCTGGGAACGGCCGCCCAGTCCAGCACCTCCTCTTCCCTGACCAGCTTCAATTGGTCAGCTGCTATTCCCCCCACCCCTTCCACCATCATCAATGAGGACATGGGCTTCTTCAACCCGGCAGCCTCTGCCAACAACGGCCCTCTGCTGTTCCAGAATTTCTCCCACCATGTCAGCCCAGGCTTCGGTGGCAACTTTTCCCCTCAGATTGGTCCGATCTCACAGCACCACCCACCTCACCCCCACTTCCAGCACCCTCACAGCCAGCACCAGCAGCATCGTCGATCCCCGGCAAGCCCCCACCAGCCGCCATTCTCCACCCGCAGCGCCCCCTTTGGCCAGATGCCGCATATCTCCAACAATCTGAGCAAGCCTCCCTCACCTTGGGGCAGCTACCAGAGTCCCTCGCCCTCTCCCTCTTCTACGTCCTGGAGTCCAGGTGGGGGTTATGCCAGTTGGGGTGGCTCCCAGGGCCGTGAGTACCGCAGAGGCCTGAATGGTGGCATGACGCCTCTCAACTCTATCTCCCCGCTCAAAAAGACCTTCCCCAACAACCACATGCCCCAGCAGAAGTACTCCCGCGCCAGCCCCGGCTTCAACCCCAAGTCCTGGATGGATGAGAGCAGAAGCGAGAACATCTTCCCTTTCCAGGTGTGTATGCGATGTTGACATGATGATCTACCTAGCATTAGCCATAGTTGGGCCCTGATGGAATTGGGAAATCTGTCACTCATAAAAGATCTATATAATCCCCTCGCCTTGAATGTTTGTTAAATATATATTTTGGCTGATTACATGAGGTTTTTAGCTGTATTTTAAAGGGATATTTCACCCAAAAATGAAAATTCTCTCATCATTTACTCACCCTCAGCAGAATATTTCAGCGCTTTTGTTCCATACAATGAAAGTGAATGGGTGCCAAAATTTTGAAGCCCCCAAAATCACACAAGTCAGCATAAAGGTATTCCATGACTCCAGTGGTTAAATCAATGTCTCCAGAAGCTATTTGATATGTGTGGGTGAGAAACAAATCAATGTTTAAGTAAATTCTTACTAAAAAATACTCCTTCCTGTTCAGTCAATCTTCACTTTGACTTTCACATTCTTCTTGTGTTTTTGGTGATTCACATTCTTGTGCATGGGCAGCAGGAAGAATTTCAAGCAAAATGATTTGATCTGTTTCTCACCCACACCTATCATATCACTACTGATAATATGGATTACTTTTATGATGCCTTTGTGATTTTAGGAGTTTAAAATGTTGTCATGACCAACAGAGCTGAAATATTCTTCTAAAAATCTTAATTTGTGTTCTGCAGAAGAAATAAAGTCATACACATCTGGGATGGCGTGAGGGTAATAAATAATGAGAGAATTTTCATTTTTGGGTGAACCATCCCTTTAAAATCCCTTCCGCAGCATTCTGCAGATTTTCCCTTAAAATCTGTGCAGAAAATGTGGAGAAAAAAAGTCTGCCAATTCGTTTGGTCCGGGTAATAGTAACCACTGTTAGACTATATATCAGCCATTTCGAGATTGTACATAACTTTCAGCTTTTTATTTATTTTTTCAGCTTTTGTAAAGTCATAGTTCAGATTCAATACAATTAAAGCTCAATTGACAGCATTTGTGGCATAATGTTGATTACCTTAAAATTTATATATTGACTTGTCCCTCCTTTTCTTTAAAACAAGCAAAAATCTGGTTACAGTGAGGCACTTACAATGGAAGTGAATGGGGCCAATCCATAAACATTAAAATGCTCAGTTTTTTTTTTTTTTTAAATATAGCCACAAGATGTAAGCAATATGCATGTTAACATTATTTTAGTGTGATAAATCACTTACTAAACTTTTCTGTGTAAATTTATATCAAATGTTAAAACTTTGTTGCTATTATGACAATTTATAAAATGTATGACATACTTTACAGCTCAAAGTTTTATTAGAGTAATTATTGTAAGTGCTTTTATTAAATTATAAGTTTGCATGTACTGGTACTATTTCTTAGAGAACAGCTACTGATACTTATGCTTGTTTTAATTTTTTTTTTTATTATTCCATATTCAACAGTTGGTTTAAATTTTATCATATAAATGGTGTCTAAATAAATTAAATAACTAAAACTTTAATTAAAAATATAACAATTAATTTTCAACATAATATTGTATTTTTTTTTTATGAAACAGTGCTTTTATACAGAACCTCACAGCATAATCCAAAATACGACATTGGAGTTATTTTTTGTCAAATAATGATGGTGCAGCATAACAGAGCATCACAGATGTGAGATATGGCTTAAATATAAAATCATTATTATTGATTTGTGTTGTTGTTGTTGTTGTTGTTGTTGTTGTTGTTAGTAGTAGTAGTAGTAGTAGTAGTAGAAATAGTATTACATTTGATATAATACAGTAGTGACATATTTTTGTCATACTTTTTAGATTTAAATTAAACTTTTTCAATTTTGGTGGTAGTTTTTGGTAATTCTTTTTTTTTTTAGCCCTTTGCTTTTGACGGTGCCCTCTCACCTCCGGAAATCAGGTCACTTTTTGGAATAACGTTCATTTGGAACTCACTTTTTAAATAATTTTTGTTTGAAATTCTGTTTGAGGTGATCTTATAGTTATACCATGACTATCATGATTGTTCTCCTCTCGAAGTGGCCTTCAGAGGCTCATTTATCCCATTTGGATTGCAGTGCCATTCAATTGCAAAAGGCTAAATATGAAGTCTGTATGTGCATTGCGCTACAAAGTGAATTAGCGCTCTGCACGCTTTCATCTGCTACAAACAGAGAGAGAGATGTAGATACAACGTGATTTAAATTTGTGTGCTGAATGTTTATGCAATTACATTCTTGCATCAGAAGATGTCATTTTTTGTATCTATATTTTACGAGCACGGGTTCAAGTAAATAAGTGCAGTTTCAGGGCCCATTCCGATAACAGTGTCGTATCGGTACATCCCTATTGTATAGCTTTGAATTTATGCCTTTGAACACTCCAGAAATTGGCCTGTTTCACTTCCATTGTAGTGCCTCACTGGAAACTCTATTGTTAATTTTTTTAATTTTAATTAATTAATAATAATTTTTTTTTTAAGAAAAGGAGGGCTGAGAATAAATGATTTTTTGGCAGTCCACATTGTGCCACGAATACTGTCAATTCAGTTAAACTTGAATTGAACCAGGATTATTCCTTAATTATTAAAGTATTTCTGTTTTTAGATTTTCTTTTTTACATTTTTAGTAAATCTTGTGAAATAACTATTCATTTAATGTATTCATTCATTTAGTCTTTTTGCTATCATTGTTATTTTATGCATACATTACCAGTCAGATGTTTTCAAATGCACTCTTTATTATAATTTTTCTTCACATTTTAGAATAATAGTTAAGCCATCAAAACTATGGAATAACATACATGCAATTATGGGAATTATATTGTGACTAAACAAACTGTGTTATAAGTAGTCACCCTTTGCCTAGATTTTGCAGAAATGTACTCTTGACATTTTCTCAATCAACTTCTTGAGGTATCACCCTGGGATGCTTTTTAAACAGTATTGAAGGAGTTCCCATCTATGTTGGGCAATTATTGGCTGCTTTTTATATTTAAAAAAATATTTATATGGTGGCTCAATTATATTTTTGTCTACAAAAATAATTTCAAGCATTTAAGTGTTTCAACACTTTTGACTGGTTGTGTATGTTGGAATTACATAAGCCACTGACCACCCTTCTGTTCAGATATTGCTGTCTGCAACGGTCATTAAAAACCTCCACATTGGTCGATCACTGAAAGTAACTAAAAAAAAAAAAAAAAAAGCTAACTTCCCCATAATGTGTCTCTGGTTGTTTTGTGCACACTAGCTCCGCTCAAATGTGCTTGTTACTGCTGTCTCATGGCATATTGCAACAAATTCTGCATGAATTGGGCTAATGCAACATGTGCAAGAAGCTTTGACTAACTTTGCCTTGGCTGGTTTGTTTTCCAATCAGATATATGAGATTTTAGTAGGTGACATCACCTCAAAAAATACATTCCTGCCAGGCATGACGCTGTCTTAGATGGTTTTATTCTAATTTTGCAAAGCAAATATGTAGAATGTTGACAGGCAGCTTTTGACCTCTTTTAGCACTTGATTTCAATTCCATAAGCCATTGTATTATTGTAGCACAGGTTAATATGTAGGGTTGTGAATCGTAAGTAATTTTATGATTCCGATTCCTCTTAAAGATTCCAATTCTTTAACAGTTCCAGTAACGATTCCAGTAACTCTTTTAGTACTTTATTTTTAAAGAATTATTTAAAATAAACCCTCTGTTGTCCATTACCAAATAATGAGATAATTTCTGATTTGTACAGATATAACAAATCAGAAATAAATTTACGGTTCTTGTAAAAGGTGTGTTTGCAGACTTTTTAGAGACATAAATACAATCCAATAATAGAACCGTACTCTTATTTTTGATAAATAATTTTAAACCAACATGAGATGTGATGTATTATCTCATAATTTTTTTGAATTCCACAACAAAACTTGTGTATCTTATAGGGCTGTAACGTCCCAGTCGATTAGTCGATTAATTGGTCGATAGGTTCTGGTTCGACCAAAATTCTGATTGGACGATTTTTTTTGCCGCGTTCATTTCATCAGTTTTGCCGCGGTCATTTCATCAGGTGGAAAGCACTAATTGCTAATGGGTGTGTTTTCAGGACACCCCTGTTTCACAGGTAACAGTCTGTCTTCAGAATACCCCCCTTGTTTTCACTTTTTTTGGATTAGCCCAACCCACTGGAGAAGAGTGATAGATAGGCTATAGAAGGTTTGATGCTGAATATTATTTATTTAATTGTGAGAGAATTTAATAGTCAGTCCTCTTCTAACATGTCAACAACAAAGACATCGACAGTGTGACAGCATTTTGTTAAAATTGATAACGGGAAAAAGGTTGAATGCAAAGTTTGCAAGCAACAGTTTGCCTTCCACAGCTCGACGACAAACATGACATATCATCTAAAAGCAGTAAGCTAACTTGTCTGCGTTAGGTTGCCCTGTCTGTTTTGAGTAAACTATATGAACATATCAGAATTGGCATATTTCAATGTTTTAGTGTAATAATCGTTTTAGGCGCACCCCTCCGCAATGATGGTAGCATCCCCCGGACACACCCAGACCACGCTGGATTTTAAGCCTCCTCTATCCAAACGGAAAAATAAAATCACTTTATTTAGTTTCGTTTAAAATTTGGCTGAAATAACATGTTGTAGGTAGCCTACTTTACTTTTATGGTTCCCTTTTATTATTGTGCAAACTTTATTTTTTTAGATCAAATTTATTTCTAGTATTATTTATTGGATTTGGGCACTTTATTTTTTTTTATTTGCCCACTGTTTGTGTTAGTTTTGAGCCTAAGATGCTTTATTTTTCAGTTGTGCACTTTATTTCATTTCAGCTCTTGATCTGGTTTGTTTAATAAATATTCTTTTTTTTTTATTAAAGTGGACGTGCCTTTTGTGTTTATTAAGAGTAAAAGCTTTAAGTTAATTGTCTGTTCGTGTGTGTCTCAGCCGCGAAGCTGAGCTCATGTTCAGCCTTGCTCTGTGCGAGGACATGCACAGAGCGGCTGAAATGACAGTGACAGTTATAACTTATAACATATGACAAAAAGAATTGTCTAAATTATGTTGCATATTCCTCAACAGTTCTTGTGATGATATCACTAATTGACAACATAGCCTATGATTTCCGAAAATAGTACTATGATATTGCGCAGGTGCACGTGATGCAACGCTGTCAGAGCCGACAGACTCGTGTGTCAGACTCATTTCAGTGCAAAATAATTAGGTCAAAAACGATTTAATATACTGAAAATAGCCTACTAGTTTTTTTTTAATGTTTATTTATAATTAATTTAGGCCGACAACAAGGCTACCAAGTACTGCGCAAAGTGCGCAGCTAATTAATGTAACGTTTTTTTTCCTAACGACATTTTTAGTCGATTTTTAGTCAAAAATTTCAGGACTTCAGTCGACCAAGAGTTTCCTTGGTTGATTACAGCCTTAGTATCTTAAATTATACATTTCCATATAAACAAACAGTCAGTAACTGCACTGCTTTATTTAATAGAGACACAGGTCATCATTAAATAAACAGTAACCGTTCCAGAGACAGTTTAGATTGTGTTTTTGTAGCCTAATGTTGTACTTCAGTCATGTGAGACTTTATAACTTGCACATCAGTATAAAATTACTTGTATACTGGAAGCGCAGTATGTTTCGCACCGTAGATTCAAAAGAACCGGTTCATTAGAAATGGTTCTTTAGGGGTCGGACTATAACAGAAGCACCTTATGTTTTGTGCTGTTGATTCAAAAGAACCAGCTCCTTTGAATAGTTCATTTTATGTGCTGCTGGAAAGAGTATTTGAGGATGGTGTTCCAGCCACATCGGTGGAAAATTGCAAGCTGGAGAACCGTTAACGGAAAGGAAAGTAACAAAGATCATATGATTCTGGCATTTTTTAAAGAATGGAACTGGGTCTAAACAAGAACTGGTTCTCTGTTTCCAACCCTAATTATATGTGTGCAAGTTTTACTCAGTTGTAGATATTGGGTCTTGTGTCATACTCCATAACTGGAGCTAGTTGGATTGATAGAATGTATTGGTTTGTAAAGGTGATACAACATTAGTGTCAGAACCCATACAGATCAATTCATTTCTGCTACAGCAGTATTACTAGGCTATATGTCATATTCAGTGCAGTGTTTATGAGCTATGCTAGAACTGCTCCTATTATTTTTTTTCGGATGTATTTTTTTTTCTCTCCCCAATTTGGAACCCTCAATTCCCAATGTGCTCCAAGTCCTCGTGGTGGCATATTGACTCGCCTCAATTATGGTGGCGGAGGATGAACCTCAGTGTCTGAGACCGTCAATCAGCGCATCTTATCACGTGGCTTGTAGAATGCGTTACTGTGACATAGCGCATATAGAAGCTTCACGCTATTCTCCTTGGCATCCATGCACAACTCACCATGTGTGCCCCACCGAGAGGGAGAACCACATTATAGTGACCACGAGGAGGTTACCCCATGTGACTCTACCCTCCCTAGCAACTGGGCAAATTTGGTTGCTTAGGAGACCTGGCTGGAGTCAGATATAGGGCACAAAAAACTGAATTGGCAGTATATTAAATGAAGTATTCCTTTCTAGATAAAGGGTTTCATACTTGATTAAAAATACAAAAGACCAAGGACGTATAGCTAAAAATGAGGTGAAAATGGTTTCATATAGCATGCCTTCATTAAATTTGCATGTGGCCTAGTTCTTGTAACATGTCTCTCAAGGTTTTGTTGTGACAACCTTCATTTCATGCACATTGAATGACACTGCTGGTGTCCTCATCTTTCTGTTTTTAGATAATAACATTTTTGTTTTTACTTTCTGGAATTTAATGACCAACACTTTCTGTTAGTTCTACATTTAGTGTTACAGTTTGGGCTGTAACAATTCTGAAATTTTTCCTGATTATTAATTGTCAGACAAATAATTGCGATTAACGATTTTGGCATTATCGTTTAGGCGATTAGCAATTCTCATGACTATATTTGGATCTATATTAGCTTAAATTTCCCCTATTTGGACATTAGAAATGTAATTGCAATTTGAAGTGTGCAGTTATCACAGTAAAACTTTCTCAAATAATCACAATTAAATCAAATAATAGCAACAGGCCTAGTTACAGTAAACAGTAAGTCTGGGTTTTGATACAGATCTCCTAATTCAATTCCGATCCGCAAGCATTCGATTCAATTAACATTAATTTGGGTTTATTTAAGTTAGTCCTTTTTACTGAGAAAAACGAAAGAAATTCTACTTCAGCGAATACTGTTAATTATTCAGGGGACATTTTAACTTGGTACATCATGAAAATAAAAATTTTACCAATTTAATTAGTTTACCCATTTTTTTTAAATTAGTTTTTCATCCTTTTTGTCATATTTTAGCTTTAAAACCATTCCAATGTATTCCATTAATATATGTGATGTCATATTATACAGCCTTATATATATATATATTAGTGCTGTCCGCTTTAATGCGTAAATGCATGCGATTAAGTTAAAATGTTTAATTGTGATTTAGGGATGTACCAATCTGACATTAAATTCTGACTTTTTATTCAGCTCTGTTTGTGTTGTAAACACTGTTAGAGGGCGGAACCTTTGCATTGAGTTTAGTGGGGACATTATGCTCATATACACACTAAAAACAAACACACAACAGTGAGGCTGTGCCAATGATCAAGTGCTGGAGAAAGAACCTAATGCTGAAGGGACTTTCAAATGGGGTTCAACGCGGCTCTTGATGCCCTGACACGAATCATGTGCTTTCCAAATCAAAAGTGAAAAGACTGCCTGCCGAATGATTAACATTAAATAAGGGTTTAATGTGCATGGCAATGGATACTAGTTCTTTCAATCAGTCTACATCCCAGTTAGACTTTAAATGTTTAATGTTTCTCAAATTGGAGCTATTTTAGTGAATTTCTGTCTCTATACTGTGGAGTTAATAAAGCATTTTTGTTACATACTGTATTGTTTTGTTCTATTGTGTTCTTCCAAAGAACAAATAAATGCGTTATGTCAGGAAATAAGTATATATAGTCAAAGTTTACTAGTTTTAAAATCTGAAATTAATCACGATTAACTATGGAAAAATTATGAGATTAATTGAATTTATCTATTGACAGCCTTATTTGGAATTTAAGAGAATTTTTTTTCAGTCATTTATAGAATAAAACAAATGTTAATTTTACTCAAACACATACCTACAGTTGAAGTCAAGTTTACATACAAATACCATTTAGCCAAATACATTTAAACTCAGTTTTTCACAATTCCTGACATTTAATCATATAAAACATTCCTTGTTTTAGGTCAGTTAGGATCACTACTTTATTTTAAGAATTTGAAGTGTCAGAAAAATAATAGAGAAAATTATTTCTTTCAGCTTTTATTACTTTCATCACATTCCCAGTGTGTCAGAAGTTTACATACAATTTGTTAGTATTTGGTAGCATTGCCTTTAAATTGTTTAACTTGGTTCATACATTTTTGGTATCCTTCTACAAGCTTCTCACAATAATTTGCTGGAATTTTGGCCCATTCCTCCAGACAGAACTGGTGCTACTGAGTCATGTTTGTAGGCCTCCTTGCTCACACATGCTATTTCGGTTCTGCCCACAAATTTTCTATTGGATTGAGGTCAGGGTTTGTGATGGACAATCCAATGCCTTGACTTTGTTTTCCTTAAGCCATTTGTCACAGTTTTGGAGGAATGCTTGGGGTTGTCCATTTGGAAGACCAAGCTTTAACTTCCTGGCTGGTTTCTTGAGATGTTGCTTCAATATATCCACATAATTTTCCTTCCTCACGATGCCATCTATTTTGTGAAGTGCACCAGTCCCTCCTGCAGCAAAGCACCTCCACAACGTGATGCTTACACCCCCATGCTTCACGGTTGGGATGGTGTTCTTTGTCTTGCAAGCCTCATTCTTTTTCCTCCAAACAATAATTTCCTCTGGTCTGATGAACAAAAATTTAACAGTTTGGCCATAATGACCATCATTTAAGACCAAACAGTTAAATATTTGTTTCATCAGACCAGAGGATATTTTTTTCAAAAAATGTTCCCATATGCACTTGCAAACTGTAGTTTGGCCTTTTTATGGCAATTTTGGAGCAGTGGCGGCTTCTTTGGTGAGCAGCCTTTCAAGTTATTTCGATATAAGTCTCGTTTTACTGTGGATATAGATACCTGTCTACCTGTTTCCTCCAACATCTTCACAAGGTCATTTGCTGTTGTTTTGGGATTGATTTGCACTTTTAGCACCAAACTACATTCATCTCTAGGAGACAGAATGCGTCTCCCTCCTAAGCGGTATGATGGCTGGATGGTCCCATGGTGTTTATACTTGCATACTATTGTTTGTACAGATGAATGTGGTACCTTCAGGCATTTGGAAATTGCTCCCAAGTATGAACCAGACTTGTGGAGGTCCACAAATTTTTTTCTGAGTACTGAGTTACTAGGTACTAGGAGTGGTGGTGGCGTAGTGGGCTAAAGCACATAACTGTTAATCAGAAGGTCGCTGGTTCGATCCCCACAGCCACCACAATTGTGTCCTTGAGCAAGGCACTTAACTCCAGGTTTCTCCAGGGGGATTGTCCCTGTAATAAGTGCACTGTAAGTCACTTTGGATAAAAGCGTCTACCAAATGCGTAAATGTAAATGTAAATGTACTGAGTTTGATGGTAGGCTTTAACATACATCCACAGGTACACCTCCAATTGACTCCAATTAGGTTATCAGAAGTAATTGCCTAAAGGCTTGACATTAGTTTCTGGAATTTTCCAAGTTGCTTAAAGGCACAGTTAACTTAGTGAAGGTCTCGGTTACTGTTGTAACCTCCGTTCCCCGAGGGAGGGAACGAGACGTAGTGTCGAAGGAAGTGACACAAGGGGTCTACTCAAACGCCGAATCGTACCTGTGAACCTGAGAAAAGGCCAATGTTAAGTTGGCAGATAGAATTTGCATGCCCCGCCCCGGACTTACGGGTATAAAGGGAAGCGGGGCAGCGAATGCCAGTCAGGATTTTGCACTGAGGAGACGAAAGGATGAAGCATGGCCATTTACAGTGCTAGGTCTAGTGCCGTGGCAGGAGGGACACTACGTCTCATTCCCTCCCTCGGGGAACGGAGGTTACAACAGTAACCGAGACGTTACCTTTCTGTCACTCTCTCGACGTAGTGTCGAAGGAAGTGACACAAGGGGTCCATATAAACACGCCACACACTGACCGTGTGACGCGACTGTCAGAGCAGGGTTAGAGGCACCTGAACAGAATGCGCGTCGCCCTCCCCAACGCCCCCTCAAAGTTTTAGCATACCAACCTCGTAATTTCTCGCACCCCTGGGGGAGAAAGAGGTATTACGTGCTAGCATGGGAGCAAGCCCAGCAGCCGCGGCCTTCTCTCTCACTATGTCTCTCACTATGTAAAGCGGCTGGGGCCCAACTTATGTCGGGGAAGGCGGTCATTCCCCGAGGGGAGCAGAAGAGGCTGCACTTGGCGCAGTGGGCTGCTCCCTGCACCCGGCGCAGCGGGCTGCACTCGGCAGGGGGGGCGACTTAACGACTGAGGAAGAGGCCTAAGGAGGCGTCTTCAAACTCGTCGGCACCGCGTGCCAGGCGCCTAGGTGGGGCCAGAGGCGAAGTAGCGTCCGGCCCGCAGATTTCCTATCCTTTCATGAGGGGAAGACCTTGCAGAGGCCACACCCTACCCAGTCTAGGGGGAGGAAATGTTTGGCAAATACTCCACGAGGGTTGTGAAGCCGGACGTGGGATAAGGCGCGGTGGTAGGTCCAGCCTGATAAGGGGGGAACTCTACAGACACGGGGCCGAGGCAGCGAGCTGCCAGAGGGAAACGCGTGTCCGCCGAATGGGGGACCGTATCGCGGAAAATACATCACGGGGAGTTAGCCTAATGAAGGGGAACTATGCCGTGGAGCCCGACCCCAGTACAGAGCCAAAAGACACATACTAGGTCTAGCCGCGAGTTGCTCTGCTGAACTCGCGGGCCAGAAGGCTAGGGAGGAAAAGGCATCCAGGCTGCGATGCTCAGTGGCTGACCTGTGACAGAAGGCGCACTGGATCACATTGGTGAAGGGCGCAGATACAAGCGAAACACCTGGTCGGTTGTGCCGTGTTACCGAGTTCTACTGGCTCGGACCTGACAAAACACGGGATGAGACCGACTCAACCCTCAGATTGTAAAACCTGGCGAAGGTATTGGGTGTTGCCCAGCCCGCTGCTCTACAGATGTCTGCTAGGGAGGTGCCGTGGCTTAGTGCCCACCAGGACGCCACACTTCTCGTGGAGTGTGCTCGGACCTACAGGGGTGCGGGTATGCCCTGGGCGTGATAGTCTAGAGCGATAGCGTCAACAACCCAGTGGGCTAGCCTCTGTTTGGAGACGGCATTCCCTTTCCGCCATCCGCCAAAGCAGACAAAGAACTGCTCAGAGCATCTAAAGCTCTGCGTGCGGTCCACATAGGTACGCAGAGCACGCACCGGACACAGCAACAAAAGGGCTGGGTCTGCCTCCTCCTGGGGCAGCGCTTGCAGGTTCACGACCTGGTCCCTGAAAGGGGTCATGGGAACCTTGGGCACGTAGCCCGGTCGGGGTCTCAGGATAACGTGAGAAAATGCCAGACCGAGCTCCAGGCAAGAGTCGCTGACAGAGAACGCTTGCAGGTCTCCTACCCTCTTGATTGAGGCTAACGCGATCAGGAGGGCCGTCTTCGAGGAGAGGGCCTTGAGCTCGACTGACTCAAGAGGCTCAAATGGGGGTCTCTGAAGGCCCGAGAGGACCACTGAGAGATCCCAAGAGGGAAACAGGTTAGGCCGGGGAGGATGTAGTCTCTGGGCACCTTTCAGGAACCTGATAAT